>JAMPIV010022297.1:0-405000 GCA_024509875.1 Oreohelix idahoensis
TGGTCCGTCTCCACCACAAAAGTCCTACCATACAGATAGATTTGAAACTTCTTTATTGCCCAGATTAATGCTAAATATTCTTTTTCGCTTGTGGAGTATCCTTGTTCCGCCTTATTCAATTTGCGGCTTGCATAAGCGACTGGTTTAAGTTCCCCATCAGGTGAAGATGATCTTTGCAACAAAGCCCCTCCGAGTCCTACATTACTTGCATCGGTTCTTAAGACAAAGTCCTGTGTCAAATCAGGCAGTTTGAGAATAGGCTTGCTAGTGAGTTTTTCCTTTAACTCTTGGAACGCTAGTTCACATTGTGCAGTCCAAATAATTTTATCTGGAAGTCCCTTGCGAGTCAGATCAGTCAGAGGAGCACAAATAGCGTTAAAATTTTTGATGTATTTCTGATAAAATCCGCATAACGACACGAATGATCGCACGTCCTTTTTTGTTTGTGGCCTAGGTGCTCTCTGCAGTTTTTCCAAGTTCTTAGGATCAGGGGTCATATTACCCTGATATACAGTGTGTCCCAAGAATTCCAACTCTTTGCATCCAATACAACATTTTGTTGGCCTAGCAGTTAAGTTCGCCTCCCGAAGTCTATCAAACAACATCTCCAGAGCTTCAATGTGTTCTTCAAATGTCTCTGTGGCGACGAGAATATCATCCATGAAATTCGTGATACATGGGTTATTCAGGGGATCCAACAATTTTCGCATCATCCTTGAAAACACACTCGGAGCATTTTTCAGTCCGAATGGTAGCATATTGAATTCATAATGTCCATCCGAAGTGCTAAAAGCCAAATAAGGTCTCACTTCAGGCTTCACTGGGATCTGGTAATAACCTTTACTAAGATCCACCTTTGAAAAGTATTTTGCCTTGTTCAGTCTGGCAAATAACTGTTTTGTGTCTGGTAATGGATCCACTTGTCCTTCTGTGACAGCATTCAGTTTCCTGTAATCTATGCACAGTCTGTGTTCCCCAGACGGTTTTCTCAACAAAACGACACTAGAACTAAAAGATGATTCACTGTGCGAAATAATCCCCTCCTTCAACAAATACTCTATTTCTTCCTTCAATGCCTTCTCCTTCGCGAACGGAATAGAATAGGCTCTCATACAGATTGGGTTTGAGTCTACCAGTTTCATGTCATACTGTAGCAAATTTGTATGGCCTGGTTTATCTGTTAATACATCTGTATGTTCCCCAGAACCTTTTGAACTCTCTCCCTCTGGTTTTTAGTCAGATGCTTACTGACTTTTACCTGTGCTGCTGTTTCACATGGATGTAATGGGTATTCATGTGAGGTGAGTGGTTCCTTTTGCATCTGGGTTGCAATAGCCAAGGTCAATAAGGGGGTGCTTTCCTGGAGTGGTCTGTCCAGATACTTCTTTAACAGGTTTACATGATCAACTTTTTCCTTCCCCTTTTTGTCAATTTTATAGTTTGTTCTAGACACCTTCTCTAGAACCGTATATGGACCTTGCCAACCAATTTGTAATTTATTCTGGCTTCCCGGTAGTAGAAGCAGCACCTTCTCTCCGACTGCCAGTTCCCTGTCCTTTGCCTTCCTATTAAAATATGCTGCATGTTTCTTCCTGGCTTGTTTCAAATTATCATTTGCCAGTTTCCATCCAGCTTTCAAACGAGTGGTCAGTTCGTTCACATATTGATACGATGAGGTAACAGTCTCTTCCGCCTTCTCATCTGTCCAGGTCCTTAATAGAGTTACATCTGGATCTTTAATTTATCATACGTATTTTTCATGGAACCCGTCGGGTCCCGTCCATTAGAAGCTTTATAATGAGGACTTTTCTTCCTAGAATCATCACTCACAAATCGACCACTACCAATTTTTTTCTGGGGTTTGTCTCCCCACTTAAGATTGCTTATGAGAGATCTTCGCTCTCTTTTCTGTTCTTCCAGCTTATATAATCCTGACCGAGGGATTGTCAGATTATTCTGGGTTAAATTTCTTCTTTGTACTTGTCGCATAGTGGCCATGTTAATCCATTCAAGTGACGACTGGGTGTGAAAAGGGGGCTCCCATTCCACTTTGTCTACCTGAGTATAATTAGTTTTCCTTTCAGGCCTAAAGTTGCCCCGTGGCGTTTCTAGGTCCTGCACATATTTTCCCTTTGTGGGTGTTCCCTCATGAAATACGCCACATGCTTCTACAAAGTTTTCAACATCGACATTTACGTCGGGCCAATAGTATTTTCGAGCAATCTTTTGGCAGATGGTACCGACTTTCTCATGGTCACCATCTTTTCCAACATGTAAGCTCCTTATTAAGTTTGCCCTATATATCTTGGGAAGAACTAACTGTCCGTGACCAGTGGACCTAGTTCCTGTCTTCCTGTATAATAGTTTGTTCTTCATGAAATATTCCCCCTTGCTCGGAGGTGTGTGGCATTTGGGCAATTTTTTAAAACAGGGCTTGAGTGTCCTATCCTCAGCCTGCGCCTTCCTCATCTCCTCTGGATGAGCATTTATAGGTTCACCTTCTTCCTCCTTCTTCTGTGACCTGGTCTGCACTGTCGCCATGATCACAGGTTTCTCGGGGTTCCCCAAGAAGACGTATCTACACCCCAATATCAGAGGGTAGATTGGTTCATCTATCACTGCTGCTCTGATTTCTCCTTCCACATAGCGAGTTTTCACCGTTATCCTTGCGATGGGAAGTGTCATGAGTGGTATGTCCTTAGTCGCCCCTTGTATTTCCACTGTTTCTGTTGTATACTGACTTGGGTCCACTAGGCTAGACTTCACAACTGAATCATAATCCAAACCTGTATCATAAAGGCACCTTATGGTGACCCCATTACAAATAACATCCTCACAAACTGGGGGGTGATAAGGTTCCTGTTGTCCATTAGGATTACCCTTTAATCTTCGCGTCCCCGACTTCATTGCAGCAATGTTTGAAGGTTTCCTTCTACAAAATTCGGTGTTATGGTTATCCTTCTTGCACCATTTACACCATCTTTTTCCTTGGTTCAACGGTTTTCTTTCATTGAACTTTTGGTCATTGAACTGTGAGTTTCTGTCGCGATAGTCATTTCTTGGCCGCTCAAAGTTTGTCCTACCTTTATTTCCCTGCTCTCTATTATCAAATTTATTAAATTGCTGTGGAGCTTTAAAATTGTCTATGTGCTTCTTCTTAGCACCACTTACCTCTGCCTGGGCTGCCTGATACCTCTCAGCAACATTTAAAATTTCCCCCAACTTCTCTGCACCTTGTTCCATGAGAAATTTTCTCATGTCTGGAGCCATGGACTCTCTCAATTGCTCAATCATGATCATTTCTTTAAGATCTTGGGTCTTCCCCAGAGCCGTCCATTTCTCCAAATAGGTTTCTAGTCTAGCAGAGAATTGGTGGTATGTCTCCCCAGACAACAGTTTGGCATTTCTAAATTTCTTACGATAAAATTCACCATTCTTCTCGTACCTTAATAACAAAGCCTGCTTTAACATGTCATAATTGTCTTGGTCTTCCCTGTTCATTTTGGCAAATACTTCATAAGAAGTACCTCTCAATCCCTGTGATAGCTTTAAGCTCCACCTCTATCTCTCTCTAACCCATATGTAGTAGCTAATAACTCAAAACGTCCTAGGTACCCCTCTATGTCATCGTCTTTTTCAACAAAATGGTCTAAATGAAACCCCATAGCGGAGTTTGAGGCTCCCAGACTAGGCGTAGCATCTGAGGCAAAAGGGCTGGCACCATTTTCAGGAGCCTGGCCTTGTAATTCCAGCTCCCTTAGTCGTAATTCGTGCTCCCTTTGCAACCTTCTATCTTCTGCCTCCCTTTCGGCAGTCAATCTTTTTTCTTCTGCCTCCCTTTCGGCAGTCAATCTTTTTTCTTCTGCCTCCCTTTGCTGTCGTTTTTCTTCTGCCTCAATCTGCAGCCTCTTAATTTCTCTATCAGCCTCTAACCTCTTCTCTTCAGCTAACCTCCTTTCTTCCCGTTCAATATATTTATCACATTCAGCAGTTACGTATTGAATTAAAATTTGACCATCCATTCCCATCTCCTTCGCGGTGAGCACAGCAGCTGATCTAAATTTTGCCAGCTCCGCCATACTTTTTAGACAATATAATAATATACAAGCTAAATCTCTAACCAGTAAATACACTAAGTACTTCTTATGACTATAGTCTAACTAATTCTAACTAACCAGTTAACTAATTAATTATTACTGGCTGTGAAGATTCACCAACTTTTATCTGCAGGGACACTTTTAATTTTAAAGGGAATTTTACAATTTATTTCCCTACTTTTATTTCTCCCACCAGGAGATCCTAATATTACTGTTGGGCTAATTATCCCCTGGACAAGACCCCAATATATGTAGTGGTGTTTGATGGTATTGTATGATGGTGATATTACTAAATGTAATGTATGAGGCCAGCTGTGAAGGCTCCTGAGATAAAATGTAGTTGTGAATTATCAGAAGGCCTTTCTTGCTACCACTACGACCTCACACTTAATTTTTTTTTTATGAATGTGGCTACGTAAAGTGTCTAGGGTTATGATATGTAGTGTGGTGTAATAGGTTATAGATATACCCACAGATATTTAACAAGACTAATAATATTAATAAATGTTACAACACACTGAACTAACTCAATCGTGTAAAATTTTTTGATAGAATTATATTACATTTATTTTGTTCTGGATCAATTTTTTAGATTGACCAGAACTTAAAAGGATTTAGAGATTATGAAAGAAATGCATGGAATATTATATCATAAATGCAATAGTGTACATATATATGTACTATACTAGTTAGTTTTATTAAAATGTTCTAGTAGTCATCTACTTGGGAGGATAGTTAATGTTTGTGCTGTTGGGGTGGCCTCATCACACCTGTCTATATTGACTACACAGTGTCCAGAAAATGGTGGGAATTTTTATGGGGGTATTAGTAACTAAACGGTGTTGGTGAATGTCCAGCAGACCAGAGGCTCACTCATCTTGTAGTTGTAGCTCTGGTGCTGAAATCTGGTGGTCCCACCTCTCCGTGCTGGCGGGCAATAATGGTGGTCTCTGTCACAAGTACTGCACAGATACACTCGAGTAAGTCACCAACTGAATAGACACTGCTTGGTTGACAACAGAAACTCACAGCTCTGCAATCAAAGTATGGGCCATGTGTCAAAATCTATTCTCTACCCACGTCTGGACACAACACTGACACAACAACCACATCATACAGACAGGTCAGATCTCTCTGACCAAACAGCACATTTACCATGGTGGTTTTACATCAGATAGATCCTCCCAGACTATAGATTCTGAAAAATATTTATTAGTTTTCTGCCCTAAAAGAGGATAGGTAATATGTTTCATTATTCTCAACACTTGATCTGTCTTGCCTAACCCTTGCTGGAGTTTATGTACATTGTTGGTCCCTAGACCCTGACTAGGGCGGGGGGTCTAGAGCAAATCCCTACTTGTTTGTAAGGCTAGATTTTGATATGGCAGTATCAAATCACTCGAACATGAAACAATATTCAAAATATATAAGGAAATAATTTCAATCTTACCAGATTATGAATAAATAACACAGAATTGCTAGCAAAACTCAGCTGAGCTGCTGGCTATAGTATGGCGTCCCTAAACTTCTTACACTTTCTTTCATATGGAAATAACCACACTTTAAAATCTGTGTCTATCACTGAACAACTATTGAGAAATGACCCCAAATCCGCGTCTAAGCGCCGACAATATGCTTGTCTGTGGCCAATCACTGCCTAGGTTTATTTGAATTTCAAATTTCCTACACTAAAGTCATTTCAGTCATGCTTCAGTCAAGTATGGATGGTTATCTGTTAGTCTGTCCGTCTCTACTTGTGTTTCTACAAAAATGTACTCGATTTTTGAACCAACCTTTCTCTTCCCTCCAAAATTTTGTCGTTAAAAGTTATTTTTAGACACAGCTACCACCCAAAAACCCTCTCCTCCATACTAAGTAAATTTGAACACCTGCGTCTCGAGGTCGTGTTTTTTTTTTGTGCAATTAGCGACACTTTTAGATTCAATACAGTCTGTCGATGATGTGAACAACACTGTCTTTTGTCATTATCTTCAATATTATCTATCCGTCTGTAAAATTAAGAACATATTAGTTCACTGCTCAGAATAGGCCATCCGGCCAGCTAATTTTTATATTCCTAACATTAATATTAAGAAAAAAAGTACTTTTTAATTTTTGTAATATTCCTAACATCTGCGTTTAGCCGCTGAATTCAAATCAAGGGCTTGGTATCGCGCAAAAGCGTCCAATAAATGACTGTGGCGTAACATATCTATGGTCCCTTCTGTCGAGTTGCTTACTTTTTATGTCAACTTGGGAAACGTGACTTTTCTCCGTTTCCCCCCCAATTGCGTCTCCTTAGCCTTTCCAGTCTCACGCAATCTTTCCAGTCATATTTTTTTCCTTTTTGATCCGCCGTTCCCCTCCTGTCTAGCAAGTCAATTTTTATGGAGGGTGATGACCCGCGGTCTAGGCGATCATGTACTATTCGCAGCCTACGCATTATGTTTTTATCCTTAAATGTTATCTTTGGAGGTATTTTACCGTTGTATCTCTGTCAATTTCACTACAAAGCCTGACAGTACCCAGACACCACATCGTATCGAAGTGAACAGGAGGTAGAAGAAAATGCACATTTTGAACGCAGCCACCTAGCTGCCTTAAATTTATATAATTGGGTTCCTTAGGACTTGCTGACAAAGAATATGTTAAACGTTACGCAAATAGTCTAGGAATTAACAAATTATAGCCAAAATAAAATGGTGGTGCTGTCAGACAACACCAAAATTAGAATTGCGCAGTGGCAGGTTTTGAAACCACCATTTTACGGGAAATGGGCCACCATGTAAAATCCTATTTGATTGGATAGAAGTAAATGTAAGGCTAAACACGATTAGTCGGGCTACAAATACTAATTCTTTGTTGTTAGGGAAACGTGAGTAGGAGTACTTTTTTTGAAAAGCTGTGTAAACATGGCCCGATTGGTTAGACCCGCCAATATAGGCAATTAGGAGCGTCAGTTCAGTGCCACATGTTAAAATAAACTTACTAAGAAACAGTGCGCTGAGAGCCAGATCATATTTTTCTAAATAAAAGCCTGGGACAGAGGCGGATCGGAATTTGTGCCATAATTTGTGCCATTATTCATCGCCAGTCAACGTATCTGTGTATTATTTCCATGAATTGTGGTAAGCTTGATATATTCAATATCTTTTTAATGAAAATTGAATGTAAATTGATAATTTATGCCTGTATATGTGTGTGGTTCAGTAGCAAACATGAGGCAAGGCCTAAATATTGCTCCAACCTGAACAGGAGGTGTCGGAGAAAAGTAAAACTGCATGGAATTGCCAAACAGTACACTGACACCTATCTTATTGACTAGAAGAAACTAAGGCTGGAATTGCAGAGGCGTAGTAACCATTTAGGAGGAGAATACTGGTGTAAATTGTTTCAGATGAAGATAGCAGTTGGCCTACCGCTCTGAACTCAGTGTTTGTTCTGTATTGTGTCCAGTCTGGAAATAGATTATAAATTAGATCTGAAGTAGGAGGTACAACCTTCTTGTTTCAGGGACTGTGGTCCTAGTTATTGAAGCAGCACCTGGTCTGGGTTGTGCTGAATCCAGAGGCTGACAGCATACTCCTGGGTCCAGATAGCGACCAGTGAGGTGTCTCCAGAACACAGGAAGCAATCGAGCAGAGGAGTCTTTTCCTGCCGCCATCACGAAAGATAAGCTTCTGTGGCCAGAGTAGCTCAACATTATGTGCCCCCTCAAAAATTGACATTTTGTTAACCACAGAGGGACAATTAATTGGTTCAAATGACAGGAACTGTGAAAGTTTCCCAATACTATTTCCCGGATAATCAAACACTTGAAGTCATGATGAAAAACAACAACCAAGCTTGAACAAAACCAGTATTACCTCATATTACTACTGCACAAATTACACACATAGAATAATAATAATAAACTATGTCAATACAAAGTTCATATATATAAACTGTGTAAATAATACTTGTAATTACATTTGATTGTGATTCCTGGTTCACTGTGTAGTTGAATCAGGATATCCATTATTGACAAGAATTAATACATATATTTTTAAACTTAATCACTTGACTCATTTAAGATAGTCTTATAGAGTGTTATATGTGTGTGAGTGTCACAGTGTTGTAAAGTGTTGTAGAATAAATTAAATTGTTTATCTGTCTGTTGTTGTTGTGACTTACACTTCATCATTTTCATAACCCTAGACATTTAACGTAGTCATCACAATATTCCAGAATAATTCTGACTGAGGTATAAATGTGGTAGCAAGTAAGGTCATCTGTAATACACCACACTTATTAGATACAGATACCTTCACAGCTGATCTCAGTCAGTATACTAAGTCCCCTATAAATATTTATAACACCCCACTTTACCACACTATCTATCTATCTATCTATCTATCTATCTATCTATCTATCTATCTATCTATCTATCTATCTATCTATCTATCTATCTATCTATCTATCTATCTATCTATCTATCTATCTATCTATCTATCTATCTATCTATCTATCTATCTATCTATCTATCTATCTATCTGTCTATCTGTCTGTCTGTCTGTCTGTCTGTCTGTCTGTCTGTCTGTCTGTCTGTCTGTCTGTCTGTCTGTCTGTCTGTCTGTCTGCCTGCCTGTCTGTCTGTCTGTCTGCCTGCCTGCCTGTCTATATATAAATATATAACTAAGAGACTAACGAACAGCAGACAATCTTATTACAATTGTGTGTTAAGTAGAAGTGGTTTTGGTGGTAGCTTGGACAATAGTCACGTTAAGCTGGACCAAATGATATAGACACCTTGACGCCCATGCAACGTTATCAAGATTGCAAAGTGGTATATAAGCAACATTTGTTGCATTAAAAAAGTGTCTTTATTTTTATATTTCTTGTTCTTTCTTTCTATTATTCTTATATATTTTTGTAGTCATTCGCGTCTCAAAACACAATTGTTTTTTTCTTGTGGGGTGGGGTGTCATTAAGTTCTGTCGTCGTCATCATCGGAATCATCAACATAATCATGGTTATCATCATCATCATCAAGATCATCATTAACATCATCATCGTAATCATCATCAACATCATCATCGTCATCATCATCAACATCATCATCATCAACATCATCACTGTCATCATCATCAACATCATCATCATTAAGATCATAATCCTTGTTGCTTAACGCTTCTAAAGGAGCATGAGACCACAACTGTAGTTGCTCCCCTTGCAGGAAGTCTGCGTTAAATCACTGTACATGATCTTGGAGTAGTAGTTTCTGTAGCAATATTGCTCTTCATGGTGAGATTGTAAACCTCAGCACAATCTCATATCCTTTACTTTTTACTACATACCCCAGGGAGCAGTGGTTATATTACTTTTTCTTTTTACCCTTGCTCTTATAGCAGCGGTTTCCATAGCAATATTTGTTTTGTATGACGAGGTTCCAATTATATGTACATGCTCATATTTTAATCTTTTCTTACGACATTCATGAGCGAACTGGAGTCTTATTTTCTGTTTGACTTCTCAGAGAGCCTCATATACCACTTGGGATTTACTGGGAATGCGTTCAGAATTACAGTTGTTCTTATCTCTCAACCTGTAGTATTTACTTTCAAATTCTTTCCATTTTCAAGATTTATTTCATTGACCTAGACCAGCGTGGTTCAACTGCACTCCCGCGGGCCAAATGTGGCCCGCGTAAAATTGTTTTGTCGCTCGCGCTCATACAAACAATATTTCTTTAATTATATGGTATAATTAATCATTTTGAGATTAGACTCAAAATTGTGTCCTACAAAGCAATGTTTTACTGCCTGCAGTCAGCATCCTAAACTGTTCGAGTGACATTGATTTCGAGACTCTGGTTACAGAAAATCCACACCCACCAAACTTCACATTAGGAGGTAAGATTAAAACTTAAATTATATTTAAAGAGAAACTCAAAGCTCATTGTCATTTTTATTGTATTTTATTTTAATTTCACATTCTCCCATTTTAATCCATTTTCACTGAGCTTTTATTTTAAATAATTTTTCTATCATGAATGGCCCGCGAACTATAAATTTTTGATTTATTTGGCCCTCTGGGTAGAATACGTTGGACCACCCTGACATAGTCCAGTGAAGGTGAAACACACCAACTAACCAACAAATACATCTGCAGATTTAAGAGAGCTAGTGAAGATGGACTGTACATGTATTTAGACTACTACTAGCTAATATAACCAGACAGTCTCTCCATCATCATCACCACCATCATCATCATTATCACTATCGTGATATCATTTCCCTTTTCAATCCCTATGGAGCAAGAAGCCATCTCTGAAGCTGATTCTCTTGCAGGAAGCCTGCACTAAGGCACTTATGTACTCTTACAGCAAGGGTTTCTGTACCAATTTCTCTTACATGCTGAAATTTCCATCCTTCTGCTCAGCCTCATATTACTCACGTTAACAGTTAAACGTAATTGGTAAGGTCGTGACCTTTGAACCACTTGTAAACCACTTTGTAAGTTTTCTCTTTTGTCAGGAGCAACACTTCTGCTAAAAACACGACAGTGATGACAAAAACACGCGACGGTAAACGTTAATGATATGTTGACAAGGTGGTAAGTAAAAATATGGATTAAGTGCAAGCTTATCTCTGTTGTGCATTACGTGCACTGTTGTGCATTTCGTGCAGTGTGTACTGAGAGTTCCTTAGCTTCGATTGCGTACTTTGTAGCTACAGATGGGATTAGCATTTCAAGTCAAGCATTTTAATTCTCGGTAGCGAGATAGCTACAGCGATCCTTCGGTCTCATTCAAACGCCATGTTCAGCCCAAACACGAGTGCTTAAATTGATACAAGTAGAACTGCGAACTTCAGTGTTTAAAAAAAACACACGAATGTAAGAAGATTTATTTGTTTACCCCATACTGTACCCATCACCATTACACTTTAGTTCCCCCAGGAGCAAAGGCCTTCAACAAACTAATGTCAACCTCTCTTGTCTTGGGCCATTAGGTCAAGGTCTTTTTATGTCTTCGTTGTCGCTTTCATTTCTGTCTTCATTTATATCCATGGCTTCCTCTACCACTCTTACTCCTGGGGTTCCAGAACAAAGGCTACCTTATAATTCTATCAGTAAGTGTCTTCAGTTTGTGACCCCTCTATCGCCAGCATCTTCTTCTTATCTGTTGTTCCAATGTTTGATTCACGCCATTAGTACAACATTGTTGATCCATACTGTACTGTAAGGGAAGGAGCGGGAGATAATTGTGGTCGAAATCGAAAAAAATAAAGATTTTGGGATTAGTCCATTTTCAGATACTTTAGCATCTTCTGAATCTAAATATAACATAATTAAATATCAAAATGCATTCTAACAAAATGTATTTTGACTTTGAAAAAGGTATGGTAAGGAGAGATTTTCTCAAACTCGAGAAAATATGTCTAATTAGACCTAGTTTCTTCCATAGCAACCAAGCTTATACCCCAACGTATTATACATCATTGGATTTGCATAGACCTGGAGAATCCTGTGATGTGGTTTATTTATTTCGGTAATAAAATTATACCGCCCAAAATCGAGAATTTATAGGTAACGTATTTTACCGATTATTTCCATATATGGAAATCGTCGGGCGTTCGTCGACATCGGCTTTTTCAGTGTAGGTAGAGCACACTATTCTAAACTGTTCATTGGCTGTGTGAATCCACGTGACTTGTAACCGCGGTGTTTACACTATGGCGTCGTATTCACAAATTCTGAATTCACATTTAGTTAGTCTCATTTTTCGGAACTTTTTGTGTGAAAATGCCTCGAAAAAAGAATAGCTTTCGTCATCTAAAACTGGAAAAGGCCAGAGCAAATTGATGAACCAAGACGGTGCAAGTAAAAGTCGCTAATTTTGTTATGGTAATGGTGAATTGTTGTGTTTGCAACAAAACCGTTGCATCAACGTACACATCATCGGTTGATGAACGTATTTCATTTAGTGTGAACAAAGTTGCGGTTCTATGATCATTGTTATCAGGAATGGGACCCTATAAATTTAACTACTTTGCACAGAACTTGGATATACCTGGCCTGCATAAAAAAACTTTCAACGCAATTGCACAAAAATGTTATTTGCAAACACCAGAACTCGCAAAATTAATATTTGATCGCGCTGCTAAGCTTGCATGCAGCGTAAACTGTGCTCACTGCAACCAATCATATCATGAAGATATTATGGATATTGGAGTCAGTTTTGATGGCAGCTGGCTCACAAGGCGCCATAGTTCAAAAATTGGTATTGGTTGTGTGGTGGAGATCTTGACAGGTCTTGTTATAGATGCCCATGTGCTTTCAAAATACTGTCAGACATGTGCTACAACTGGTTCTTGGCACCAGAAGGAAGCCCCGGGAAACTTCAGCAAATGGAAAGAGGAGCACGTGAAGCAAGAATGTGATATAAATTTTGAAGGTATTTACTCCTGAATCTTATTTTTGTTTTCTCCTTCTCCTTGTCTAAAAATTTAAACTGATGTAATTTTTATTTCTCCATAAGTATCATTTTTAGTAACATATTTTATTACTTACATGTGTTTGCTTTGCTTCCATTGTACTACATTTGCTTCTACGTTGTAAAGGAAAGTGTTCAATGCTTGCTTACATCATTATTTTAAGTGTTACTAATTCACACCTTTTCATCTTTCTAGAAAGTTTAAATAGTGATGGAGGCTGAGGCAGCTAGTGTTTTATGGAGCCGGTCTGTGACACGATACAAATTTCGCAACACCACCATGTTAAGTGATGGTAATAGCAAAGCCTTCAATCAGATCACGGCAATTAAACCATACGGCCCTTAGGAAGCCGGATATGCTGCCTGTATGTTCTGAATAAGTAATTTTTTTTTTTTTGCTGTAGTATTACATACTTATTTAATTATATTCTAATTATTTCGAAAAATTTGATTTTAGAGAAATCTATTTTTCTCATCCTAATTTTTTTATAACTTCCAAACTTCTGAATTAATTGACATGAGAAATGGCAAATATATTGTCCGTAATCTTGTAAAACTCCTTTTAGATCGATTTTTAAGTATCTGATTAAACTTTTGATTTATTGCAAAAAGTAATATATAATTCAGCAAAATTTGTTAGTATTTTTAGATATCTAAATTCAAAGTCGTACAACTTTTTTTGTATTAATAGGTATCAAAAATTCATTCTGCCAAACCTGTTACAGTGTAATGATAAACGTTGTGTTAGAGTTTGGTATTCACAGCTTAATAAATAAAAAAAGCTTTAGCAAATTGAAATAAAACAAAGAATCCAAAATTGCTCAGCTCTAAAACGGCAGAAAACTGCACTAAGAAAAGGAAGGAAATTAGGCACACATCTCAACAGAAAGCCAGATAGGAAGCTGCAGAGGAAGCTCGCTTTGCTGCCAGTATGTTTTAAATGATGAGTAAGCAATTTTTTAGGGGTAGTATTACATACTTATTTAATTATAGTCTATTTATGGAGAAAAATACGATTTTCTCAAAATCTATATTTCTCATACTAATTTTATTATAACTTCAACACTTATGTATTAATTGACGTAAGAATTAGCACATATATTGCCCATAATCTTTTAAAACTTTTTATAGGATCGATTTTAAGTATCTGATCAAACTTGTGATTTATTGCAAAAAGTAATGTAAAATTTAGCAAAATTTGTTACTATTTTTAGACACTATATTCAAAGTCCTACAACGTTTTTTTGTATTAAAGTTATCAAAAATCCATCACACAAATAGTTTTAAAATGTAATGATAAACGTTGTGTTCAAATTTGGTATTGATAGCTTAATAAATAAAAAAGCCTTAGCAAATTGAAATAGAACAATATAATCCAATATGGCCGCCATTTCAATGGCAACCAGTAGTGCAGTGCCATCAAACTCTTCATTTTGCGTATCTAGTATTGATATAGGTTAAGTATGTACATTTTCATTGAAATCTAGCAATTAATAACGAAAATTGCATTTCAGTGTAGCTCTTCTGAAATACATGTACACCTGCTACCCTCTATGCATATCTAGTGTTACAGTTGGAGTCATTCTGCCCTTCTATTTGTATAGGTTTAATGTTCTTAATTTTTAATTTATGTTTTTTCTCTCGCTCGCTTTGATTTCAAAGGCCAGCGCCAATTAGCTAAGTGAGTTACCCAAAAAAGCAGTTTGTATGCAAGGTTATTGCAGACAAAACGATACTTTTTTCTCCGGTTATACACACAATTTTTGAAGCCCAACAGATTCATTTATAGGTTGAAAAAAAAAAAACCTGGGATGGATGTTTTTCTGTGTTTGTTTTTGTTTTGGGTAATTGCTGAGTGCGAATATTACATCCTGTAAAGGCAGGATGTTTTTGAAATGGCTCGTAAATCCTGCCGCTGAATCTGGCAATGAAGAAATGGAGGAGTAAATGATATAATAAGCGAATGAGGGAAAAAAGAAATAAATTATAAAAATAAAAGGAAAATTAAAGGTTGTACACTTTAGCTAGTACAGTGGTTCCCACAATATAAGTCACCTACCTCATGAGAGGGGAGCCACGGCAGCATAGTGGTTAGTGCACTGGCTTCCTAGCTCAGTGGTCCATGGTTCGATCCCCAGTTGAGGTGGGATTTTTTTTAGACCGCAAACAGCTCCTGGGTCGACCCAGCCCCAATTGGGTACCAGAGTAACTCTGGGAAGGTTAAGACGGCTGGCGTGATGCTGACCACATCACCCCTAGTGTGCCGATGATCGAGATAATATGGGCCTAACACCATATGCCCAATATGCCTCTACGTGCGTGTAAACGGGATCTTTTACCTTTACTCTACCTTACCTCATGAGAGAAGTTTGATTTTAACGAGTAATGGATTCACACTGCCATTGTGATAATTAGCCATGTGTAGTTTCGGGGTCTATTATGAGACAAAGAAAGAACAGACTTACTGCACACTCAGGCATGTCGTACAAGGCGACTTATATGAGGTTGTGAATGAGTTGCCAACTCTATCATGTAAACAAATCGCTTCAGAAACCACCGATACAAGAATATTTGAAACTTTGGTGCAGGCTTCCTGCAAGGGGACCAACTTTAGTAGTGGCATTGAGCTCTGTAAGGAGTGAAAAATTAACATAATGATGACGAGGGTGCTGATAGTAATAATTTCAATTAGTTTCACTGTTTATAAAAAACAAAAACCTTCTGTCATTAATAGATGCTAAAATTGGTTATCTGCTCGCTCAGCCTTTAACGACGGGTCAAATCTGTTGTAAAATAATTATTTGTTATCACAGACAAAGATAACGACTTAGTTTTGAAGGAACATGACTGTTAACTGCATTGAAGTACATAATGCGTATAACGGCGAAAGAAAATTTGTACGAAGATAAATATAGTGCACATTGCCAGTTAATACAGTATACCGCTAAATTGTCCATGCGGTAGAAAGTGATCATCAGATAGTTGAACCGATGTACAAAACATTTTATTGAACCTACGTACAGTAAAATCACCTTGCAGAAGACCATAACAGAAGGGAGAGTTGAAGGCAAACGTGCAAGGGGAAGACAGCGCTATAAGTGGGAAGACAACATCAAGAGATGGACAGGAAAGAGTCTATCAGAGTGCACCATCAAGACAAGAGACAGAAGACGTTGGAGATCCATTACAGCCAACCTTCGTTGTGGAGATGGCAACTGATGATGATGACAGTAAAATATATTGAACCTACGTACAGTACAATATAGTGAACCTATGTACAGTACGATGCATGGAAGCATATCTGGAGTCATCCTTATGTGACCACCAACTAATTACACACTCATTGACCCTTGAAATCATCCACACACGTCCAGGGATTACCCCTGTGGTGGTGAGCTACGGCTGCGAATACTCTGAGCTAGACAATAGTTTGAGGCTTCAGAAATATACTTTGCCACCTTAGCTGTAGTAACTCATGTGATATTATAATAAAATTAGAAAAAGTAACTCAACTTAAACAGTTAAAAATTTAACAAGTCACTTGAGTACAATTTCATAATTTATTATTTACATCTATCTAATTATGTAATGAAGGGTGAGTGTTGGACGATGGTGATTGTGGTTTTGTATTTACAGCAAGTTGATAATATATTTAGAAGTTTAAAATTAGAGAAAAAGTCCCCATGGGATCTCTAAGTTAATTTACACACAAAAATGTTCTCTCACTGTGATTATTATACTAGTCTGTCTCTTTTATTCTATTCCCTAATTTCTCTGCATCTGACCGTTGAATGTCTCATATTAGCCACAGGAATAGTCACTATGGCACTCAGCTTTTAAACAGCACTTGTCCAGATATGAGTTGACACATAACACTGTTGTTCTGAAAGTCACACTTCAGTCCAATCCCAGCAATCAGGGGGAAAAAAGCTATGGAACACTTCAACCTCTGGGCTCCTTTTATGTTTAGGTAGCAGGATCGAAGGTCCACTTGACTTCAGGTTTTTTTTTTAAAATTCGAATATAGAACCTGGAACAAGGAGTATCAAGTGGCTAGGCGATGTCATGGAGACCTATTACATCATGTATGAGATGAGTGTGTTATCAGATGTCTGCATGTATGATAAATGATACATGGCCTTGTATGATTTAGATATAGTGAGACAGACTGGTGTCTACTGCAAAACATTGTCTCAAATATAATAATACATGAATAATCAAAGCAATATGAATATATGGACAGGATGCAACCTTTGCCTTTCTCACACACATGCCAAGTCAGTACTGGACTTGCTGGTAGGTTATAGACCAAGACAAAACCAGAATGGTTATATTTAGCCCTGACAAGGACTATGGTGGTTATAGTTTAGGTTTTCCAATCTTCAGCGATCATATCCACACAAACAATATGTCCGATACATTTACAACACACTAAAATCTGAATTAAACTTGATATATTCACATAAATATCGATAGTAAACCTACACACCCTCTAAGATCGATTCCAAGCTCTTATGAAGACTGTAATTTGCGAAGAATGTCTGCCCTGCATGCAGTGGTAACTGACGTAGTATAGACAGCACTCTACCTGTCTTCTGGCTGGGTTGTTTAGTTGTGTGTAATTTGAACTGAGCGTTCTCGCCTTTTATACTGTGCGCGCGGGCGTCTCGGGGAGCAGCAATGTGTTGTCCCTTTTCAGCACTGAAGATTTCTCTCATTTAGCGTATAATGTGCAACTGTCCCAGCAATCGTTCCAATACACACTCAACCAAGCTTATCCATCACGTTGTCTTATATTTCCTTTATCTTCCCCCACTGGAAGCTTCCTTTACATATACTTAAACTTACAATCGGGTATGGCATGTATTTACTACGAGTTTATAAAGTCTATCACTAGGTTAGACCTGTGATGTGAACGTCAAATAAAACTGCAAATATCTTATATACATACTTCTCCCAACTTTCCTTTTGGAGTTCCATTCCTGCATATCCCTTCTGTGAAAATCTATAACTTTTATCCCAATTTACTGATACAGAGTCCCAGTTCAAAAGAAATTATATACCTAACTTGCGACACTTTGCTTTCACCATTTTATTTTTTTTTCTACCTGCCTCTCTCCGATAACATAAACGAATGTGCATGCGTGACCGCTACTATTTTTAGAATGCTTAGAAAAATTTCCTACTTCGTGTTAATCCTGGGAACACGGTGTTCGTTTTGTTTTCATACAGTTCAAGGCTCTTGCCGAAACCATCACAATTTATTCTTTCTCTGTTCATTCTATCAGTCCATTAACTAAGCGTGTTTTTGCACACTTTGTTACAACAATCTACTGAACCTACGTACAGTACAATCTACAGAACCTACGTACAGTACAATCCACTGAAGCCACGTACAGCACAACCTACTGAACCTCCGTATAGTACAATCTACTTACGTCACTTTCCTGCGTTGATCCATGGTTGCCGTGAAGCGTAGTGGGGAACTGAAGTTTGTGTTCTTGAGCCAGACGTGCCGCATTGACTGCTGTGAGCTTGTATTGTTATAGGATTTATGTAGCGTTATCTAACCATCTGCCTCTTGGTCTTCCTCTTGCCATTTCCTTTGGCTGCAGCTTCCTCTGCTTCCCTGGCCAACTCTTCAATATACTTCCTCTTGTCTCTTTTGATGTGTCTTCTTACTTCTTTGTTTGCTTCTATGTACACTTCATGATCCTTGGCTTTGGAGCTTCTGGGTTTGTTTCTGTTTAAATCTGCTTTCTTGTTTTCCTGTCTTCTATCTTGGTAATGGTTTCTGTTGTTATCCATGCTTTGTGCTGATGTTCTCTTTTTCTCAGTACTTCTTCACATGTCTCGTTCCATATATTTTTTACTTGTTGCCAGTGGTCTTCCGTATCTGCTTCATCTTCCAGCTATGGGAGACTTGGTATTTGTTGGATACTGTGATAGAAAAATTTGTCTCTTATTTCCTGATTTCTTAGATAACACACATTATACTGTTGTCTATGGCTATATACTGTTGTAAATTTCTTGAGTTTTAATTTTGTTTTAACCAACAGAAGATGGTGGTCTGATACCACATCTGCTCAACTACATACTTTTACATCATGCAATGATGACCTAAACTTCTTACTTATGCATATGTGATCAATCTGATTATCAGTTCTGTGGTCTGGTGATATCCATGTTGCTTTATGTATTCTTTTATGTGGAAATATGCTTCCTCCTATATCTAGTTGATCTGAAGCACAGAAGTTAGCTAATAGTTCCCCATTCTCATTCATAATACTTAATCCATGCTTTCCAATGATTTCTTCAAAGTCAGCGTTGTCTGTTTCTATTTTAGCGTTAGGTTCCCCCATCAAAATTGTGATGTCCTTTCTTTTCTTTTTGTCCAAGACATTTTGTAGTCTGGTGTATAAGTCTTCTTTCTCAGATTCTTCTATACCATTTTTTGTGCATAACACTGGATGATGTTTAAATTTACTGTCTTTTTGGCTAATTTAAACCATTCTGTTATAATTCGGGGTCCCATTGCTTCCCATTCTATGTGCCTTCGGTGTTTCCTTAGACAGCATTATAGCCACCCCTTCACTGTGGTGGGCTCTTTCCTCCTCATGTCCCGAGGACAACACCATTTCTCCTGTGATCAATCTCCTCCTCTCTTTGCCCTTCCACCGTGTCTCGCAGAGACACAGGATATCAATCCTGTAATTTGTCATTTCCGCTGCTACATGTGCAGTTTTCCCTTGTTCACATAGAGTGCGAACATTCCAGGTGCTAATTCTGGAGATTTTCCAAGATGAAAAAAGGTTTGTCGGCAACCCAAACTCCTTTCGGCTTTCTCTGGGTTGCTTGATACGCTTCCTTTCCAGAGGACATTCTTCTGTCATGGGCGGCTGAGTTGATTTATATTCTGTATTTGACTTGTCCATGTTTGTTGAAGTTTTTTGGTAAAAGGTTTTTACGGGATGGGGTAACCAGCCCCATGCCCAACCCTTCTTAGTCGCTTTTTACGACATGCATGGTAGGGTTTAGTGTAACTATTCTTTGCTCCCCTTTCGGGCCCCGGTAACACACGGGTGCTTATAACATTAGCGTGTCCAGTTATGTTGCCGTGTAGCATTAGATGTCTAATGAAGTTCATATTGTCGTGTTTGTCTTAGCACTTGTATAATCCGCTGACTGCATCGCGTGCAGACGTTCAAAGCTTCTCAGTATGTATTGCCAGTTATGAACACAAGTCATGGGAAACAATACATTTCAGGAATATACTTTTATTATTCTGACCAAACAACGGTTTAATTTCCCATACACTCTGTTTACATAGGATAAAAGTGAATGACCTGTTATCATTAATCAGTATTGCGTCATGAAATAAATAAATATATATATCTATTTGGATGGACGTATGAGAGGATGCATTCGGCGTGTATACAACCAGGGGACTTCAGGAACAATTAGTATTCATACCCTTCCACATTTGCTGAGGGAGACTGAGCACCTATGGGTTTGCCGGAGTGCAGTGACGTCGATTCTGATCAACAATATATATATATAAATGTGCGGAAGATATGACAAATTACTGATTCAAAATAATGATTTACTGATGACAGATAACTGACCAGTCACTTGTGTTCTATTCAACAGATTATATGGAATATTTATTTTCTGTTTTTTAGTGCATTTGGTAATAAAAAATAAAAACATGGTGTGGTGAAGTGGGATGTTATAAATATTTATAGGGGACTTAGTGTACTGACTGAGATCAGCTGTGAAGGTATATATATATATCTAATAAGAGTAGTGTATTATATATAACCTTACTTGCTGCCTGTCGTAGATTTTCGATAGGAGAATTAAGACTAGGTTTGGTCCCTTCTGAATAGGTTTGAATAGGTGATAGACTCAGTGAGAGTTAGTGAAAGGTAATAGAATTTCCACACACGTGAGATGATAGATTTTGATATAGTGGCTGTCTCTGAAAGCGAAAAGAATTCTTCTCTCTCTCACCTATCTTCTACAACAGTTGTTACAGCGTCAGACAGACTACACCCATATACATATTACGTATATTTCTATCACTCACAGGCACGCACATACACGTGACGACAGGTAAACACACAGACGTGGGAAAACTATAACAATGATATATATATTTATCTAGAACGAGCTGACCAAACACGATTATTAAGTTCAAGAGCGATTTTAATATCAGGAAAAATCGGCTCACAACATCAAAGAAAGTACATCAAGGAAAATACATATACACATAGTCATAAAAATTCAAGGAAATGTTGCAAGGATGATAGCCCCCTTATAGTGTTAACTCTAGGTTTAGCCCGGCCCCGTTAAGAGAACAGATGATGGCGCCCGAGTCACAGATACATAGGGTTTGAGTCTAAGAGTTTTCTTCGTTTTATCTCGTAATTATATGCACAGAGTTTGGAAAGAAAAATCTGATTTAACCTAAGACAAAAACACAAGAACTCTAGCCTTAGCAACAAATTATGCAGATTGAAAAAAAAAACAAATAGGACAGCAACAGGGTGTCAAAGATATAATAGTGAAAATATCACTCAAGCCAGCGTACAATCATTCATTCCGCCATGGCCTCTCATACAGGTACTCACGACTTTGCTCGCTGCCTCTTGGAACACACTGATTTTAGATTTTCACACAGACTCAAAAAAATGCAGTCTTCTGCCAAGAAGTCCCCAGTTCCAAAAGACGTATTTAACTCGGAGTCTCCGGGAACGACTAATTGGGTGTGCAAATTTGTTCAAATGTCTGATTAAGTCACCTAAGCTAGAAATTTTAATTTTATTCTGCTTTCCACTGAATGCTTCCCTAGAAAATATAATAGCCTACCACTTTATTTCTCTTCTGCGCTAAAGAAATAGATTAAAATGAATTTAGCGATTAAACACTTTAACACTCACAAAATCTATATATCTATCATATTAATTACCTCAACCACAGAATTTCCAGGCGCGGGAGTTAGCAGAGCACAGTGTCAATAGCGTAGGTTTCTAGAAATGATGAATGTCAGGTCGGTGCCTACCCTCAGTATAGGATTCACTTTAGTCACACTACAGATTTGTCCACAAAAAATATATATATATAGTCGGGAAATGTTAGTTAATACTAGAAGTATTTCGCGCCACCAGGCAGAAAAAATACGTAGAGTTTCTAGAAGAAATTAAGACCTGGCTCCAAGGTCCAGTATTTATCATTACAGTCTTTGAAAAACCCGTTATTGGGATATAGTATTTCTGGCTAACTCGGGTTGCATATGCCTGTTAGACCAGTGGTACTTGAGAAACCCACGTGGTTCAAAATAAGGACTGTCTATTTCTTCACAAGTATGGAAACTACTACTAGGTGCTGGTAAAGTTAGGGTCACCCCAAAACTTTCACTGTGTGGAGGAAAAATAACACATATAATATAATAAACAGAATCTGTACTGGTTATAACTTACATTTAAACTTGCAAGCAGAGAGCTTTGCTTATCATTTAAACTTCCCGTGACGTAAGTTATATTTAAAAATCAGCAATCCTCATAAATTAGGAACACGTGCGTATTCCGTCACCATTCATGAGGCTCGATTCTAGAGTTATACGTTAGTTTAGAAAAATACACTCGACTGAGTATTAGTGGTTAAATTAAATTCATAAATAGCTACAATTTCCGTTATAAGCTAGAAATTTTAATTTTATTCTGCTTTCCACTGAATGCTTCCCTAGAAAATATAATAGCCTACCACTTTATTTCTCTTCTGCGCTAAAGAAATAGATTAAAATGAATTTAGCGATTAAACACTTTAACACTCACAAAATCTATATATCTATCATATTAATTACCTCAACCACAGAATTACAGGTAGTCGCACAACTTAAGAATAAAAATTGCTGAAAATATTTCTGGAAGTCTAGAAGTTCGACAAATTGCCGAAACAAACTGAGATCTTCGCTAACAGCTATTCTGTTTACGAGCAACCTATCTACTGTGAGTCTATGAGCGAGAATGAATTTAAAGTTTCAAACTTGGCCAATATCTAAAAATCAGACAAAGGGCCCAAACTTATTTCGCCAAGCGAAATTATCTCCCCTACTCCCAACATTTACGTCCGCTTAACGCGTGTCGTAACTGTCACCTACTGACCACGATGTACGCGTGTCAGTTTCAAATCCCAGACAGCCTGACCCCAATGCAGGGCAGTTTTCACACTACAGCTGACCATGGCCCACCGTGAGCGCCGTGTCAGTTTGGGATTTTCCAGACAAATGTCTGGATACTGACCGGTGCAGATGTAAAGTATCACACCTCACCGGGACTTATGCCGAGAAGAAGCTCGCGCGCTCGGTGAGAATGTAGACGATTTGCTACGTCCTATGTTCAGCGAACCGACTTATCACGCCTTCTGACGCCCTGCAGCCCTGACATCTACGTAATATCGTCCTAGCGCGATTCTCAGTTTTAGAGAAAGGAAAACAGGTAAAGTTTGCGAATTATATGAAAATAATAATATCAAAACGAATGGATGAAAAATATACAGGAAAAAGGAAATACAGAGATAATAAAAGAGAGAAATCGGGTGAAAGAATAGGAAGAAGATGTAGGAAATTAAATGAATATAAACCCTACGTGACACTGCCACATATGTATACCTCAGTCAGAATTATTCTGGAATAGTGTGATGACTACGTTATATGTCTAGGGTATGTGTATGATGAAGTGTAAGTCAAAACAACAACAGACAGATAAACAATTTAATTTATTCCACTACACTTGACAACACTGTGACACTCACATACATAAAACACTCTACAAGGATATCTTAAAGGAGTCACTGATAACTTTTCAAATAACAATATGTATTCATTGCTGTCATGAATGTATATGTGTCCTGATTCAAATACAAAGGAACCAGGAATCACAATCAATTTTAATTACAAGTTATATGTACAGAATTTATTAATATGAATCTTGTAGTGACATCTATTTTTAATAGTATCCTATGTGTGTTAGTTGTGTAGTAGTAATATGAGGTAATACTGGTTTTGTTTTGTTCAAGCTCTGTTGGTATTTGTCATCATGACTTCAATAGTTTGTCTTTATTGGAACTAGTATTGGAGATGTTCTCAGTTCCTGATATTAAAACAATTAAATTCCCCTCTTAATTGTATTTTACACTGTCATTTTAAGATGGGGGTACATAATGTTGAGCTCAGCTGGCCACATCAGCTTATCTTGCGTGATGGCGGCAGGAAAAAACTCCTCTGCTCGATTTCTCCCCTGGGCTCTGGAGACACCTCACTGATAGCTAAATGGACCAAGGAGTATGCTGTCCGACTCTGGATTCAGCAAAGCTCTGACCAGGTGCTGCTCAATACCATAAGACCACGGTCCCTGTAAACAAGAAGGATGTACCTTCTACTTCATAACTAATTGATACTCTAGTTCTACACTGAGCACAATACATCACAAACATTGAGTTCAGAGCGTTAGGCCAACTGTCAGCTTCATCTGAAATACTTTATACCAGTATTTCCCTCCCTAATGGTTACTACGCCTCTGCAATTCCAGCATTATTTCTGTCTAATCAATAATCTAGATGTCAGTGTACTGTTTGGCCATTCCATGCAGTTTTACTTTCCGCCGACACCTTCTGTTCAGGCTGGAGCATTATAGGCTTTACATCATGTTCGCTACTGAACTACACATATATACAGGCATAAATTAACAATTTACATTCAATTTTCATTAAAAGATATTGAATATTTCAAGCTTACCACAATTCATAGAATAATAAACAGTTTCGTTGACTGGCAATGAATATAGCACCACTCCGATCTGCCGATGTTCCAGGCTTTATTTTATATAAAATATACACTGGTGCTCAACGTACTGCTTCTTAGTAGGATTATTACAAGATGTGGCAATGAACAGACGCTCTGAATCAAGTATATTCGCAGCTCTACCCAATGAAACCACGTCTAACCATCTTTTCAAAAAAGTACCCCTTCTATTCGTTTCCCATAACAACACAAGATAGTATTTATAGCCCGACCAATCGTGTTTAGTCTTATATTTGTTGCGCTCCAATCAATTTGGAGTTAACATGGTAGGCTATTTCCGTAACGTAAGGTTTTTTCAAACACGTTATAAAAAATTTTATGAGCAGAAATGATTTCATGCTGTCAGGCACCCCCACTATTTTATTTTAGTTATAATTTGGTAATTCCTAGACTATTTGCGTAACGTTTTACATATTCTTTGTCAGCAAGCCCTAAGGAACCCAAATATACAAATTTAAAAGAGCTAAGTGGCTGCGTTCAAAATATGCAATTTCTTCTACCTTCTGTTTCGAAGATGTGCTGTCTGGGTACTGTAATGTTTTCAAACGTAAACCCATCTAATGTCATCTTTTCTAATAAGCGTTTTTCAGGATTTTAAAACCTAACTCTGGGAAGGTTAGTGTTTTTATCACTGTCCGTGTGAAAAAAAAAATTAGTGCATGTGGCCTTACACGCGTGATAGTAGTAATTGTGTATCGCGCGACGCGAGTTTAGTGTTGCATGTGTCCTTGTTTTCATTCGCCCCTCTCTCTTTCTATTTGAGTCCATCTGTTCGTTCGTTTTGGTAACGTAGTATAATTAATGTTAGGATTAATTTAGGTCATTACGCAGTGTGCCTCTGAATGTTTTTCTTAGAAATGCAATACCCGTTTTAATGTGTTGTGGAAACGCTTGTATTTATGCAGTGGCTTATATTTAACGTGGAAACGTTACAATTTGCAGACGAAGCATAAAACAAAGGGGATTTCGAGTACTGTCATTGTGACAGCACTGTTCTTTACCATTCTTCTTCCTTTTATTAAATTTATTTGTTAGGCTTTGCATTTACCTTTTAATTTATATATGTGGATTAGAATATTTCACGACACCTCCCCTCTTAAAACAGACATCCCATGTCAGTCCTTTATTCTATATACACATAGATAAATGTAAGTCAACTTGACTTTACTCTGCTGTGGTGCTATCATGGTTTTATGTAGTTGGGTCCATTCAGAGTAGGCACTACTCATGAAATCTGCCTCAGACTTCTACAACCAATAATATATTTCGGTTATGTTACTGAACAGCCGCAAGTGTGAGTGCTTGTCTTAATGCCGCTTCGCAACCCGTATTCACCATTTCTCTTCTCTGAGTCTGCGCAATGACATGTCCAGAGAATATTATATTTCCCTCAAAATGTACGTTATGAGGAGATAACATATACCTGGTGATTGCAGAGTTTTCGTAGTGGATCCCATAATCTTCTTATTATCCTGTATGAAACATTCGGAATATCCTCAATCAAAGAGGCAACTCAGGGATTCGTTACGTTCCTCCGAAATGTTTACATCCAACAATTTTCTCATCATTCTAGAGAAGACACTAGGCGCATTCTTCAATCCAAATGGCAATCTATTAAACTCATAGTGTCCTTCTGAGGTACTAAAAGCTAGGTATGGTCTAACCTCAGGCTTTACTGGAATCTGATAGTATCCTTTACTCAGATCTACTTTGGAGAAATATTTAGCTTTATTTAGTCTGGCAAACAGCTGATTTGTATCCGGCAATGGATCCACCTGCCTTCTGTAATAGCATTCAGTCTCCTGTAATCTATACAGAGTCTATGTTCTCCAGAGGGCTTCCTTAAGAGTACAACACCGGAACTATACGAAGATTCACTGTGCGAAATAATTCCTTCCTTCAACAGATAGTCTATCTCTTCCTTCAAAGCTTTCTCCTTAGCAAACGGAATCGAATATGGTTTCATACAGACAGGTGTGGGGTCTATCAGTTTCATATCATATTCCAATAGGTTAGTATGCCCTGGTCGGTCTGTTAACACCTCTGCATGATTATTTAGAACCTGTTGCACTCTCTCTTTCTGAGTTTTCGTTAAATGTGTACTGATTTTCACCTGTGCTGCTGTCTCACAGGGGTGTAATGGATATTCAAATGATGAAAGTGGTTCCTTTTTCATCTCCATGGCGATGGACAAGGTCAACAAGTGTGTCTCTTCCTGATGTTCTCTTTCCAAATATTTCTTCAGGAGATTCACATGATAGATTTTTTCTTTCCCTTTCTTATCTATCTTATAATTTGTTCTAGACACCTTCTCTAGAACTGTATATGGACCCTGCCATCCAATTTGTAACTTATTCTGACTCCCGGGGAGAAGAAGCAGTACCTTCTCTCCCACAGCCAAATCTCTGTCTTTCGCCTTCCTGTTATAATAGGCAGCATGTTTCTTCCTGGCTTGTTTCAAATTTTCATTGGCAAGTTTCCAGCCAGTTTTTAAACGAGTGGTCAGCACATTCACATATTGGTATGAAGATGTAATGTTTTCCTCTGCCTTTTCATCAGTCCACGTTCTTAACAAAGCTACATATGG
The DNA here is from genome assembly GCA_024509875.1 of Oreohelix idahoensis. NCBI lineage: Eukaryota > Metazoa > Mollusca > Gastropoda > Stylommatophora > Oreohelicidae > Oreohelix > Oreohelix idahoensis. Next base: position 27,024 of record JAMPIV010022297.1, read on the forward strand.
ACCTTTAATTTTGTGGACCTATTTGTCCATGCACCGGTATGGTCTCTTCCACTCGAAGCTCTATAGTGATGATTTTTTCTTCCCAGAATTTTCATGCACAAAACGACCGCTACCAATTTTTCTTTTGGGGCTTTCTCCCCACTTAAAATTCTTGATGAGAGATTTCCTCTCTACATCTCCTTCCTCCAGTTTGTTTAAGTCCGATTGAGGGATTTTCGGCTTATCCTGGGGTAAGACATCTGTTTGCACTCTCCGCATAGTGGCCATTGTAAAACAGTTAAGTGAAGCTTGTCCGTGAAAAGGGGCTTCCCATTCCATTTGGTCCACTTTATCAAATTTATTTTTCTTTTTATTATCAGGCCTAATTTTGCCCCGTGGCGTGTCCAGGTCCTGATCAATGTTCCCACTTGTGGGTGTTCCCTCATGTGCTATGCTACACCTTTCTACAAAATTCTCAATGTCCCATCTTGCTTTGGGCCAATAATAATTGTGAGCCACCTTTTGAATGATGGTACCTATCTTCTCATGGTCCCCATCTGGTTTCACATGTAGGCTCCTTATTAAGTCTGCCCTATATCTTTTAGGAAGTACCAGCTGTCCCTGACCTTTGGATCTAGCTCCAGTCTTCCTATACATCAACTTGTTTTTCATGTAAAAATCTCCCTTGCCTGGAGTTGTATGACAAGTTGACAATTTTCTGAAACAAGGCTTGAGTGTTTTATCCCCAGCCTGTGCCTTCCTCATCTCTTCTGGAGTGGTATCTAACATAATATCCTCCTCCTGTCTTGAGGTCGACCTGACCTGAAGGGTGGCCATATACACAGGTTTCCTTCTGCAACGGTCAGTGTCATGATTGTCCATCTGACAATTTTTACACCACCTTTTTCCTTGGTTGAAAGATTTTCTTTCATCATATTTCCTTTCATCGAATTGTGGGAATTTATTTTTATTTTCATACCGTGGCCTATCAAATTGGTGCTTACCTTTGTTTTGATCCCTAGGATCAAATTTATTAAAGTTCTGTGGTGCCCTAAAGTTATCCACTTGTTTCTTTTTATTACCTGTTACCTCTGCTTGAGCTGCTTGATACCTTTCAGCAACATTTAGCAACTCACCCAGCCTCTCTGCACCTTGTTCCATGAGAAACTTTCTCAGGTCTGGAGCCATGGACTCTCTTAATTGCTCTATAAGGACCATTTCCTTAAGATCTTGGGTTTTCCCCAGAGAAGTCCATTTCTCCAAGTATGTCTCTATTCGTGCAGAGAACTGGTGATAGGTTTCACCTGACAGTAGTTTAGCATTCCTAAATTTTTTCCTATAAAATTCTGCATTCTTTTCATATCTTAACAAAAGAGCCTGCTTTAGCATGTCATAATTTTCCTGATCACCTCTGCTCATTTTTGCAAAAACTTCATAAGCTGCCCCACGAAGTCCTTGAGATAACTTTAAGCTCCACCTTTCTCTCTCTAACCCATACGTGGTAGCTAATAGTTCATACCTATTTAGATAGCTCTCTATATCATCGTCTTTCTCAACAAAATGATCTAAATGAAAATTCATAGCTGAGGTTGAGGCTCCCTGGCTAGCAGTGGCATCAGAGGCAAAGGGACTGGCACCATTTTCAGGAGCATGGCCTTGAAACTCAAACTCCCTTAGTCGTAACTCATGTTCCCTTTGTAATCTCTTCTCCTCCTTTTCTGCTTCCCTCTCTGCAGTCAATCTTCTTTCTTCTGCAGCTAATTTCTTCTCTTCTCTTTCTGCAGCTAATTTTTTCTCTTCTCTTTCTGCAGCTAATTTCTTCTCTTCTCTTTCTGCAGCTAATTTCTTCTCTTCTCTTTCTGCAGCCTGTCTTCTTTCCTCTGCTTCCAATTTCTTAGCCTCAGCCTCAATCTGCAACCTCTTAGTCTCAGCCTCAGCCTGCAACCTCTTAGTCTCAGCCTCAGCCTCAAATTGTAACTTCTTAATTTCCCTTTCAGCCTCTAACTTTCTTTCGGCTTCAAACCTTCTTTCTTCGCGTTCAATAAATTTGTCACATTCAGTAGTGACATAGGCAACCATAACTTGCCCATCTAATCCTAACTCTTTTGCAGTCTGAACAGCAGCAGATCGAAATTTGGCCAGGTCCGCCATTGTCTATCAGGTAAGTTTATACAATGTCTAACCAACAATTCAATCTCTAAATATATATCTAATGGACAACACAGGCACCGAGAGCTCAACCTTATTTAATTCCACCCAAGGATACCTTTTAATTCTTATTATTCCCTGAAGTGAATTTCCCCCAATATTTGTAATAGGTAAAGATTCAAAATCCCGTGAGCGAGACCCCAATATATGTGGTAAAGTGGGATGTTATAAATATTTATAGGGGACTTAGTGTACTGACTGAGATCAGCTGTGAAGGTATATATATATATCTAATAAGAGTAGTGTATTATATATAACCTTACTTGCTGCCACATATGTATACCTCAGTCAGAATTATTCTGGAATAGTGTGATGACTACGTTATATGTCTAGGGTATGTGTATGATGAAGTGTAAGTCAAAACAACAACAGACAGATAAACAATTTAATTTATTCCACTACACTTGACAACACTGTGACACTCACATACATAAAACACTCTACAAGGATATCTTAAAGGAGTCACTGATAACTTTTCAAATAACAATATGTATTCATTGCTGTCATGAATGTATATGTGTCCTGATTCAAATACAAAGGAACCAGGAATCACAATCAATTTTAATTACAAGTTATATGTACAGAATTTATTAATATGAATCTTGTAGTGACATCTATTTTTAATAGTATCCTATGTGTGTTAGTTGTGTAGTAGTAATATGAGGTAATACTGGTTTTGTTTTGTTCAAGCTCTGTTGGTATTTGTCATCATGACTTCAATAGTTTGTCTTTATTGGAACTAGTATTGGAGATGTTCTCAGTTCCTGATATTAAAACAATTAAATTCCCCTCTTAATTGTATTTTACACTGTCATTTTAAGATGGGGGTACATAATGTTGAGCTCAGCTGGCCACATCAGCTTATCTTGCGTGATGGCGGCAGGAAAAGACTCCTCTGCTCGATTTCTCCCCTGGGCTCTGGAGACACCTCACTGATAGCTAAATGGACCAAGGAGTATGCTGTCCGACTCTGGATTCAGCAAAGCTCTGACCAGGTGCTGCTCAATACCATAAGACCACGGTCCCTGTAAACAAGAAGGATGTACCTTCTACTTCATAACTAATTGATACTCTAGTTCTACACTGAGCACAATACATCACAAACATTGAGTTCAGAGCGTTAGGCCAACTGTCAGCTTCATCTGAAATACTTTATACCAGTATTTCCCTCCCTAATGGTTACTACGCCTCTGCAATTCCAGCATTATTTCTGTCTAATCAATAATCTAGATGTCAGTGTACTGTTTGGCCATTCCATGCAGTTTTACTTTCCGCCGACACCTTCTGTTCAGGCTGGAGCATTATAGGCTTTACATCATGTTCGCTACTGAACTACACATATATACAGGCATAAATTAACAATTTACATTCAATTTTCATTAAAAGATATTGAATATTTCAAGCTTACCACAATTCATAGAATAATAAACAGTTTCGTTGACTGGCAATGAATATAGCACCACTCTGATCTGCCGATGTTCCAGGCTTTATTTTATATAAAATATACACTGGTGCTCAACGTACTGCTTCTTAGTAGGATTATTACAAGATGTGGCAATGAACAGACGCTCTGAATCAAGTATATTCGCAGCTCTACCCAATGAAACCACGTCTAACCATCTTTTCAAAAAAGTACCCCTTCTATTCGTTTCCCATAACAACACAAGATAGTATTTATAGCCCGACCAATCGTGTTTAGTCTTATATTTGTTGCGCTCCAATCAATTTGGAGTTAACATGGTAGGCTATTTCCGTAACGTAAGGTTTTTTCAAACACGTTATAAAAAATTTTATGAGCAGAAATGATTTCATGCTGTCAGGCACCCCCACTATTTTATTTTGGTTATAATTTGGTAATTCCTAGACTATTTGCGTAACGTTTTACATATTCTTTGTCAGCAAGCCCTAAGGAACCCAAATATACAAATTTAAAAGAGCTAAGTGGCTGCGTTCAAATATGCAATTTCTTCTACCTCCTGTTTCGAAGATGTGCTGTCTGGGTACTGTAATGTTTTCAAACGTAAACCCATCTAATGTCATCTTTTCTAATAAGCGTTTTTCAGGATTTTAAAACCTAACTCTGGGAAGGTTAGTGTTTTTATCACTGTCCGTCTGAAAAAAAAAATTAGTGCATGTGGCCTTACACGCGTGATAATAGTAATTGTGTATCGCGCGACGCGAGTTTAGTGTTGCATGTGTCCTTGTTTTCATTCGCCCCTCTCTCTTTCTATTTGAGTCCATCTGTTCGTTCGTTTTGGTAAAGTAGTATAATTAATGTTAGGATTAATTTAGGTCATTACGCAGTGTGCCTCTCAATGTTTTTCTTAGAAATGCAATACCCGTTTTAATGTGTTGTGGAAACGCTTGTATTTATGCAGTGGCTTATATTTAACGTGGAAACGTTACAATTTGCAGACGAAGCATAAAACAAAGGGGATTTCGAGTACTGTCATTGTGACAGCACTGTTCTTTACCATTCTTCTTCCTTTTATTAAATTTATTTGTTAGGCTTTGCATTTACCTTTTAATTTATATATGTGGATTAGAATATTTCACGACACATGGATCCCTAAAACATGTTTTTTTTTCCTTTATTTGTTGTAAGATGTTAAGTCATAAATGACTATCAGTCGTTCAGAACGATTGTCACTTCTGCTTAGTAAAATTCATCTTAGAATAAAATTTACTTCGACAAGTGTAAACACCTAAAGTAAAACTTACAGGAAAGTTAGTCATTTCTTGAGCTGTGTTTAAAACAAAAGACTCGCTGACCTAGTTGTTTGAAGACACATTTTGATTAAACGGAACATGACCATTCACCATCCGACGCCGGCTCCTTAAAATACGAAACACAACCTTCACTTGGAGTTCTTTATTTCCCACTTTTTTAAACCCTTACTTCAACGGATTTATTTTCACCTTAGTTTACATTGATTTAGTTTATATAAATCGGCCGGATTAATGGCGGCCAAAAATTTCAGCTGTCTACTATGAGTGGAATATAGAGATTTTGAGCGTCAGTAATTTGAAACACGAAAAATGTACAATACGATTGTAACCATAAATCTAATTGGTTAAAAACGTTACAAGTTTTTTTCCCCTCGCGCTATTGTCGTATTTTGGGGGCGATCCCGCCTTTTGAAGCTAAATTACCGAGCAAAAAAAAAAAAAAAAAAATTGACCATTGCAATCAAGGAGTTTTTTTTTTTTTAAATAAAGGAAGGAGTTTTACCTTTTTGGCAACGCGACCTCCATTCAACCCACACAGAAGGTCAGTTGGTTATATTAGATTTAATCTGATCAACTGCCAACTTTGCATCGTAGGTCCACTGCAACGCCTTCTGTTTCTTGACTTGATAGTAGACTCTTCCTGTCCATTTCTTGATGGAATTATCCAACCATGTATAGCGCTGTCTTCCTCTTGCGCGTTTGCCTTCAACTCTTCCTGTCATGGTCGTTCTCTGAAGGGTATTTTGTCTTTTTAAATTACACACTATTTTATCGGCCTGTCTTTCATATTCTTCATTATTTCTGTTTTCATTGCTAGCTTTTCTATGACCCGTTTGTTTGTTGTTTTCTATGTTAGACCGCAGGTCCAAATCTAAAAACCGAATGGTAAGTGAAACAAAAATTGGCATATTTGTTTACTGACAATAAGTCTACAGCAGTAGTAGTCGTCAAGATGAGGCTTTCACTCTTGAGAACTAGGTAACCACTGAACTGGCGTATATTTAACTCAATTAGAAAATGAAAGAAGCAGCAGGAATAAAAAAGAGGGAATCTCGTATTTGACTTTAAGATTGGGACCTCAATATCGAGAAGATAGTGTTCAAGTGAAGCCGTGAAACGGTAGTCGAGTGAGTAAATAAGGCAAAAAAAAATATACACATGGGTAGAAAAATTTCACTCTTGACTTTAAATTGAGTCCTTGCACTCTTGTGCTAGGAATCACTGATCTTGGAGTAGTAATTGAATAAGAAAGTGCAAGGGGTAAGGGGGAAACCCTTGTATTTGACTTTAAGATTAAGCCATTCTTACGCTCCAGGATGTGGGAATCATTAAACTAGCGCTGTAGTAATCGAATAATGAAATGGAAGGTACTGACAGGGAAAAAAATTTAGATGTAGTGAAGGAGTGCAAAATTGTGTAATCCGTTTTGTTAGTAACAGGAACGGACGAGGTCGTAAGTTGTAATGCGCATTTCAGTCACTGCGCACCAGGAAGGGATGGACAGTAGACTTTTTGTCGATGACACAAATTTGTACTCTTTAAGTTTCCGATTTATTTGTTCAACAACTTGGGGTGTTCAGTAGGCTATAGTTCTATTTTCTGGTGTTAGACAAGAGCGGGGAGTTTCACATGGAGTCGTTTCATTCTCCATCCAGAAAATCACCAACATATTCTATTCACCAGGAAGAGTTAAAAACATTTTTTTTATTGGAGTCAGTATTGCAAAAGGACAATTTACAAGAAACTCATTATGTTTTTTAAAATGTTATTTTCCCGTAGCCTTTCCATATTTTCGTGTCTATTTTCTTTTCGTTATTGTGAATGAAACTCCGCCTAGGCCGGTCCCAATCCCGGCTGAAAAAGGAGGAGGGCGGCCTGCATGGAGGCCGTAAGGAGGCTGCCCCTCCACCATTCAAAGGCACAACAGACCAATCACCTGTTTGCTTTAAAACATGATTACGCGAACTACAAGAGAGAAAACCGGACTGATTCTAAAGGCGACGAACTGGAACGGACTACGACTTACGGAACATGGAACACAAGAAGTATAAATGGCAAGGAAGAGGAGCTGGTGGAAGAGATAAGGAAAGCCAAATTAGAAATCCTGGCTTTAACAGAAACAAAGAAAAAAGGACAAGGAGTTATGGATCTCGATGGCGACACGCTGCTCTACAGTGGGTCCCCACATCTGAAAGAGCTAAAGGGAGCGTGGGTTGTATTGTGGCCAAAAGCCAAAGTGATAATATCAAGGGATGGAACTTTTGTCTCGGAACGCATTATGGTCCTTGAACTAAAAGAAGGAAAAACCATAGTCAACCTTGTCATTGTGTATGGGCCAAATGAATAGGAGCGAGCAGAGGTCAAGGGGGAATTCTTCGAGCTGCTTCAAAGGACAGTGGACGACTGTCTGGATGAAGTAATCCTGCTCGGAGATTTCAATGCCAGAGTTGGAAATTACCATGTTAGATGGGGTGGAGTTATCGGAAGATATGGAGAAGACACTCTTAATGACAATGGAAAGCGACTCATTAGATTCTGCACAGAGCAGAATTTGATCATTACAAACACAAAGTTCCCACATAAGCGCATACATGTATACACTAGGTGTGAACCAACAAAGAATAAGAAGTCAGTGATTGACTACGCCATAGTTAGGAAGAGCTCATTCAATTATGTCCGGGATGCTAGAGTGTGGAGGGGGCCAGAGATTGGAAGTGACCACTCCTTGTTAACAAATAAAAGAACAACTGAAAGAGTTACTCGGCCTAGGAACTGCCTAACATCACGCAAGAATCTAAGTAAACGAATAGGAGAAATGAGCATTAAGACCTACAAGCTGAAAGAGCCAGAAGTGAAGACCAGATATCAGGGGCTTATTACTACAGCAGTGAGAAATATAGAACAACAACCTGAGGACCTGGAAACACTCTGGCTGAAATTCAAGGACATCATAAAGACAGCTGCAGCAGAAGCATGTGGTGAAGTTCGACTTGGGAACAAGAGAAAGAGGACACCTTGGTGAACAGATGAGGTTAAAGAGAAAATAAGAAGAAAAAGGCATGGAACAATACTTAGGAGCTAAAAACACAGCGGGCAAAACAGAGAAATATAGAGAATATATGATACTCAGAACAGAAGCAAAGAACAAATTGCTAGCAGCAAAACAGAAGTCCTGGGAAGAATTTGGAGAAAAGCTAGAAAGCGATGCGCAAGAAAACCAGAAATTGTTCTATAAGACCCTAAAGAATATGAGGAAAGAAAAACAGTGCGTACCCCCTTAAATATATAAAGGACAGGCAATGCAAATTGCTTACTTCCCCAAAAGAAGTAATGAACAGATGGATAGAAATATGTTTCAGAGCTCCTGGATGGTGAACCAGGTCAAACATCAGAAATGTTAACCTCTGGCACAGAAGAGGAAACCAATGGTGATGAAGATGACATAAAGATGGAAGAACTGTAGGCAGCACTGGAGAAAATCAAGATGGGCAAAGCTGCAGGACATGATGGCATAACACCAGAAATGGTTAAGTACATGGGAGCAGCAGGAGATCTATTTTTCCTAAGGGTCCTACGGGCAGCTTGGTGCAACAAAACTTACCAAAGGTTTGGGAGATTGCAATAATAACACCACCGATTTTTAAAAAGGGTGACAACCGACAAAGTGGAAACCATAGAGACATATCCCTTCTCAGTATCCCTTGTAAAATCTACTCTAGAATCCTGGAGCAGAGACTCAGACGCCTAACTGAGCCACAAATGAATGAGGTTCAATGTGGCTTCCGAGCAAATCGAAGTAATAATAATAAAATTAATAATAATAATAGCCCCTTCAGTCATAACTGACTATGGCAATGCGCCCCTGAGCTGACAGCCCTCAGCTGCTTATTTTCCTGATGTTATATTACGACGTTTTCTCCCCTCCTCTGCTTGTTGTGTGAGCCTCTCTTCGCCCAATCTGAGTTGGTGCCGTAAATAGCATCGCCACTTAGTGCGATCGGCAGCTTCATCCTCCCATGTTGCTGGATCCATGTCCAGTGCCCTCATATCTCTCTTGCACACATCTTTGAACCTCAGCTGTGGTCGCCCAACTGTTCTCCTGCCATCTGCTAGTTGTCCGTAGAAGATATCTTTTGGGATGCGACCATCTTCCATGCGGCGAACATGACCAAGCCAGCGAAGTCTGCGCTGTCTAAGCAGTGTATACATACTTTGAAGGCCAGCACGTGACAACACCTCGACATTAGTCACTTTATCTTTCCACGAGATGCCGAGGATGCGGCGTAGACACCGTAAATGGAAGGTATTGAGCCTTCTTTCCTGCTTAGCATAGGTCGTCCAGGTCTCGCTGCCATATAGGAGTGTGCTGGTGACGCAGGCATTATATACAGCAGCTTTGGTCTTCATTGTGAGTTTGGAGTTTCCCCAAACACGCGATGCGAGGCGGGCAAAGGTAGCTGCAGCTTTGCCAATGCGGCTGTCGATTTCTGTATCCAGTGAGAGTCTGTCATTGATGGTAGACCCTAGGTATGTGAAGTGATGCACCACTGCCAATTCATAGTTATCGATAGTGATAACTGGTGCAGCACCCGCATCCTGACTCAGCACATTCGTTTTCTTTAGACTTATTGTGAGGCCAAAGTTCTTGCATGCTTCAGTGAAGCGATTCATCAAGTTCTGAAGCTCCTGTTGGCTTTGAGTGATGACTGCAGCATCATCAGCGAACAACAAGTCTCTTATAGTGACCCTTCTGATTTTTGTTTTTGCCTTCAGCCTTGAAAGATTAAACAGACGGCCATCTGACCTAGTGTGAAGGCCTATTCCTTCAGTTGCATCTCTGAAAGCATGTTTCAAGAGTAGGGCAAAGAAAATCCCGAAGAGGGTCGGAGCCAGAACACAGCCTTGTTTAACGCCACTTCGTATGTCAAAGGGCTGTGACGTGCTTCCAGCATATTGGACTGTTCCCTTCATGTCGTCATGGAATGACTTTATCATTTCCAGCATTTTAGAAGGGCAGCCTATTTTCAGGAGGATTTTGAAGAGTCCATCCCTACTAACCAGGTCAAATGCTTTTGTGAGGTCTATAAAGGCGATATATAAAGGCCTTTTCTGCTCTCTTGATTTTTCCTGAAGCTGGCGGACAGAGAAGATCATGTCTGTTGTTGATCTACCAGCTCGGAATCCGCACTGTGACTCTGGATATATGCGCTCAGCTAACTTGTGTAGTCGCAATTAAGATGACTTTGGCAAAAACCTTACCAACAATACTAAGAAGAGAGATGCCTCTGTAGTTATTGCAATTACTTCTGTCACCTTTATTTTTATACAGTGTTACAATCTTGGCATCTCGCATGTCTTGAGGAATAGTTGTCTCTTCCCAGCACTGGCACAGCATCCTATGCAGGGGATGTAATAGCGTGCTCTTGCAGCATTTGATTAAATCAGGAGGAATCCCATCACTGCCTGGTGCTTTGCCAGAGGCCAAGCTATCAATGGCCTTGCTGAGTTCCTCTAATGTTGGTTCGGCATCCAGCTCCTCCATAGTTGGCAGACATTTGACAGCATCAAGGGCTGCAGGCGTAACGGTATTTTCTCTAGCGTAAAGCTCAGAGTAGTGCTCGACCCACCTCTCCATCTGCTTACCCTTATCGGTTAGCTTCTCTCCGCTGATGGTTTTTAGCGGTGCCGTCTTACTTTTTTGGGGGCCAAGTGCTTTCTTTATACCGTCATACATTTGTTTAATGTTGCCTGTTTGCGCTGCGATCTGGATGCTCTCACTGAGCTGGAGCCAATAGTCATTTGCACAGCGTCGAGCAGTTTGTTGAACTTTGCTTCTCGTAGCCTTCAGGATCTGTAGGGTTCTAGCACTCGGTGAACGTTTGTATTCATTCATAGCACTGCGCTTAGCTTCAATGACAGGTGCCATCACATCCGATGAAGCATCAAACCAGTCATTTGACTTTGCCGTTTTCTTACCAAAGGTGGCAAGTGCAGTACTTTGAATAGTGTTCCGTAGATGCTCCCAGTTCTCTGTAATAGTATTACCATGCTGAGGGCTACTGAGCACTTTCTTGAAGGTCGCAGTAAATTGAGTGATCATGACAGGGTCTGACATCTTGCTGGTATCAATGCGTGGTTTCCCTTCATGTCTGACGCAATAGAGTTTTCTTGGATGTGCTCTGATTTTGCAGCAAACCAAGGAGTGATCTGTATCACAGTCTGCACTATGGTACGAGCGCGTGGAGAGCACAGACCTGAGAAGTGGCCTTCTGACGAGAATCAGGTCCAGTTGGTGCCAGTGCTTGGATCGTGGGTGTCTCCATGACACCTTATGCTGGGGTTTTGTCTGAAAGTAGGTGTTGGTCACGCAGGGGTCATGGTGGACACACAACTCTAAGAGCCGTTGTCCATTTTCATTCATCTTGCCAATACCAAACCTGCCCAGACATGAAGGCCATGAAACATTATCGGCACCCACTCTAGCGTTAAAGTCGCCAAGGAGAACAAGCTGTTCTTGCCTAGGTATGCTTTTGATGACTGCTGCTAGATTCTCGTAGAACTCATCTTTAGCTTCTGAGGCAGAGTACAGAGTAGGAGCATACACACTGACAAGGGTGATGGGACCTGTGCTAGTTTGCAGGCGGAGCGTTAACAGGCGTTCTGATCCATTCTCGCCTGGTTCAACCATTTTAGTTAGCGATTTTTTTTACCGCAAAACCTACTCCGTGTTCTCTAGCTTTATTAAGATCTTTCCCTTGCCAATAAAATGTGTAGTCCTTCTCGCTCACCGTTCCAGAGCCCGCCAGGCGCGTTTCCTGAAGTGCAACTATATCCATCTGAAGTCGTTTAAGCTCATCATTAATTATGGCTGTCTTCCTTACATCGTTTACGTCCTGTAGGTTTCCAGATAGTCCAGTCAACATAGTTCGGACGTTCCAGCATCCCAATCTGAGAGTTTACTTATTTTTATTATTCTGATAGTTGCTTGGTGCAAAATTTTCTGTCCACCGTTGGGGTTTGACCCTAATCCCCATACACCCAATGGGGAAAGCAGACAGTGGCGGGACAACACCTTATTGACTGGGGGCTGCCCAGCTTGAAGCGGGCGGTAGCTGTCCAGTGAGATCCTAGAACCTCTCCCACTGTCGGAAGTAGCCCCTGGCGCCATGCCCTACGCCAATTGGGCAAAATGCTTATAACCGGTGACTGCTACTTCCCGTGTTTTGCCGACACCTATAGGGTGAAGCTCGAGTGTCCTCTCCAGGGCGCGAGCTTGGGCACAGTTATATGGAGATCAAGCTGTTGCCCATGCAGCATGTTCCCCCTCTCCACACAGCTGGTAGATCCAAAGGAACGGCAGTAGCCGATACAGTTTGGTACCAGCCACGTCGCAGGAGTTGCCAGAATAATGTCGAATCGACATTAGACTGCCTTAGGGACTCTGACTCCGGATTTATCCTCAGGGTTTACTCCCGAAGCCAATTCCATAAATGGATATTCCCGCAAGGCAGCGGAGGTTTGAATTCAGAGTTCCTTCTCTTAGATAAGCTACCAACCAAGGATCACGAGTCCTATCTGCCCGAAAAAATCGAAGTACTCAAGACCTAATCTTCACACTCAGACAGTTCAGTGAAAAGGCTCTTGAGTATAAGAGTGAGACCCATCTTTGCTTCTTAGATCTAGAAAAGGCATTTGACAAAGTCCCCTGGAACAAACTCTGGGACTGTTTGGCAAGGAAGAACATTCCATCACCTCTGATTCATGCTATACAGAGCTTCTACAAGTCTTGCAGAAATTATGTGAGGACGGCAAACCATAAGTCAGAAGAATTCAGGACCACCACTGGTGTAAGACAAGATGATATCCTGTCACCATATCGTTTCATACTCCTCATGGACGATGTCATCAAGGCATGTCAGGAGAGGACAGGAAAGTATTCAGTGGGGTACTGGAAGATGAGACAGGTCTGTATTTCAGAGCTCGCATTTGCTGATGATGTTGCCCTGATTGCTAAATCAGAGGCACATCTTCAATCCAACCTGCAAGTCTGGAAGGAAGAGGTGGAGAAGAGAGTGATGATCATAAGCAGCTCGAAAACAAAAACCATGTTGATATCACGAGAGGAAAGAAGACATTAGATTAAGCTGGGATAATAGGTCCTGGAGCAGGTTGACCACTTTAAATACCTTGGAGCTGTCATATACCGGAAAGGAGGCATCAAAGAAGAGTTGGCTACCCGAAGAGCAGCAGCTGGGAGACTTTTTCAAGCCAAAAATCGAGAATTCCTCAGCAAGAGAGAAGTTGGTAAGAAAAGGAAGATGGCTGTATACCGCTCAACCAATGTCCCAGTCTTGGCGTATGAATGCGAGTCATGGGCAATGACTACAATGTACAAAAGCCAGATCCAAACTTCAGAAATGAGGTATCTGAGGAAGGTGGTTGAAGTAACAAGAAGAGACATGGTCCGCAACCAGACGATACGCCAAGGCCTAAAAACCCAACCCCTGCAGACCCAAGTAGAACAGTCCCAACTGAGATGGTTTGTTGCCATGTCTGCAGAATGGGAGAAGATCGGCTACCACGACAAGCATGGGAAACTAAGAGCCAGGGATCCAGACCTCCAGAACGACCCAAAGTCCGCTTGGAGGAGAATATTAGACAATATTTGAAGGACGGAAGACTAGAATGGAACCAAGCCAGCAGGAAGACAGCCGATAGAATAGTATGGTGCTCTCTCTTACAAACCTCTACACCTTACGGTAGAAGAGGAACGAATAAGTAAGTAAGTGAGTAAGTATTGTGAATGATGAAAACTTATCCCGAAACTTCCCGTGTTTTCTAGTGTATTGTTCATTTGTAAATATATATATTTTTTAAATTTTTTGATTTATTATTATCAATTTTGCAACAGACCTCCTCATTAGTTACACACTGGATGCATCAGAGAAGGATATGGTACTTAGCCTGCAAGAGAGATGGTTAAAATTGTTGTTGTTGTCCATGTTTCAGAGCCATACAATAGGATTGACTTTCAATTTGAGTTGAAGATTTTTATTTTGGCGTGGGAGGTGACTTCTTTCCGTGTCCATATATTTCCCAATGCAGTGAAATGTTCTCTTGTCTTTTGTATTCGTATTTTGATATCATCATCTGTCCCTCCAACTTTGCTTCTATTGCTGCCAAGATATCCGTCTGATTCCAAAATCTTGCTCATACATATATCTGCATCACACAACAACGGCTACAGAACTGAAGAGAAAGATAACTTCTATGATAGGTTCTCTGATGCCATCATCAAAGCAAATGTCAATGATAGTTATTTGTAGTGGGGGACTTTAATGAACACTTAGCCATATGAGGAATATTTTGGTCAAGACATGATAAATAACATAGATTTCAGCCATAACATGAGATAATATTCCATAAATGAGTATTGAACGTGGGAGTATACAATTCTGATGACGTGACTAGCTTTCCCTCGGAGATGTTTGATGGATTGAATGTCTGGCATTCTGCCTTGAGGTAGTAGTTTACATTATCAATTAATATCTACTGTTTCCCCTTCTTCTTTTCTTCGTTATTTAAAAAAAATATGATTAAATTTTCCGTCACGTTCCTGGACGTTCCTTATTTTGTTTTGTTTTTCTCAGGCTGTCCTTATTTTTACAGGCTTTTCTTTAACTTGCAGCGTACGTCACCTTCAAATCTTGCAATCGATTTTTCGATCACTTCCAGATGAGCATTAGATCTGAAACTTGGCGTATTTGTGTATTCCCGATGACAATACAATAATCAGTCGTAAAAATAATAAAATGATTAACATTACAATTAATATTAATTTTGTTTGTTTGTATTGTTTCATCAGCGAAATGGGCGATAAATGCAAATAATCTAGTTATATTCTTTCCAACAGGATTGTCTTTCTTGAGAGAAATATTGAAAATTCTCCTCCATCCCCCCACACACACACACTATCGCACGCGCGTGCACAGACATACACGCAACTGACAACTACATTTATAAAAATGTAATTTACAACTCTTATCAAAATTTAAAAAAAATAATAATAAAAAATATTAACTTTATGTGTAATATACTGAATAATGAAATCCGCCTCCTGTGCTCTGGACTCGTTTATCGCAAACTGATAATGTCATTAGCGGATCGATTACATTTGACTTAAATGTACGAGGGGCATTCAGAAAGTAATGCACCCCATCGTTTTTCTCAGTTAATAATGAAGATAGAAGCATGACATTTTGCACACTTCAAATATGGTATGTACCAATTGTGTGCACCAAATTGCACCACAACCGGCCAAATAATACGGCTGCCCTAAACCGTTGAAATGGAGCGTGTTAGCCACTTGCGTTATAAGCAGCGAATTGTGATAGAATTTCTCGTTGCAGAGAAGGAAACTGTTGTGAACATTCACAAGCGTCTATGTGATGTGTATGGAAGTTTTGCAGTCGACAGGAGTACAGTCAGTCGCTGGGTTCAGAGAATCAAAGAATCAGGAAGTGGAGATACGGATTTGCTTGATCGGCCGCGCTGTGGACGTCCTGCCACAGCCACCAACGCAGAAATGTTGAAATGCGCTGAGGGCATTATTCTTACTGATAGGCGAATCACTACTCAACAACTGGCCTTACAGCTGTCAGTCAGCATTGGTAGTGCAAATGCAGTTATAAAAACTCTCGGATTTTCTAAGGTTTGCGCAAGATGGGTTCCTCGAAGTCTCACAAATGACCACCGATTGCAAAGGAAGGCAATTTCTTCTGAATTGTTGGAGCGTTTCAATGCTGATGGAGAGAACTTTTTGGCTAAGATCGTTACAGGTGACGAAACCTGGTGTGGTGAAGTGAGATGTTATAAATATTTATAGGGGACTTAGTGCACTGACTGAGATCAGCTGTGAAGGTATCTATATCTAATAAGAGTAGTGTATTATATATAACCTTACTTGCTGCCACATATGTATACCTCAGTCAGAATTATTCTGGAATAGTGTGATGACTACGTTATATGTCTAGGGTATGTGTATGATGAAGTGTAAGTCATAACAACAACAGACAGATAAACAATTTAATTTATTCCACCACACTTGACAACACTGTGACACTCACATACATAAAACACTCTACAAGGATATCTTAAAGGAGTCACTGATAACTTTTCAAATAACAATATGTATTCATTGCTGTCATGAATGTATATGTGTCCTGATTCAAATACAAAGGGAACCAGGAATCACAATCAATTTTAATTACAAGTTATATGTACAGAATTTATTAATATGAATCTTGTAGTGACATATATTATTAATAGTATCCTATGTGTGTTAGTTGTGTAGTAGTAATATGAGGCAATACTGGTTTTGTTTTGTTCAAGCTCTGTTGGTATTTGTCATCATGACTTCAATAGTTTGTCTTTATTGGAACTAGTATTGGAGATGTTCTCAGTTCCTGATATTAAAACAATTAAATTCCCCTCTTAATGTTATTTTTACAATGTCATTTTAAGATGGGGTACATAATGTTGAGCTCCATGGCCACACTTTCTTATCTTTCGTGATGACTGCAGTAAAAGACTCCTCTGCTCGATTACTTTAATGAGTTCTGGAGTCACCCCACTGGTTGCTATATGGACCAAGGAGTATGCTGTCTGCCTCTGGCTTCAGCAAAGCTCTGACCAGGTGCTGCTCAATAACTTTAAGACCACAGTCCCTGAAACAAGAAGGATGTACCTTCTACGTCATAACTAATTTATACTCTCTTTCTACACTGAGCACAATACATCACAAACATTGAGTTCAAAACGTTAGGCCAACTGTCAGCTTCATCTGAAATACTTTATACCAGTATTTCCCTCCCTAATGGTTACTACGCCTCTGCAATTCCAGCATTATTTCTTTCTAGTTAATAATCTAGGTGTCAGTGTACTGTTTGGCCATTCCATGCAGTTTTACTTTCCTCCGACACCTTCTGTTCAGGCTGGAGCAATATAGGCTTTACATCATGTTCGCTACTGAACTACACATATATACAGGCATAAATTAACAATTTACATTCAATTTTCATTAAAAGATATTGAATATTTCAAGCTTACCACAATTCATGGAATAATAAACAGTTTCGTTGACTGGCAATGAATATAGCACAACTCCGATCTGCCGATGTCCCAGGCTTTATTTTATATAAATTATACACTGGTGCTCAACGCACTGCTTCTTAGTAGGATTATTACAAGATGTGGCAATGAACAGACGCTCTGAATCGAGTATATTCTGTAGCGGAAGGTTTTATATGTGTGAGATGATAGTGCTAGAGTAGAAATAGTATTCTCTCCAGAATGTGTGAGGTCCCAGTGACAGAGAAGTACACTGGTATCACTCGATAGTCACGGCTGTGAAAGTATCTGGACTGAAAATATTCAGAGAACAGTCAGACCTTACTGCGCCACCTCCGCTATGTGACCACCTGTGATATTAATAAAAATTCAACCAAACTCAGTATCAACTATATTGAATGAATAAAGCTGGTGAATACAATTTATATCCTCTTTATTTACATCTATCTAATTGTGGTGATTGTGTGTGACTGGTGATACAAAAGTTATATTTATACAAAACCAAATTGGCGAAATCAATTACAGTTTTTGCAAGTTAAACTAAAATGTCATTTCTTTAGACTCTTCCAATTAGTTGGGTAATAGACTTCTTCACTGTCTTATTCACTTTATAACTTTCACTAGTTTATCACGCAAATTGTCATCACAAAACTCTGCTTGACCGTTATCACTTCTTGGGTGCACGATTGTCACAAATATCACTCATCTGTTAGGTTAATCAGTGTTCATATGAGATGTACAGCTTCAGTAGGTCTTGCTTCTACCAATCCAGACACTGCCGGGGCGATTCGCATTGATCATCGAGCAATTCTTGATCATTGACCTCTGACTTTTTGTTGACAAGTATGAACCTGCAGATAATTGTAGGATATGTGGCTATTTGTGGATAACAATTACCACATTCCTATTGTAGGTGAGATGAATTTGTTTTCAGATGTATGCGTGAAAATGCATGATTATGGATCAGTGACAAGACAGGTGTCTACTGTGGAACATTTTATAAAATCAAATAATACAAAATAATATGTACACACATATATGGTATGAGGTTATAGTATCCCCCTGCCTGACACGTTAGCTCTGTAAAGTGCAGTAACTTGAAAACAGATTGAATAAGCTTTGATAATGATTGTTGGTAGTCCTGAAAAGAATTGTTATTAATCCTGAAAAGGATTGTGCTAGCCCTGATACGGACTCAGTCATGGTGGTTATATTTCGGGTTCCAATCTTCAACAATCATACCAATTAATCAATTAATATACATGATACTTTCATAACATATAGATTAAACAAATCTTGAAATAAAGATTAAACAAATCCTGAAATAAAGTTGTAATTACTGTATTATTTTACATAGTAACTTTACATACCCTCGCAGGATCTAATTAAGATCAGTAAAGACTGGCTTTAGTGGAGTAACAGAACTGCCTGGCTGCAAATAACAAGATATTGGCCTCTGCACATTCCTCTCTCTCCAGCCGTTGTCCTTCTGTCTTGCTTCGCTGTACAAGTGAATTTGAAATCATTTCCGTCCGCCCTTATATATGCAGCTACCGGACGTACAGGAAACAAGGCTCGCAACTCCAGCAAACTTCCCAAAAAAGTTGTAACTTCGGGGGGTTTGTGCTAGAGGTGTTTCAAACCTTGGTCTCGTGCATTTCACCTAACCCAGTTCAAGCCTTTGGAGTTATATATTTCCGTTCTCCATGAGTTGACAGTTATATCCATATGTTGTTTTCCCATATCTGTCGTGTTAACGATTATATATTGAATTATAAATAGGAAAAACACAGCATTTCTCAATGCACGGACACTATTCTTGCGAAATTCTTCACAACTACTTACTCCCTTCTGATTTCCTTGTACCTATACATAAATGAAGATATTCCCGTCAAAAGAAGACCATTCTCATCCTTGTCTGTCATTCCGTTCTCCTTCCCGATCGCTAATTCTAACCATGTTTCGGACGATTATTCTTCCTTATACAATCGCCGAAGTCGTTCTATCTGACCGTGGGAAACCCCTTCTCTGATTGGCTGCCCTAGATACACACAGGAAAATACCCCTGCATTCCTTTGTTCAGGTCAGCACACTGGTGTCCCACTTTTCGGTCTTCAAACATTTAACTAGGCAATGCGTAACATGCGACATATTCGCAGCTCTACCCAATGAAACCATGTCTACACATCTTTTCAAAAAAGTACCCCTTCTATTCGTTTCCCATAACAACACAAGATAGTATTTATAGCCCGACCAATCGGGTTTAGTCTTACATTTGTGGCGCTCCAATCCAATAGGAGTTAACATGGTAGGCTATTTCTGTAACGTAATGTTTTTTCCAACACGTTATAAAAAATTTTTATGAGCAGAAATGATTTCATGCTGTCAGGCATCCCCACTATTTTATTTTGGCTATAATTTGGTAATTCCTAGACTATTTGCGTAACGTTTTACATATTATTTGTCAGCAAGTCCTAAGGAACCCAAATATACAAATTTAATGGAGCTAAGTGGCTGCGTTCAAAATATGCAATTTCTTCTACCTCCTGTTTCGAAGATGTGCTGTCTGGGTACTGTAATGTTTTCAAACGTAAACCAGTATAATGTCATATTTCCAATAAGCGTTTTTCAGGATTTTAAAACCTAACTCTCGGATGGGTAGTGTATTTATCACTGACGATTTGAAAAAAAGCCAGTGCTTGTGGCCTTACACGCGTGATGGCAGCAATTGTGTATCGCGCGACGCGTGTTTAGTGTTGCATGTGTCCTGCCTTAATTCGCCCCTCTCTCTCTCCTGCTTATCTGTCTTTTAGTTACGCCGTGTATAAAATGGAATGAATGAAATATTAAATTTAGGTCATTGATCAGTTTGCGTATCTCAAGGTTGTTCCAAGAAATACAGTACACGTTTCATTGAAGAAAGCGGGTAATAATACAATAGGCTTTTACTATCAACGTGAAAGCATTACAATTTGCAGACGAATGAGAACACAAGGGGATTTTGCGTACAGTCATTGTGACAGCACTGTTTCTTTTACCATTTCTCTTTCCTTTATTAAATGTATTTGTTAGGCTTTATATTTACCTGATAATTTATATATGTGGATTAGAATATTCCACGACACCTGGGCACATCATTTTGAACCTGAGACAAAAAGACAGTCAATGGAGTGGCATCATCCGCAATCACCACGAAGAAATTCAAGACAATTCCTTCAGCTGGCAAGGTCATGATCACTGTCTTTTGGGACATTGAAGGCGTGATTCTTGTGGACGTTATGCCAAGAGGAGAGACAATCAATTCGCAAGCTTACATTAAGACATTGAAAAAACTCAATCAACGTTTTCGCAGAGTTCGGCCGCACAAGAATCCAGCAGACCTGCTTCTCCTTCACGACAATGCGCGACCTCACACAAGTCTGGCAACACGGGAAGCAATCACCAAATTGGGTTGGATTGTACTACCCCATCCACCCTATAGTCCCGATTTGGCACCCTCTGATTTTCATCTATTTGGTCTACTTAAAGATGCAATCCGTGGGACAAGGTTTGAAGATGATGAAGGAGTGATTCATGCAGCGAAGAAATGGCAACATGATCAAGACAAAATCTGGTACGGGCAAGGAATACATGCACTTGTTTCGCGCTGGCATAAAGCCGTACAAGTTGATGGGGATTATGTTGAATAATACCGATGTTTACATGACATATCCATGTATATTGTGTATAAATTTCATGCTTTTTGAATAAACAGCTCCTGAGAAAAACGATGTGGTGCATTACTTTCTGAACGCCCCTCGTACAAACAACAATAAAATAACACTGAATAGAAGAAAATAAAAAAAATATATAAAAAATTTAAACACAGGCTTTTAATGCACTAAAAAGCCACAAATAATCTTTCACGGAGTTTATAGCTCGCAGAAAAAATGTAACATCAAATTGACAAAAAGGCTGGGGCTCTGATTCTACATGAAATTAACTTCTGCTTTATACTTCATTAGACAGTTATGGATAAAACATATGATAAGCGCTTAAGCGCCCCACGTTTTTTGTCAATTTGATGTTACATTTTGTGACTGCACGCTATAAACTTCGTGAAAAATTATTTGTGGCTTTTTAGTACATTAAAAGCCTGTGTTTGAAATATATTTTTTATTTATATTGATCTAAATTGGCATTATGAACAACTTCTACAAACATAAAGCGTGTGCACATAGTACAGAGGCCCGTGATTCTGAAACAAGGAGTTTCGTGGGTTGGGGGAGAGAACGAAAGAGTATGCCTACTACTCCCTTATGCATATCGTTGCGACTAATATGAGGTTGTGTATGGGGCTTGGGGCTTCATCATGTACAACAGGTTGCCATATAATGCATAACTGCAGGAACAACATAATTTTATGTGGACATCCTGGGATGGGGACAACTGCATGATCAGTATGGACCAAACAAAGGGGTATGCTAATATGGTACAGATGGAAAAACCCAGACCAGACTTCCCAGTTGAGATGTGTGGAGACATACCTAGTCATCCTGATATGACCACCAGGTAAGCACAATGCTATAGCATTTAGATATGGAAGTGAACCTGTCTGTGAGGTTTATTGGAACAATCTGTGATGTCACATGTGGATGCGAATGTTGGACAATGAGTAACCAAATGATGAAAAAACTGGAGGCAGCGGAAATGTGGTTTATGAGAATGATACTGATAATATCGTGGACAGAGAAGAAAACAAATGCCGAGGTATTGACAGCTGCGGGTGTTATTAGATCGCTCCTCAGAACCATGAGGAAAAGACAAATGAAATTTATGGGATATATTAACAGAAGAGGAGGAGTGGAGGAATTAGTCTTATGTGGGAAAATACCAGGTAGGAGAGGAAGAGGAAGGCGGAGAAAGATGTATGTGGAAAGCTTAAACAACTGGGCAACAAACAACAGTATGGGCAACAACAACCTCATTAGACTTTCAAAAGACAGAGAAGATTGGAGGGTAATGATCGCCAATGTCTGTTCCAGACCAGGCACCTGAAGAAGAAGTCACATTTTTAGAACGGAAAAATCAGAGATTTCACATTTTTAGAAAAAAAGCTGAGTTAGTGCCCGAAGCACATTAACCATATTCCAAAGAAATCGTAGAAAGTAAAATTATTTTTGAAAACGCATTCGTCTCTAAGAAAATGAAGCATAACAACAGGCAATCCGTATTTGTGTCAATGTGTTTTAAAGTTTTAAGTTCAATTTTCTCGCATTTAATTTTTTGTGACATGCCAGGTTTTTCAAATGAGGTCTTGAATTGGCAAATTTGAAAATTCAGTTTGAAATGAGAGCGAGATCACAGACAAATGATGTGAATAATTCAAAGAATTGAAAAACACATGGAAAGGAAATGTAGAGACAGAAATGGAAATGATGAGAAAGACATTGAATGACCTTAAACTGACGGCAAGCGACTGGAGGACTTGTCACACATTTTGCTGAAGGCCTTTGTTTCTTGGGAAGGTGAAGAGTAAAGAAAGATAAAGAAGAAGTAGAAGATGAAAGTACTATGTTCTGGAAAACTATTGAACAGATTATAAATGAGTGTCACATAATTGTGTTCGTTCTCTTTTCCTCTCCGGCAGTATTGTTATTTTAGAGTAATTGTTTGCACTTCCTCCGGTTATAATTCGTCTTGTCTGTTTACCTGTTCATCCCTGCTGAAAGAGTAGACGGGTGATGCAATATTGACCGACACTCATGTTGATAAAATTCTCAAGTGCCAAAACATTGGGCGCACCGGATTAACAAGACGTACGCCCAGCAAGTTTATTTAGCGCTGATATGATTATTGTAATTCACTAATTACTGTCGTGAAGATTCAAAGCCCACATGGTAAAACAAGGGTCGCTTTTTTGCACAAGGGCGTGGAGAAATTATCTGTCTGCAGACATACTACAGACATGCACCTGAAAGACGGAATGTTGTAATAGCTTCCGGGCAGAAGTGTTAGGAAGACATTATTTGTGATAATGTAGGGAGTTGTAGTGCAATCATTATCGCGAATCGACGGATATAACAATTCCATATTTGGAAAGTGATCTTTTAAATAAGCCGCAGAATTTTTCTTATGAGGAAACTTTTAAATAGACGCCATCAAACCACGCATGATTAAAACTGTTGGCCGGCATTCAAGATGTAAATATAACAAAATTTCTGATTGGAGCCTGATCTAATAGTAAACAACAACGTGCGTGGAACTAAAGTTGTAATATAACCTGACATTTTAGTCGGTTGAAAGCAATGTGAAATTCAACTCGCCAAGAAAGCAGCCAGACAGGCAGAATAAAGAATAAGATCAGAATTCCCTTTATCGGATAGGACCTTGTTTGAGCATCTTGAGGACTTACATATATCCCAGGAAAACTCTATCTTTATTAACACGGAAAACTGGAATCCTAGAAATCTGAACAAAAATCAGAGTGGGAACTTATTGTAAAGTAACACCCCAGACTGCATGTTAGAGGCATCTTAAACAAGGTGCCTTAACGGTTTCTCTGAGCCAGGAGTCTGTGATCCCAAAGACAATTTTGGGGTGAGTTGTTCATTTATAATTCTATATTTTGCATTATAAACACGTGAAATAAACAAGTGAGAGTACAAGTGTCCTGAAGTCGACACTAGACACCATCATCAGATGGGTCTTAGAGACGCGGGACCAGTTTTGTGATTACTCCCTGATACTTCTTGGAACGGGTCACAACTTTCAGACTTGACCAGTGACGATTGATCTATCTGCAAAGAACCAAACATCAGCAGCAGCAGAAACCATCAAATTATTGGCAGCTAAGTACAAACTTAAAAGCTGCTAACTGAACTGTCCAATTTCCGAAAACCATAACATCACCCTGTGATGATTACTTTTTTAAAAGACTATATATTTTAAACTGTTACACATAATTGATTATTACATTTGTTATTTCTTTATATAAAAATTTAACATTGATTTAATCATTTTGAATGTACTGCACCCGCATGTCTCAGTCAATTTCTTAAATACACTTAAACAGAGCTATAAAATAATAATTAAGATTTCGCTGAATTAGATCATCTGGGGGGCTTGAACGAGCTAATTATAAGACAATCCTTCACAAAAGTTGACGGCAGATACTCAAGTTAACATTGCTGGGACTCATTCATCCTTGTTCTTGTTTTCTGAATATCTGGTGAATACTCCCGCGAGGCAGAAGCATCATTATCTTTCTATCTACAGCTCTGCTAAGAATAATCTTGTGCGAAGGTAGACACCTTGGAAGACCCACATTAGATACTCTAGGTTTTGGCCACTGGCGGACCACTACTGCAGAGCAAAGGGAAGGCAACCCGTGACAGTGACCACTAGTGAACTAGAGCGTCGGCGTGGCTAAGAGGTTAGAGAGCTGTACTCTCTGCTTGAAGTAACCAAGTTCCGGGATCGAAACACGGAAGCTGTACGCTCCAGTTTACCCAGCTGTAAACGGGTACCTGACTCTGCTCTTGATTTAGGGAAGGCAAAAAGCCGAAAGGAAGCCGACTGGTTACCTCACCTCATCATAAAATTGCTAGGCTTAGTATGGTGAAATCTCTAACGCTTCACTTCCCTATGCTTTGGGACTATCTGTTACTGGTGAAACAAAGGTTTCGCTATTTAGCTCATGTTTGTTTGAGTACAATCACCTGCTTCTGGACTCCTTTGTATGAGCTTACATTTTATATTTAAAAGTATCTCTTTTGTTCTGCTATTTACCTCAGTTCAGCTACCTGTTATATTTATTGGAATCTCTTTAGTTCTGCAAATTAATTCAGTTTTGTTACCGTATATATTTAGCTATCTTTTGCATATAATCATGTCTCTTTCATTCTGCTATCTACTTCAGTTAAGTTACACTGTATATCTAATTACTGTATTATCTCTTTTGTTATGCTGTTTCCCACAGTTTAGTTATGCATTATATTTACTGTTATCTCTTTTGTTATACTGTGTTCCCCAGTTTAGTTATATTTTATAATTAATGGTATCGTCTTTGCTCAGCTGCATGCTCATTTTAATTATGTCTAGTCAATTTTCAAAACTTATTTCTTTGTCCAAATAGATCTCGCAATAACTCTTTTGTTCCCACTGACATCAGTACTGTATCGTATACGTACCTCATATTGTTAATTATTAATTCTTACTGCGACATACCTTGCAAGGCGGCAGTGGATACTGATCTGAATGATAACTGACAAATCATAATCATACCCTATAAATGCTAGATTATTAGAAGGTAGGGTACAAGGAAGACCAAGAAAATGATGGACAGATAGCGTGGCTAAAGGTTCAGTATGAGAGAGTACACCATCGCACACGCTGCTTGAAACGCCAAAAAACGCCATTGGAACTTCCCGCAACGCACAGCGGCAGAAATCAAAGGACAAGTCAAGAAATAAACTCATCAGTGTCAGCAGCAGACTTGTATATTGGTCTGGTTTAATGTTTGTTATTGGCAAGGGAAAGTAAAGCACATCTCGTCGGTATCAGACAGAAATCAGGTGATCTATAGCAGGTTTCTCAACCTTTCTAAGCTCTAGGAAAATGTCTGAGTAATCAAGAAAAATGATGGAGCAACAATCAATTTTTGGTGATGTAAATCATCGTCCTTGTCCTTCAGCTCTTGAAGGAGCATAGGCCTTCAACAAACTTATGCCTATTTGCCCTGTCACGTGCCATCATCTCCAGGTCTTTCCGTGTTTTGTTCATCATTTTGTTGTTGTTGCCTCCAATTTTCTTCTCATGTAATGTTTAGCCTACCATCGCTTCTATTACCCTGGGAATTCAAGAACAAGGACTCCCTCATAATGCTATCAGTAGAAAGAAAAACAAAATAACAACAGCACACAAATAGTAATACGTCTTACAAAGAGAAAGGACAAGAAAAACCTACGTTGCGGCCACAAGGCCTTCGTCAGGGACAGACAAGCAAGAGACAGAAGGGCAAGAATGTGAGAATTAAGTGGAGAACATGAAAATACATAAATGAGAGAAACAAATACTCCCTTATGTGTTGTCACATGTTGGAGCAAAGATGGCTGCCACTAAACCGGAAAGCGGAAGTGGATAGTACATTGAGTACACACACACACACACACATATATATATATATATATATATATATATATATATATATATATATATATATATATATATATATATATATATATATATATATATATATATATATATATACTCATAATGCTATCAGCAGGTTTCCTCAATGTCTGTCCTATCCATCGCCATTGTCTTCTTCTCGTCTCTTTTTCCACTGGCATTTGTCTGGTTCTTCGAGGTGCGAATCACTTATGGGTTTTCTGTTTTGCAAAGTAAACAATGTACGAGAATCATAACGTTTGCTACGTCAAAGCGATTATCGACTTATAGTAGCCCCTTTAATCATAACTGACTGTGGGAATGCGCCCCTGAGGTGATAGACCTCAGTTTCATTATTACTTGGTGTTCATTTCGGTGGTTTCTTCTCTCTTATCTTGTTGTGATAGCTTCTTTTCGCCAAACCTGATTATCTACTTTATTTGTGGCAAATAGCAATGGGTGAGTGAACGCCATGTCGTCTGCTGAGATCACGCTGCTGTTTTGTTTGTTTGTTTGTTTTAGAATTCACTCGATAAATGTATTCATTATTCCGTGAGCAGAGAAATACAAACAAGTTTCAAAGGGCTAACTCAAATTATATAATGCTGGGGCATTTATGTGGAAATATATGGAAGCCTAATAACACTGTAGAATATAATTCACACACACACACACACGCACACAAAAACATTTAGTATTATGTGGGCAGAGACATATACACGCACAATGTTTCAAGGGACAACGCGATAACTTTCTACCTGGGCACGGCTGGGACATTGAATCCGCACAGTGGGAACATAAAGACGCCTAATAAATAACATATTTTTGAGTCTAGACATGCTCTTTGCTTTAAGTGGCAAAATTGATCACTAACTAAAACACAATAGATGAAGATTGCTACATGGACAATTATATGTCCGGAAAAAGTTATTAATATTTCTTGAGAGATGGTCCGAGAAAAAAAAAAGAATTCCTGAAAATTGGTGGAAGCAAGACTAGGCACAAACTTTATAGATGTTTTAAGTTAATGAATAATGGTAAATATAAGGCACTCGTAAGACAGAAAGAAGGAGGACATTTGACATATAAGAAATATAAGTGATGGGCTCACCGGAAATCCAATCATGGACCATCCAAACGGTGCCGTCGCCTCGCCGTGAGAGTGAATCATGAAATGGACACACAACCAGTTCAGCACGCAAAAATGTGTAGTGATTTAAAAAAAAAGAGGAAAAAAAAAGAGAAAACGAAACTACCACGACATAATTCAGCCCATTCAGTTACCGACATAAGCCTTCAACAGCAGAATATCTGGCAATAGGTCAAGAAAAATATCGAGTAGAAGGTAAGGACAATATTAGCATAATTCTGAAGAAATGTCTGATTCTAGTCACAGCAATATGCATGGAGGCATATCTGGAGTCATCTTTATATGACCACCAGCTATGCAAAATGCTACAATATACAAATGTGGAAGTAAACCTCTGTCTGTGGGGCTAATTACACCATCATTGACTCTTGAAATCATCCACACACTTCCAAGGATTCCCCCTGTGGTGAAACTTGTTGAGAATACAGCATTGTACACTAAGTCTGGAGAAGTCGCTTGAGCCCTATATGTGATTCTATTGCATCGACCTGGTTGATTGCACGCAGGAGGATCTCACTATGGACCCAGTGATAGGCATGGGGAGCTGAAAAGTAGCTGTGTGCAGGGCGTGAAAATTCATTGGGACAGCCCAGAACCAGAGCACATAATTTTAACTCTGCATAGTTGGGTGGCGGGGAATGCACAGTATGCCACGTGCTTCTTACTCCTAACTTGGGACCAGATGTGACGATCATTTAAATGCAAGCCAAGCTGGAGAAATTGGAGCTCGTGACTTCAGCTCAGCACGTTTCGGAATGGCAGAAAAGCCACCGGAAAAGCCTATATCTACAGTATAGACAATACCAAGGAGCCTTCAACTTGGTATTGGCTGTAAAAGAGCGAGAAACTCACCAGCCCTAGTTATACAACAACAACAATGTTCACAACAAAACACAAGACAGGAAGCCGCACCTGCCCACGACGTTTCATTGGAGTATAAGTTAAAAATAAAATAAAACTAAAAAAATTCAAATGAATCTTCCGTTTCCCCAGTTTTTAATTTTTGACTGCGTAAGTTAGAGACCAAAGTTTTATTTCGAGACCAAAGTGTCATTTAGGGTTACAGATGGCATTCTTCGTTGGAGAAATGTTTTTGACGTTACCTTCCGTGTTTCATCTAATGTAGCTCATACTTTGATTGTTAACCTCTGTGGCGATTAATTATCATCATCATCAGCAGAATCATCATTCAACTCTCGCTCCTTACCGAGCATAGAACCATCATTGCAGTTGGTCCCTTAGCAGGAAGCCTGCACCAATATTCACATGCTCTTACAACGGTGGTTTCTGTGGTCATTTGTTTACATGTTAAGGTTGCCAGCCTCATGTATTCTTCTTCGATCCTTAACCACCGACCGTCAAAGCAGTCAGTGGCCATCACGCCTAGTGGCGTCTTGTAGGGCAACAACAAATTGATTCCACTTTGCACGGTCGGTGGCCATCCTTCGTACAGTGCCCCAACTCTGGTTCATTCTTTGCATCTCAGCCTCCACAGTCCTCCGCCAAGTTGTTTTTGGTCGGCCTCTCTTTCGCTTTCCTTCAGGGGTCCAAAGCATAGCTGTTCTTGTGATGGCATCGGGGTCTCTTCTGAGGACATGACCAACTGTTGCTGAGTTATTTGCCGGTTGAAGATCATGCACTGAGTATGGTTACTTTAGTGATCTCTTGTTAATCGTGCTTTGTTTAGTATTACGCGAATTAGGGTGAAGGTGTTCATACAACTCATTAGCATGGTATGAAGAAGCAGTTCATGTAACTTGAACTCAGCAACATTAATGAAGTAATTAATGCCTTCAGATTGAGTCCGTAATATTTAATCACATGTACACACAGGATGATCATTTCAAATAGGAACAGAACATAAGTCCTTATAAGTCATGCATAAATTAATCAATAACGTAGACTGCTGGTTTACGTGTCAATGTCCGTTTAAGGATACAATGCAGTATTGTCGTCAGAACATCACAGCTATATGCACGCGCAGCTAGACATGGCTACCTGCCGACAGTGAGACTGCGAGTCTGAAATATTTCATACGAATTTGACGATTATTCTCCTCCTTCTGAGGATTCTAGTTAAATACTAACCTCCATAAATTTTCCTCTCATATAGAGTTCTAGGACTGACCCTGGTCCATCAAAAATGCACATATAAATGGCTATATCATGCCATTCAATTGGAAGGTTAAAAAAACGCAGCTATTCAGCTTGGCGGTCAAGTAACAAAGGGTAGCGTCTCCTAGTTACCGACTGTGTCCTAAACAACGCTAGACACGTCATAATCGATCGTGTATGGAGCGTTCAATAATTGAAACATCTATCGCAATATATTAAATGTCTTAACCTTTACGATTGCACGTCTGCTAACCTTTAGCAGACGGCGTTAATAGCATATACCGTAACAATTCCCTGTACACCGGGGGAAAAAAAATCGATAGATTTTTTTTCAAGATCTATCCGACTTAACAATTTTTCAAAAAAAAAATTTAACACAATCGTGACATATGGCCGACGATGTTCTGAGTAGAACCGTGTCGCGGTCATGTCAACTAACTATTTGTCATAGTCATCTAACATTAATCATATTATATATCAATATTATACATATTATTATATCAACTAAATAAAATGTCCAATGTTAATAGTGAATGATAGAATTAAATTAAAGTAAGGTCTGTCGTATTAGTATGTCATATAGGAATTAATTTGACTAATTAAAATTAAATTAATTAATTAAACTAAGAGTTAAATTATTAAGGTTCTAATGTAACGCGATGTTATGAGAGAAGAAAAGACAAAATAAGTGAGAAGAAATAGAAAGAAATTCGAATATAAGTTTAACTTAATTGTGTGTGTTAAGTGTTAGTGAATAATAACTATCTAATTTAACTAACTAAATAATGTATAGGTACATTAAAAAAAAAATATTAATCTAATACTTGTGTGAGATTTATTTTCTCTTTTCATAATTTCTTCTTTTTATATTTCGTTCTCTTTTTTTGTTCTTTCATTTCATTTTTTTCTCACATTTCATTTTATTGATAATAATTCAATTAAGAAGTTAAGTTAACTAATTAATTAGTATAGGATATGATGATCCATCCGTAGTCTTGATCCTGATGAATTCTTTTAGGCAAAAATGTTCAAACGTTTACGTTGGAAAGAAATGTCATTTATCCCAGCATCCAAGAATTAAGTGCACATAGGATAATAAGTTCGACTTGTCGTCAGATATTGTTCCATGATTGTTCAACGAATATTCATATATCGTGTATGGACGTTAGACGAAGTTTCAATGTCAATATGTATACCTTGATTGTCTTTAGTTCAATTCTGTGATGCATATAGTGTTTATAAAGTTTAAATTGAAGGCAAGGTTAGTTCCCTTATAGTTGATATGTTTTAGGAATGTTAATGTTGATTATTCGTCGTCAATAGGATTACGTGACAACGCATCCGCCACAATGTTTTCAGTGCCAGGAATATGTTCAATGGAGAATTCAAATGGCTGTAGGATGATTGCATATCTGGCGAGTTTTTGGCTCTTATGATTAGATCGACGCAAAGATGCTACAGCACGTTGGTCCGTCTGTATGGTGAAGGGAGCACCAAGCAAGAACTTTTCAAGTTTAGTTATTGCCCATATCACTGACAAAAGTTCCTTGTCCACTGTGGAATACATTGTTTCTGCCGGCTTTAGCTTTCTTGAAATATATAAGGTAGGATGTAGAATGCCATCATGGTTCTGGAGCAGGCATGCACCAATGCCGTAGTTACTAGCATCTGTTCGTAAGAAAAATCTTTTGGAAGCATCGGGAAGTCTTAAAATTGGTTCATGCGAGAACAAATTTATAATTTTGTTGAAAGTTTCATTGCATGTACCAGTCCATGTCACCTTCACCGGCATGTCTTTCTTTAACAATGAAGACAATACAGCCGTGATGGATGACAAGTTTGGTATGAATCTACTGTAATATTGAACAAGTCCTAACAAACTCCTGACCTGTTTCTTCGTCTGAGGAACTGCTATGTTTAGAATTTTGGAGACTGTACTAGGTAACGTTCGGATATATCCCGATCCAATGATATGTCCCAAAAAGGTTATCTCATTACACGCGATTTGCACCTTTGTAGGTTTAGCAGTTAGATGATAATTCCTTAGAGTGTCGAAAACATATCTAAGTCCCGAAACATGTTCCTCAAACGACGAACTAAACAAGCATATGTCGTCAATATATGTAATAACGTCTGGTCTACCTGATAAAATTTGTCGCATCAGGCGAATGAAGGTAGCTGGCGCATTAACAAGCCCAAAAGGCATCACATTCCACTGGTATAGACCTTGTGGAGTGGAAAATGCGGTGTAGTACTTAGCCTTTTCGGTCAGTGGTATCTGCCAATAACCTTTAGTTAAGTCTATCTTACTAAATATAGTTGCGTTGGATAGACGTGGCAGTAAGTCGTCGATAAGTGGATGTGGTTCGCTGTCAACTATAGTCTTAGCATTTAATTTTCTATAATCAACACATAGTCTGATGTTATTGTCCTTCTTCCGGACAATCACTAATGGAGAAGAGAATGGCGAATTACTAGTCTCAATGATTCCCAGAGACAACATCTGTTCAAGTTCCTTAGTAGTTTTAGCAAGGAAATGTAAAGGAACCGAATAGGGATGTACACGAATAGGTGTATCATCATTGAGAGTAATGTCATGACTGATAGCCGATGTGCGACCCGGGACGTCGGTCAATACATCTGGATAAGATTGTAATAGATTAGCAATCTGTAGACGCTGTTGCGGTGTAACCGTTGAAGAGATGGTTACATCCCGCCAAGATTCAGTAGGTTGAACTACTGGTACCGGTAACGGTAACTGTACCTCAGGAAAAGAAGATTCTTCTTCCTGGATGACGGATAAGTTAGAATAATAACAAGTAGATACTGTGTTGTCATCTAGTTCATGAAAAATTGACTGTAAGTGTTCAGGACGTGTATGAAATTGCTTGAGCATGTTAATATGAAATATCTTTTTGTGTCCCTTGATATCTAAGACGTATAAGAATAAATGACCAATAAGGAAAAGAAATGATGACTGACTAGAGCTGAGTCATCAAGAAATAAGACAAAAGGGTGAGCGTACACCATTATCTGCGTGGCGCAGAATCAGGTACTAATTGTAACTTTAGATAACGGTGATGAAAATAAACACCATTATCACGCTCGATTACCCAACGAGCGTCTCGATTGTTACGAAATGTAACCATCGCCTGTCTATTCTGCCCATTGCATGATGGCAGAAGACGAACAAACTTAACGTTTGCTGTATAATCAAAAAAAATTCTAAGTGCCTGCCAGGTAGTATCCTGCGGCAGATTTCGCACTAACACTGTGCGAGAATACGCACTTTTCCCAATATATGTAGTATCATTGTCACGAAATAGTGGACAATGATGATATGTATTCTTTGTCAAAGAATTAACCTTCCCTTTCAACACCGACATTGTCTTTCTGTTGGATGTCGTATCATCCTGACTGGACTGAGGATGATACCTATCATCACCAAAGGTATTAAGTTTCCTACATGTCGTAGACATGTCCTTGCTGGGCAAAGTAAAAACTTTTTCATCATAATTATTTGTGTTAACTTTATGTTTCCTTTTAAGTCCAGCATTATTATTTAACCTATTATTCTTCCTCATAATGTTTTTGTCAATGTTGACAACGTCAACAGTTTTATTAGGATCAGTTATATCCTTAGTATGTTGTCCAATAGATCTATCATCTTCATCAATTTCCAGGATAGTACTGAGAGTGAAGTTGGAAACTGCTGTGCCACATGTATTTATGTTGTTGGCACGAAGTGTAGCCATATCAACAACAGCGTTAGCGTTGCTAAAAGAATGCAAATTTTTTTTTTCTCCCAATCATTAATTTCTTTAGGAGTGCAATCTTTACTCCCATGTATGCGTCCTAATGTAAGATCAGCTGATGGATTCTGTAGCATGCACACCTTGACATTACCTGAAAAAAATGGTGTATTAACATGTACTATGGCAGTGGGGTAGTACTCAATAGTACCCCCGAAGGTCATGCAACGGACATAGTCCCCTGTTGCATAGCTAGGATGTACCAAAGACTGCCGAACTCCAATGGTTGTTGATCCAGAGTCTTTTAAAACTGAGACCACCGTACCATTGACTAATCCTCTATTGAACATCAGGGTACCCTTGCCATCGTTCGCTGAAAGACCAACTGCTGTATGAAGGTGTCCACAATTCAGCACCGTTTCCTTGGCCTTCTGAAAAATAGTATTACAATCTTGGCAACTATTTGCCACATTATAATTAATAGCAAAACATGCAGCAGAAGACTGTGTTGTATTATTGTCAAGTGGGACCTGAGCTATAGGGGTAGTATTATTTGTAACTGCCGCCCCTGTATTATGGTTGTACTGAGATGATCCCCGAGAATGAGATCGATTCCGAGTATAATTGTTAGAATTATCTCGTCGTCCTCTATAGTAACTATTATCTCGATGTCTCGAGCCATGATTATTACCATTCCAGTTATTATTATTATTGGGAGTATGTGATCGATTATAATTAGTGTTATGTTGACCATTGTGGTAGTTTGTTTGAGGTGAATAATTTCTATCTCGTGATCTACCTCTGTTGAACTCATTTTTATTGTTGAAATCATTATTATGTCCCTTCTGAAAGTTAACATTGTGATTTCTTTGGAACCTACTTCTGTCTACACTGTGATGTCTTTGTTTGTTATTATGATTGTAGGCCATATTAGACGCTACAGGTAGAGGTTCTCTTAATGAGGAGTTAGAAATGGTTGCATTCGGATGTGCCGAACAGTAGTTTAAAGAAATTTTTTCTAACTCGTCCATAGTACCTGGTTTACGCTCCTGCAAATATGCAAAAAAATGGCTGGCTAACCGAAGATAATACCTTATCCCGTAGTAGTAAATCAACTAATTTGTCGTACGATTTGTTGACTTCTGCCAGTTCAACCCATCTATTAAATGTATTGCGTATGTTCGCAATGAATCCTGCAAAATCTTTTGGAGATTCAGGTAAAATTCCCTTAAATTTCAACCTACAGTGTTCCTCGTCCAGGTGAAACCTTCGTAAAAGCAAGGACTTAATAGCACCGTAGTTATTTGCTATTGATGGGTCAGCATTTTGAGAAGCCGTCAGTGGTTCTCCAACCAAGAATTCATTTAACTTGAGTACCCATGACTCTTCAGGCAAATGATTTGTTTTGCAAGTCTGTTCAAAACGTGACAGGAACGATGAAAGGTCGTCCACGTTTAAGTTGAGAGTGGGTAATTTAAAGTTGTAGAAATGTTTAGTTTGGCTGGATGACGATCCATTTTGTGCGTTATTATTCTGGTTTGCATCAGCACTTTGTGCTTGTAATCTTGCTGTCTC
The DNA here is from genome assembly GCA_024509875.1 of Oreohelix idahoensis. Taxonomy (NCBI): domain Eukaryota; kingdom Metazoa; phylum Mollusca; class Gastropoda; order Stylommatophora; family Oreohelicidae; genus Oreohelix; species Oreohelix idahoensis. The sequence continues at coordinate 61,811 of JAMPIV010022297.1, forward strand.
CAATTTAATACGCGCCAATTCCATTTCTTGTTGTAAAATAATTTCCTCTCGTTTCAATTTATTCTCTTCTTCCTGTTTGGTAATTGCTCTTTGCTCTTCTCTTTCACGTTGAGCAATCTCTCTTAATCTATTTTCCTTGGCAATTTGCTTCATCTCACGTTCCTCCTCCTCTTTCTTTAATGCAGCCTTTTGTTCCTCCATTTCTGCTTTATGTTTTTCCAGTTCTGCCTCAGCAAACTGACGAAGTTCTTGAGATTTATAACCATATTCCTTACCAATTTTAACGAAATGGTCTATAGTAAGCATTTTGACTTTTATCTGGTAAGTAATTATTGGTAATTACTGATTAAAATAGTCAATAGTAGCTTCAGAGTAATTATTATACTTACTCAACTTAGGAATATTCAATATAAATAATCACAATAGTACTGAACTCTTATGTCTAAGTTCAACCAATAGACAATATTTTGTAACAATATTGTATCTAAATAATAACTATATCATAAATAGTTATGATATCTGTTAACTATAATGTAATTACATCACACAATTAATCTCAATATCCAATAATGTTGGGTATGATTCCTAGTAATTATATTGTTCAATGTACTAAGTCACTCTCTTAGTACCAGAAAAGTATATTAAATAATATACAATGGGTCTATTACCTCAAAGGTAGACTATAAGATTATTTTATTTGGTCAATATATATATTATATTATTATGCCCTAGGCATCTCTTATAAATTGTAGTGCTACTTTCTTGGACTATCACTGCATAATTATGCAATGTCCCATATTAACCTTAAATATCAGAAAAAATTAATTAAATTAAATTACAAGTGTATTATTGCATATAATATCATATTATTAATGTAGTATTTAATATATATCATGAGGACAAACAAAACAATGATGCAACTAAAGGGTACAAACAATGTCAAGACGCAAACAAGACATTTTCACAATTAAAAATGAATTTATGAACTAAATAAAACAAGCGGAAGTGTCACAAGCCAAATGAAGGGTCAAGGTCTGACCCGAGGTCAACTTAATATTCAAAGTACACAAAAAAAAAATGACTGCAAAAAATGATGACATCACAGGACTCATAACGGACGACCATTTAACAATCATCAAATAAATGATAGTAAGAGGAGACTGGACGAAATAGTTAACGAACATGATACAAAACTGAATAAAATTGTGAACTGAGTACAAATAAAATACACCAGTTATCTACGGAACGGTACAGCTAACACAAATCGTCAAACGACAGCAGATTTGGACAGGTAGTCCAATGGCAAACCTCAATGGGGCTTCCAAAAGTGCAATCGTTTAACTGCCCTAAGAAACGACCGAAATCAATTCAGGCATCGTGAGAGCCACAGAATCTAATTTCGGTTCATCCTCCCTACCTCCCACTAATTAACAACACATTAAGACAACAAAAAGTACATTAAACATAGGGTAAAAACATGCCGATGTAGGCAGAGGGCATGGACTCAGTTAGCACTGTTTGCAATAACAACAGTTAAACACCTAGACTTATCTTTTCCGTTGCTTATATCAGTGCTAGAGGTCGTCAACAGCTAGGCTAAAGCCCCTGACTGTCTGCTCCTGTAGTCCATATCATGTGTTTGCTTCAAATGGCTCATGTTTCCCCTGGTTAGACTTAGAAACGGCCTTAGTTTCTCCGACAGATCACCTACACGACTTTCGGTGACGTCACGTTGTTAGGCATTATAATGAGTACTGCGTCATCTTCGACTGGATCATGTGATCGAAAATTGATCGTAAATATTTGTGGTTAACATGTGCGTAAGGAACAGAAGTTTGTTTCTTTTTTTCTGTCGTTCCCCGCATTCGGCCGCCACTTTGTTGCTGAGTTATTTGCCGGTTGAAGATCATGCACTGAGTATGGTTACTTTAGTGATCTCTTGTTAATCGTGCTTTGTTTAGTATTACGCGAATTAGGGTGAAGGTGTTCATACAACTCAGTAGCATGGTATGAAGAAGTAGTTCATGTAACTTGAACTCAGCAACATTAATGAAGTAATTAATGCCTTCAGATTGAGTCCGTAATATTTAATCACATGTACACACAGGATGATCATTTCAAATAGGAACAGAACATAAGTCCTTATAAGTCATGCATAAATTAATCAATAACGTAGACTGCTGGTTACGTGTCAATGTCCGTTTAAGGATACAATGCAGTATTGTCGTCAGAACATCACAGCTATATGCACGCGCAGCTAGACATGGCTACCTGCCGACAGTGAGACTGCGAGTCTGAATATTTCATACGAATTTGACGATTATTCTCCTCCTTCTGAGGATTCTAGTTAAATACTAACCTCCATAAATTTTCCTCTCATATAGAGTTCTAGGACTGACCCTGGTCCATCAAAAATGCACATATAAATGGCTATATCATGCCATTGAATTGGAAGGTTAAAAAAACGCAGCTATTCAGCTTGGCGGTCAAGTAACAAAGGGTAGCGTCTCCTAGTTACCGACTGTGTCCTAAACAACGCTAGACACGTCATAATCGATCGTGTATGGAGCGTTCAATAATTGAAACATCTATCGCAATATATTAAATGTCTTAACCTTTACGATTGCACGTCTGCTAACCTTTAGCAGACGGCGTTAATAGCATATACCGTAACACCAACCCAGCTCCAGCGTCTGCCAGCTATGATGGTGTGCATGTCCTCTTGCTTGCTACGAGTAAGCAGATCTTGGTTGGTGATGGTATTCGGCCAAAAGATTCGGTGAATTTTTCTTAGGCATGTTGTGTGAAAAGAGGACAATTTTGACATTTCCTTCTCTGTGACTCTCCAGCATTCCGCACCATAGAGAAGCACAGAAAGCACGCAACTCTGGTATAATCTTAATTTTGTGCTTGTGCTGTATTGGGAGGACTTCCAGATGTTATTTAGGCTAAAGAAGGCTGTTCTTGCCTTATTCATTCTGATGTTGATGTCTTTGCCTGCCCCACCGTCTGGTGTTACTATGCTTCCTAGGTATGTGAAGGTATCTGTCTGTACCAGTTGCTGATTCCTTACTGATATGGGCACAGGGTTGCTCACATTGAGCGTCATGACCTCAGACTTCTTTAAATTGATGTTCAAGCCCACCTGCTGGCTAAATTTATTAAGTCTATCCGTTTTTTCCTGGATGTGTTGATGTGAATGTGCCAGCAGTGCAATGTCATCTGCATATTCCAGATCTTCCAATGTAGAAAATGTAGTCCATCTTATTCCTCTTGGACTGGCCTCTGTTGTCTGGCGCATCACCCAGTCTATGACTGTTAAAAATAGAGTGGTTGATAAGGGGCATCCCTGTCGTACTCCGGCCTTCACCTCGAAGGTTAGGTTGCTCTGCCCAACACTACACGTAAAGTTGGCATAGAGGCTTTTTATGATTGACACTATGCAGCTTGGAATTCCATAAGCCCTCAGTATTTTCCATAAACTGTCCCTATGTATGCTGTCAAAAGCCTTTTCAAAATCAACAAAATTTATGTAAAGCTGTCTTTGCCATTCTGAGCACTGCTCTATAATGTTCCTGAGAGTGAATATATGGTCTACACATCTTCTGTTCTTTCTAAATCCTGCTTGTTCTTTCCTCAGTTTGTAGTCTACTGCCATTGAAATTCTCTGTATAATTATCCTGCCTAGTATTTTGCTGGGAACTGAGAGAAGAGTGATTCCTCTCCAATTATTGCAGTCTGAAAGATCTCCCTTCTTGGGCAATTTGACAATTATTCCTTTGTTCCACTCTGATGGTGTTGTCCCCGTTTTCCACACTAGTGCAAATAGTGGTTCTAATAGTTCTGCTGCTAGCTCAGGGTCTGTCTTAAATAGCTCTGCATTTAAGTTATCATGGCCCGGAACTTTACCGTTTTTTAACCCTTTGATTGCTGTGATGATTTCTTCTTTTCGTGGAATGTCTGTATTTAGCCTCATGTATAACCTCATATTAATCGCCTTGTACGACATGCCTGAGGGTACAGTTGGCCTATTCATCAGAGATCCCTGGGAACTACCCAGGGCGTGGTGATTTTTCTCCTACACCTTTTTCCTCTAATCATTGTTATCTGGTTATTGTGCGATTAAGCCGATGCCTGTTTATCTGTCTTAGACTCTCTCTCTCTCTCTCTCTCTCTCTCTCTCTCTCTCTCTCTCTCTCTCTCTCTCTCTCTCTCTCTCTCCCCCCCCCCCCACACACACACACTGTCCGGACATTCACACTGCATTGATCATGTCCAGGATTTACAACAGTTCCACAGACTGACACAGGCGTCTATGGTTCATAACGCACCCACGTGATAACGCAGGAGCAAAAAATCGAAGAGTTCGTTATAAAACTTACTTCATGTAAGATGTAATTCTCTTCACTACCTTCTCAGCAATTTGCATCCATTATATCTGCATTTGTATGCCTGCTTGCCAGCTATATTTCTCAGAGGATTTCCTTAATTGTTTTTTTTTTTTAATTTAAATAACATAAACGTTCAGAATATGAGAGAAGGTATATTTTTGAAATGCCATCCAAATCCCGCGAGTAAAACTCCTGTCTTTTTATTTTTTATTTTTTTATTTTTTTTTAAATTAAGAGAATATGTTCAATCGATAAGTCAATAAATGTGGTTTTATCGTATTGTTGCATAGACCAAGAGTTACATGTTTCTGGTCATCTAGTCTTTCAGCCACCTTTCCAGTTTTTCTACAGGGTGTATTCTTCATTTCATAGTGCTGTGATTATTAATCCTCACGTATTCCTTGGTCTCTCCTGCGTCCTGTAATATAACAAATTATATTATGATCAAATCAGCTTAAAAAAATATTCATATAACGATATCTAGTGTTCTTAATAAAGCGATTAATATTGTGAGATTTAGATTTTAATAAGGAGGTTCATTTTAAGATATCTGTTTACCGTAATAAAAAGAGGTTTATGTTAAGATATCGTGTGTTCTTAATAGAGATTAATATTGTGAGATTTAGATTTTAATAAGGAGGTTCATTTTAGGATATCTGTTTACCGTAATAAAGATGTTTATGTTAAGATATCTAGTGTTCTTAATAAAGAGATTAAAATTGTGAGATTTAGATTTTAAAAAGGAGGTTCATTTTAAGATATCTGTTTACCGTAATAAAAAGAGGTTTATGTTAAGATATCGTGTGTTCTTAATAAAGCGATTAATATTGTGAGATTTAGATTTTAATAAGGAGGTTCATTTTAAGATATCTGTTTACCGTAATAAAAAGAGGTTTATGTTAAGATATCGTGTGTTCTTAATAAAGAGATTAATATTGTGAGATTTAGATTTTAATAAGGAGGTTCATTTTAGGATATCTGTTTACCGTAATAAAGATGTTTATGTTAAGATATCTAGTGTTCTTAATAAAGAGATTAAAATTGTGAGATTTAGATTTTAAAAAGGAGGTTCATTTTAGGATATCTGTTTACCGTAATAAAGATGTTCATGTTAAGATATCTTTTTACCGCAAAAAAGATGTTTATGTTGAGATATCTGTTTACCGTAATAAAGATGTTTATGTTAAGATACCTGTTTACCGTAAAAAAGATGTTTATGTTAAGATATCTGTTTACCGTAATAAAGATGTTTATGTTAAGATATCTGTTTACCGTAACTGTGGTGAAAAAATACAGTGATACAACGTTAAAATATCTCCAATTATAAAGATAACGGGTAAGATAACATGTAGGGATAAAATTATACGCAAGATATGGCGAGGCTTCTTCACCTACGCCCGCGGTTTCTACCGCCATTGAAACTAACTAGTTAGACATGCAGACGAAACGGTTTACCCTTTTAGACGGGAGGGGAAACGGAGATAAAAAGGAAAAAATATGACTGAACACGTGTTTGAATCTAAAAAGCAAAAAGACGCAAGTTGTAGTTTAAAGAAAAAAATCACGCCACTAGTTGACACAATGTAAGGAATTGGTAGAAAAAGGACCTTGTCTCTTATTAGAAACAGTCATATCTTGGACGCTTTTACGGTAATTGGTTGTTTTATTTGAATACAGCGGCAAACGCAGTGGACGAAGGTTCAAAACAAATTTCAAAAAAAAACTAACCTTGAGAAAAGTAGGGTTTTCTTTAATAATAAAGTTATGAAAATAAAACCTAGCTAGTTTGATAGCCCATCTTGAGCAGAGAAATAATATACTTTTAATTATACAGACGGACAGATAACACGGAAGATATTGACGAAAGACTGTATTGTTCACATCAGACTAGCGAACAGTTTTTGTGTGCATATTTCACTAAAGTTACCTTTTGGTGTCCTTGAGCCCTAAAAATGCAAAAATCATACTGCAATGAACTAGGGGGGCAAAGTCGGAGGATAGAAGCTAAAAATAACTTAAAGGGGCAGGTTTGTGCAGTTTTTACGTGTAGTTGGTCCAAGAAACAAGTGTATTTTTGTGAAAAACCAAGTAGAGACAGACGGACCAACAGACAATAATACACACTTGACTGAGATCTGACTGAAATTTGACTTTTGGTTTGAATATTTGAAAAAAAAGTTAGAGGGGAAGTCCGTGATTGGACAAATGTATTTATATTGGTGAATGGGAGACGTGCACTTGTACCATTTGTTAGAAGACTGTCCAGTAACACAGTTCTAGACTGATAGCGGTGATTTCCCGGAATTAATAAATAAAAATCAGTGGGACGCCCTAGTCTAGCCAGCAGCTCAGCTGAGTTTTGCTAGTCCTAAATAACTGTGTTCTCATTTCTGAATTGTGGTAAGGCAAAAAGCATTTATCTTGTTTATTTTAATATTTTGAGTGATTGATACTGCCATATCATGAAAAATGATTACGACAAGTGAGTGCTTGCTCTAGGTCCCCAGCCGCAGTCCAGGGCCTAGAGACAAACTAATAATATATTGAAACCTATCTAAGACTATGAAAGGAGGATCGATTATTGACATCAGTGGGAACATATCACCCACCTTATTAAATAGAAGAAGAAACTATTGAACATATTTCGGATGCAATGCAGTCTTGGGGAACTTGTACTAATTGATAACAACTGGGTGAGATGTGTTACGTTGGTCAGAGAGATCTGACTCAATCTGTGTAGTGTTGTTTTGTGGTGTTGTGTGTAAGAGTGGCGCAGTGAATAGAGTATTGACACATGGCACAAATTTTGTTTCAGAGTTTCTGATCTGGCACTACGATTGTGCCAGATACTCTTGTAGAAGTAAAAGAGCGGGTGTCTGTGCAGCCTTACATTTTACTCCAGCTATTGAGAGGAGTGGGCCACAAGAATCCTATACTACATCATTACAGGCCAGTAAACTGCAAACCAATATTTCCACCATAAATAACGAAATAAAGCGTGTTAAAGAAACATTAACATCAGTCCATATGTTAAGGACTATAAACTTTTGTAACCATAGATTGAGCATGATGACGCCACCCCAACTAACCATCCAGTGCTAGTGTTCCCAAGACTTTGTAGATACCATTCATATTAACCATTGTAATAATATACCTATGTACAAAAGTTATATTTGATTATGCAATATATATTTGCATTTCATTGATAAATACCTATCATTTCATAAGTTCTGACCAAAAGAAAAATTGGTTCAGGACTAATAAATTTAAAAAATTTTTAAACTTAAACTTTAACAGCCAGTGTTAGTTCAGTGTATTGTAGAGATTATTATTATTATTAGACTTATTATTTACATGTGTGTGTCAGTGTATTTTATTACCTACACACTACATTTCAGTACCCTAGACTTTTAACGTAGCTAACACTCATTATAGTAGAATAGGTCTGTTTGAGGTCGTAAAGTGGTAGCAGAAAGGCCTCCTGTAACTCCCATAAACTTTTATCTCAGGAGCCTTCACAGCTGACCTCATACAGTACACTAGGTAACATATCAACCATTCAATAACATCAAAAACCACTACAGTAACAAAGATGTTTATGTTAAGATATCTGTTTACCATAATAAAGATGTTTATGTTAAGATATCTTGTGGTCTAAATATCATCACCATCATCACCCTTCAGATCCCCAATGAGCATAGGCCCATATTTTCTTGACCATCGGCACACTAGGGGTGATGTGGTAAGCATCACGCCGGCCGTCTTAACCTTCCCAGAAGTTGCTCTGGTACCCAGTTGGGGCTGGGTCGACCCAGGAGCCGTTTGCGCCTAACAAAATCCCACCTCATCTGGGGATCGAACCATAGACCACTAAGCTAGGAAGCCAGTGCACTAACCACTATGCTACCGCGGCTCCTATCGCCATTAAACTAATACCTTAAGTATGATGGAGAATGTCTGGATAACTAGCAATAAAAGATGAGTAAGAGGAAGGGCACAACGGGCTGATCATCCGTTTGCCAGTCACTTCGATTACGGAAACAACAGCAAATGGGTTGATTTGCCGTTGCCCTAAAGACGCCACTAGGCGTGATGGGAAACAATGGCAAAGAAAACCTATCTGCTGTTGCCCTAAGACGCCACTAGGCGTAATGGCCACTGACTGCTTTGACGGTCTGTGGCTAAGGACAGAAGAAGAAGAAGAAGAAGAGGAAGGGCAAAATGCAAGATGGGCCTATGTGCACGATTCTCATCTATCAGTCAATACCCTTTACCTCCCTAAGGAGCATAGGTCGTAAAGCTGGATCTCGTATGGTGGAGGCGTCAACAATTCACTCCCTGTGGCAGTATCTGCTTGGGATTCAAAGCTGCTCACCTGTGGGAACATTTTCCGCATGCGCTGACAACACACGAAGTCCCAGGTCATTCAGCAGCAGATTTCCAAAATGTCACGAGTTCTTATTATATGCCACCATAATCTGATTATGTTTCAAATTATGTCTAATTTACTGTATGAATGGTTTAGATTTTGTTTGTTTGTTTTGTTTTTTTGGTTTTTTAAAAAATTAATTTTTTAACTTATTTTAATTTTTTTTCTCCCTCTTTTTTTTTAAACATACTTAAATTTAATTATGACTGGATGTTACAAATGTATGTTATTATTTTACCTTGATAATGTTGTATGCTTAAATAATTCTCAAAATACATGTGCTATTGAAAGGATACGGTATGTAAGATGACAGAGAGAAGAAGGGCAGAATGTAAGACGCGCCTGCGTGCCCAATTCTTAACCCTTTGAAAATAAAGTTCGTTCGTTCGTAACACAGATGCCTCGAACACACGTCTGGGGTATTATTTCTATTTCAATATATGGGCCTAACACCATTTTGCCAATATGCCTCAATGGGCGTGTAACGGGATCTTTTACCTATTTTTTTAAACCTTTTAGCTGGGGATACTAAAACATGAGTTAAAGCCTTTCCTCACAGAAGGAGCGGAGAATAATAAACCTATAACAACTTGGATGATCTCTGTTGTTATACTTGCCTCTGTGTAAATTCTTGCGACACATCTTTGGGTAGAAGCATCATTCTTCTATTTATAGCTCTACCAAGAGTAATCTTGAGCGAAACCCTTCATCTCTTACTCAGTATGCATTATTCGACCACTCTTGCAGGGCAGGGGGGACTACCCGTGACACTACTGAAGTTGTCCATTTTTGCTGCCTCCTGTAAAGTTTTCCCTTCTTAACTTACTGTTGGGTTGTTTGCCAGTCTGGAGATTGTCGTGGGAGAAATAAGATACATTGCAGTCCAAAGGGTCTTGTAGTTTGCTCTGGGTTTGCGTCATGCAAGTAAACCTCTTTAATATAGGACCTTCTTCCGTCTTGTATGAAGTGGTTTGGATTGCTTGTTCATGTCGTTCAACGTTTGTTAGTTTGTGTGTTTGTTTGTTTGCTCAAAATTTCTACAGGATGGCGGTAGAAGGCCCCATTGTCGAACGGAAGGTTAATTGTTTTATTTTGCCCGTCTGAGTATATAGAGTGGATGTCGACAGATACGCGAGAAGGTAAAGAAATAGATTTTTCACAGGTGGTAGAATTGAGGAAAAAAGATCTGTCTCTGGAGTGATTAGGTAATCGCTTCCAGCCTATCCTTGCGACTGTACTTTATTGCAAGACAGCTTTTATTTCCCTATCACGAATAGATAAGTTTCTCTACACACACACATACACAGCTATGTGACAACAAGACACACAAACGTGAAAAAAGTACGGATAAATGGGTATGGGTCTGACCAACACATAAAGGTAAGTTTATTTGTAGTTTATTATCATTAAAAACTCGACAGCATCAAAATATCTAAAGGAAAATCAAATAAAATCAGATTTACATACATATGAAATAGCAGAATAGATGCGCCCTCCCCCCTATGGAGAAAAGAACCCAAAGTTAATAACCCAAAGGTAGTAGGTTAGCACTATGTTACAGAGTAGATAATAAAGTAAACAAGTTCCTACTATATGCTACCCAGTAAAGTAAACAAGTTTAAGCAAATCCAATGTTGATACTTACACACTCTTTCAAACAGTGGCCCCTCACTCACTCTTACCTACTCTTGGTGATATCCCTTGGAAATATAATTATCCCTGAATATATATTATCCGGTTCACTTCCAAAATTGGCCCCAGTTCATCCTCTAACAAACAAAGACTAGTGAGGTGAACGCCAAATCTGGTGTTTTTGTTTTCTGGATGAACAAAATGTCACCGCCAATAGTTGATGTAGGAACGTGCTCTTGGGATTCACAGTTAAAAGAGGAAAATACTTCCAGTATTGGCAAACCTCTGTTACAAATGATGATGATGATCCTATCGGACAGCTCTATGTTAGAGCTCCAATTCTGCACAGCGTAAAAATCTGGATAATCCGCTTGAATACGACTGTCAGAAGTCGGGAACAATAATGTTATTTTATACACCCCAGTGGGCTGGTAAAAATTGGAAAAAATATCTGGATTTTGTAAGTCCAGTTAAACTTATAAGTTAAAATGCTTCTCATGTATCTTTGGCGAGTACACGATTATAAATAAAAAATCGGTATCGCTCAACCAAGTAGAGGAACAAGTAGCCCAGAAACAAGAAGTGAAAAGAAAAAAACCGCTGGATGCTCTTGTGATCAAGTCTGCGAAGAATATAAGAAATATTCATGGAGAAAAAAATGCTACTATCCTATGAAACTATATACAAACACAGACGGGGACAAGACGATCTCTTCTCCACTGCGTCAGTCCTGATTAAATTTAAAAGGCACACGGTGTTTTCCTTTACGCCTACACGGTCAGCCTTTGCTGGCACTGATTTTAGGTCGGATGGAGTTATGCAACTCTTCCGCCCCTGCTCGCGCCGGCAGTCAGCGTACAATGTTAATTATTATTAAATATCCATACGCGTACTTTCACAAAAATCTCCCGTCTTTAATAGCTATTAAATTGTCGGCGTCTGTTGGTCATCGTATGGTATTAAATAATAGGCACTTATAATAAATACACAAAATGAAATATAGCGTGAATTCTTTACTATCACTATCAGACGTGTTATCCTATAAGTCCAGTCAGCTAAAACCGCCTCTTCTCGTATGAGAAATAGTGTGGCGAAAATTAACAGTTTAATTTAACCTCTGGTATGAAATCGTTACGCGTTATTTTATTTCACAAGGTTTTAACTAGCGGGAAAAATCTAAGTGAAGAATGATGGTAAACGCTAACAATTTTAAAACACATTTGCACTATTTCCTACCAAAAAATCAGAATAAAAAATCCCCACTAATGCTAATAACACATTTTCCACATAGCAGGTTTAAGAAAACACAGTTTATATATAATTATATTTCTCTGATCTATAGATGTTGTTAATTTTCGCACTACTGTGTGTAATGGAGAATCAGAAACAGATTTACAAGATAAAGCTTACGGTCGGTCTTCCGTCGGGTGTTTTCGACCGGCATCAAAAGACTTATTTCGTGTAACGGATTTTCTTGAAGGTTTTGCCCGCGACTCGACATCAAAGCGTCCTCGGGGAATTTTAGATTTCCCTTCGTTGACTTCAAAAGATTATGTGTTTTTCACGTGTGGTCTGTCAGGTATCGTATGATTGACAGATAAGCTCGCGTGAGAAGACGAGGTAAACAAACCTGATTCGCTACCTGTTATGACGGGCAGGTCACGAAAGTTTGTAAACACTTCGTTTGCTTGTGTTCAAAGAAAAGAGGCGGGGACGAAAAAGTAAGCTTGTGTGAGTAAAGACAGGCAGTAAATGCATGGTTTTAGCTAGCAAATCATAGAGCGCTACGAGGTTACAAAGACTGTCAGATTACTGTAAGCTCTTTTTCCATTATACGTCACACCCATAAACCCTCTTTAGCCGCCTTATTTACATACCTGACAGGTTACAGTGGTACTATTTCTTGCTCTCTTTTCTGGACGTGATAGCACAAGGGGGCATTTGGCATGTATTCACTTTCATAAACGTCATTCGGTAGTTTTGTTATTATTTTTAATCCAGCCTCGTCTAGTGCTTCTCTTTCTTCTACTATGAAAATGAATAGGGGCTGTTGCCTTTCCTGTACATAATAGTAACATTGTCTTCTTCCTCAAATACTTGTGGTACTTCTTGACTACTTCTATTTAACAATTATGGTCGTTCTCCTCTTTAAAGTTTGCCTATGTATTCAATCCATCGTTCAGATATGTTCCCTTTTTTCTGCCAATAAACCTATTGATTTCAGACATTCTGTGTTGAAACGTGTTGTCTTGTATCTTAGTTCCTTCACTCTTATTTTGTGAGCAGTTTTTGAATCATTAAATTAAATCTCTTAAATTGTGTTTTAAGTGGGGAAGGGGGGAGGAGGAGGGAGGAAATCCACCACTGTCAGTTCAGTCTCATTTATTTTGCTTCTCATGTATTTATTTATTCATACTTTATACAATTATTTCATTTGATCTTTAGGTATCATAATATTAATCTCTTTATTTAAATACTCAAAAGAAATTAAGTCCAGCAATAAAATAGAAATAGAGTCACAATCTTCATTCAAATGTCAAGTCATTCCTGTTGCAGCGTTCTGAAACATGGAGAACAACAAAAATAATAACCAAAAAGCTTACAGACTTTCAAAAATGGCTCCATGCGTAGAATAGGAGAATTGAATTGGTATGGGTGACGAGCCTATCACTTCTGTTGTTTTTCTGTTGTCCAATTTTCGACTTCTTTATTTCTCACGAGTGCATGAAACATACCTTTATGTGTTTAATATTTATTTATTTACTGTTTACACTCCTCAGGCTGTCCATCTGTATTTGTTTAATAGGTTTAAAGTTGAATTTTTGTCCATGCTCAAATGTCATCTTGCGAAGTTCTGTTGGAAGACACCCAATTAAAATGTTAATTTAGCTTAATTTTTAATTTCAACCCAACCGCAAGGTAACATGTCTTATCTTTAGTAAATATTGCCCCCACAACTCATTCTGAACATTTTTGACAAGACCATATAATGTTTTGTCCCTTAAGTGTTATTTTTACCAAACCATTATATCACACGACCTGCCCTTAATTATTACATCTGATAATCTCTTACAAGGTTGCACTCACTTCCAATATTTGTGTATTACAAGAAATCTTGCTTGAGGTTGTTAAGGGACTTGTCGGAAAGGATTTCGTGATAAGTCTGGTGTCCAGATATAAAATCACGATAACCTTAAGGTTGGACCGTCCATATTTTTGCACGTCTTTCCCACGTTATCTCTTAAATGACTATCTGTTTTACTACTATCAGATTCATTCATCAGATGAGGGGAAGTAATTATGCAAACTGTCGAGGATATACGGCTGAATACGTCTATTGCTGACGTCTTAAGCAAACAAGTCAAGGTTGCATTGATCCCTGTCTTCGTTAAACACCGCCAGCCTTAAAGAAAAGATAAATAGGTCTAGAAGGTGGCCATTCGGTAAAATACCGGGTGTCAACTCGACGATAAGATAATATCGATAGATGCAGGTGAAGAATACTATAATGACCGGTAAATAATGTCAGATAGGAGTGTAGCATCAGAATAGTCAGAAACAATTAATCGAATGAATGTCTTCTTGTGACAGGCCGTCACCGGTGTCGCTCCTGGAAGGGCCAATGGAGACAGAAGTAGCCTCAAGCTGACTACTGATTTCTTTTAAGAGATTCAAGTTAACGTCTGAGAGTATAAGAAGAATACAGATTTTGCTAGAGACAAGACAGTGTTCCTTACAGACTCAATATGTCATCACTCTCCCAGGAACAATAAAAACAACGAATTACATAGCCTGACAGAAGCACTGATGGAAATCAGCTATAAATTTTAAACAGTAAAAGTACAATGGAACCCTGCTACTTGCAAGATATTTGGAAATGAGAAGGCAGATAGACTTGAAAAAAAAGAAGGAAGACAAATCCGAAATGAAGACAGGGCAACAGATAAAATTAAGAATTAGAAATAACTATAAAGAAAAATGGCAGAAGTAACACCCACAGTCCAATACTGCAGAATCATACTATGCATAATCAATATATAACTAGACATAACTAAGAAGAGATCAAGTGATAATTTTCAGACGAAGAACCGGCCACTGCAGATTCAAATATCATCTGTCCAACAAACTGAAAATGGGACAGACAGACAGACAGACAGGTGACCAATTGGGGAGGACAAACAAACAGTAGAACAAGTCCCCCAAGACTTTCGGTTCCATGCAAGAAGCAGGTGGCAGCGTGACCTTTTCTAACCCAGTTGAAGTTTAAACTGTATGTAAAGAGAGAAGCCTGAGACAAACTGCCAGCGTTATATGAGAGATAGATGTGTTTATTTCAGAGCAAACGAAGAAGAAGCAGAAGAATGCGAGATGGAATCTTATGGATTCTTTACTCCTTAAATGAACACTCACAACTATTGATCAGATTGTATATCCATTACTTAATTTAATAACGTCACATTTTACTCACAAGCGACTTTGAACATAATCATTACAGCTCCAGAGGAGGAGGAAGAGAGAGAGAGAGAGAGAGAGAGAGAGAGAGAGAGAGAGAGAGAGAGAGAGAGAGAGAGAGAGAGAGAGAGAGAGAGAGAATAATGCATTCAGCGGCAAATATTGGCAGAAAAAGTGAATTAAAACAAAGAATATCAACAAAACAATCCAACACGACTTTCAAAATCTGAGATGAAAGTAAACTACACACAGATGATCTTGTTTTGTTGTTTCTTTCCTATTTTTCTGAGTATGATTTCATTCTATTGAGTACACGCTAGCAGGAACAAACTCAATCATTCTATTGAGTACACGCTAGCAGGAACAAACTCAATCATTCTATTGAGTACACGCTAGCAGGAACAAACTCAATCATTCTATTGAGTACACGCTAGCAGGAACGAACTCAACATAGTTTCTTTTTTTAGGTTTCAATTTTTTTTCGTTCTTAATATAATGTGCGCTTTGTCCATGTTTGTTTTCGTGTTTAAAAACGTTTTTTCTTCATTTTATTCCTTCTTTAATTTATTTCCAATGATGAAGACATTTGTGTTAATACGTATCACAAGCCACTATTTAACTATGGCGGGGGAAGGTGCTAGCTGGCTAACCCCTGACCACTAGGGCATTACCACTGTTGTACAAACTTAACTACGACACATAATCTGGCTCGTGTCCACTAAGGTATGACTACACAACAATGGGTGACACAAGGAATGAACGCTTTTAAACATCTAATATCTATTTTTTAGCAAGAATATAACTTGGCCACACACGGCCTAATGAAATGCAAATACATATATAAATGCCGAAACAGGAAATGAACGTATAATATCAATATACAAGACCAGGCAATATGGCTACCTAACTCCTACGGTGAACTCCGCTCAATGTAGCGGCGAACCAACATGGTACTAGTGACCTAACGACTATCAAAAGTACCTTCAACCAATTCTCAGCTTACACAAAATCATCACTGAGCAAATAATCACCTCCCTAGAATAAATATCACAACATACGACTAATCTGGCGGACACAGTATCACGAAATTCACTGAAATATAGGCAGCATCAAGCTGGCATAGAATATCGTCCAAACGGGACGGCAGTCCAATCACTACTCATTCTTTCGCGCTCAAACCTTTGGTGCCAGAATTTCCGATGGTCACATGACCCGGTAATTTTGCCAGGGCAGAATGGGAGAAGATTGGCTACCACGACAAGCATGGGAAACAAAGAGCCAGGGATCCAGACCCCCAGGACGACCCAGAGTCCGCTGGGAGGACAACATTAGACAATCTTTGAAGGACCGAGAACTAGAATGGAACCAGGCCAGGAGGAAGACAGCCGATAGGATAGTCTGGTGCTCTCTCTTCCAAACCTCTTCACCTCACGGTAGAAGGGGAACGACTAAGTAAGTAAGTAAGCAGCCGTATGGCCTACTCTTTACGATTTCCGACTGCCGTGGGATTTTTAACGAGCACAACATGCACACGGGACCTCCTATTTGTTTCGCTACATGCGGAGTCAATAAAAATTGATCATTTAACAGAACACAAAGTTCTAGGCTTGACAATTGACCAGCACTTAACGTGGAACTCCCACGTACGGAATTTAACCAAACACTTAGCTTAAAAGACATACCAGCTGGCCAAAATAAAACACTTCTTAGACACAAACACTAGACTATTGTTCTACACCTCACATATACAGACACATCTAGATTACTGCTCTACACTATGGGATGGTTGCCCTGCTTCCACCTCAAAGAGACTACGCTCCCTGCATAAGAGAGCAGTACGTCTGATTACCGATAAAGGCACGATACTACACACAAGGACACGAAAAGAACCCAAAATACTGTCCCAAAGAAAAACCTCTCCTCTACAACAAAGCCAAGCTGACTCACGCAATTCTATCAAACAATGCCGCGCCGTACCTACGAACCAATAGAAGAGAGGGACTACAATTACATCAATTACGCCTGCGCAAACCTAGGATCGACCTGTTCAAAAAGAGTCTAGCCAACTGTGGAGCCTACTTGTGGAACAGCCTTCCACACCGCCTAAAAAAACCAACATACACAATACTCGTTCAACAAAGCGCTTTTCAAACACTTGATCAACACCGATTATCTACCCCCATAGAAGCAGCCTTTGTCAGTCCACATCTCATCTATATGTCAACCTTTCTTTTCCTCTTCCCTTCGTTATTCTCTATGTGAATAGTTTGTTTTATATCCATGTAGTTTTACAATATAATGTAATGTATGTAAGAAAGTACCTGCATAGCACTGTACTTTTGAAATATGTAATGCAGATATACATTTTTACTGCTCGAAGATGTGTCCTGCTAGAGAAATGCGTAAGAAATTATTATTATTATTTCATTTTCCGTCAAGAATGTGCTGATAAAAGCGAGAATGTGTTTATGTAATATGTGTATTGATGTTTAATGACACATTCAAAGATGCAGATTAATTGTTGATGAACACATGAGTGAGTGTCGGGATACAGAATGAAAGATAAAGGGCTGGATGGTCGGACAGACCTGGGTCCCCAATTCTTTACCCTTTTAAATAAAGTTATGTCCATCTATCTCTCCTACTGATTCTGTTCTTGGGTTAAGTAGGGCAAAGAAATAACACCAAGTCTCACCTCCTTCAATAGCAGACTGTCAAATACTTCATGAGTTCTGATACCATGCCACCTAATCTGATAATGTTCGAAATCATGATTTCAATCAATCAATACCCTTCTTCTCAACTCTTGTTCCACTAGCACTTGTCTGGTTCTTGTCATCAATTCCACGTTTGTGACTTTGTCATACCATTTCAGTCCTTCTATTCTACGCAAGCACCCGTTTATAAAAGTCTAGCTTTTTGGTTGTTGTTTTTGTTGTTCTCCGTGTCTCAGAGCCATACAATAGGACTGACTTCACACTTGAGCCGAAGATTCCTATTTTCGCGTTGGACCCGACTTCTCCCGCTCTCCATATGTTTCCCAACGCAACGAAAGCCCCTCCCGCCCTTTGTACCCCTATTTGACATCACTGTCCGTCCCTCCAACTTTGTCCATATTACCTCCAAGACATGTGCACGATTCCACATCCCCTAGTGGTGTTTCCTGAAGTTCAACCCTGCCATCATTTCCTGCACCTAATCTCACAATCCCTGTCCTTTCCCTGCGTACTCCCAGACCCACTTGCCGTGACCTCTCATCGAGAATTTTCATTTGAATGAAATCATGATGTACTTTACGGATATTTTTAATTTAAAAAAAAAATTTTTTTGTATTTAATTTTTATTAATTTTTATTTTCTTAATTTAATTTAGTTTAATTTTTTTAATTTTTATTTATTTCTTTTAAAAATTAAATTAAACTTTTTTTTTTAAATTTCATTTTATTTTATTATAATGTTTGTTTAATGAAAATACTTAATTTTGATTATGACTACATACTGTAAATGTACGCTGTTATATTATTACCTTTATAATGTTGCATGCCTTCATATTAATGCTTTAAGTAACATGTGGGAATGAAAGGATATAATATGCAAGATAAATCAGAGTGGAAGGGCAGAATGTTAGACGGGCTTGCGCGCCCAATTCTTAACCCTTCAAAAATAAAGTTCGTTCGTTCGTTCGTTCGCCCTTTTCTGAGAAGGCTAGGCATCCGATCTCACTACCCAGGAGACCAGGGAGGAGTATGACATCATTAGGACCACTGGTTCTGAAAAAAATGTCCATAAATTATATTCACTCAACTGGGAATCGAACCCGGTACCCTTAGAATTCGAGGCGGACCTCTTAGCCACACCGACCCCAAAATAGGCTTGAAAAGGGCTCTCCTGTATGGCAAGACCCACCCTAAGCCAGTTACAGCGACATCAGCATTGGCATATACGGAAAATAAATGACTCCCATTTATGTGAATTATTTCTTATCGGACCTGCCTTACTGAACCTATTCACCGACGTCGCTATAATGGACCTTTCCATACAGAAATCTTGTCGAGGGAACGTATGTTTATTGAACGACCTGTGAATGGAATGTAAAACCCGCTGTGTCCTACTTTAAAAAAAAATATATGTTAGGATGCTACATCAACCGGAAAGCCTCTGTTATTGGTAATAGATAACGGAATGATAGATGGGTGGTGCCATAATGTAACCTCTAGCGGCCGAAGCATTGTGGTATGAGATCTATTAAGTGGATCACACCTTCGTGTCATCCAGTGCGAAAACATCCAAAAATAAACTACAGTCTTGACATTTTCCAGAAGCTGAGCAGTTTTTCCAATATCTCACGCTCATTCTAAAGTGCAGTGGCTACAGCATGACACTCATTGACATACATTTATATAGACCATAGTGTTGCCAGGCACACCAGTTGCACCAGAAAGTTTCATATAGTTTCGTGATAAATTATATGCTTCGCATCACAAGTCATTGAGTTTTAACAATTTTATCTCTCGTACTGATATTATAAACATGACTCATTCATTATCAATCACTGTCGTACGGAAGGTTAATTGTTTTATTTTGCCCCGTCTGAGTAGAATGGATGTCGACAGATACCGAGAAGGTATAGAAAATAGATTTTTCACGGGTGGTAGATTTATGGAAAGATATGTCTCTGGAGTCATTAGGTTGTCTCCTCCAGCCTATCCGTACGACTGTACTTTGTTGCAAGACAGCTTTTACCTCCCTATCAAGAATAGGTAAGTTTTTCTATGTCGTAGATTTTTGTTAGGGGAATTAAGACATAGATTGGTCCCTTCTGAATAGAAATAGAACAGGTGATAGCTCAGTGAGAGGTAATGTAAAGAAAATAGATTTTCACGAGTGAGATGGTGGAAATTAGTAGAGTCTGTCCCTGACCCGCGAGAAGCTTCTCTCGATCAGCCTATCTTCTACAACAGATCTAGAATAGTCAGACAGTCTATTAGAACGTATATAGTAATCTATATATACCACTGACATACCCACACACATAAGTGACGACAGTTAGACGCACAGACGTGAAAAAACTATAACAATGAAATATAGATATTTTGGAACGAGGTGACCGACACACTTGAATAAAGTTTATGTAAATTTTATTTATCATAAGAAAATTCACCACAAGCATAAATTAGAATATCAATCGCATATAAATATACATACACATAAGTTAACAGACGTGAAAAAACTATAACAATGAAATATAGATATTTTGGAACGAGGTGACCGACACAGATTAGAATATCAATCGCATATAAATATACATACACATAAGTTAAGGAATTACTAAAAGAATAGACCCATAGGTCTAATCCTTTCCCCCTCGGTTGAGCCCACGATCCCGTTAGAAGAAAAGTTAAAGCCCCAAAGAGTCTCAGATTTATACACTATGGTCTAGGCTTTCCCTCTTTAGTTAAGAACAGAGTTGATATATTAATCTATCCTAAGAGGAAATCAGCATTTGCAACCAAAAAATTGCATAAAAGAAATTTCAAAGTGGGTGCATGAATATACAAAATGAAAAGAATCACTCGTTCTGATTTCTCTCTGTTTATTCAGCAGGGGCCCCTGACATACTTTCTTACCTACACACGTGGTGTTTCTCGCCGTCTGGCGCAAACTTCAGGACACTTCTCTACAGTGAATCTGTATTCTTTTGATAAAGAGAATCCCAGCTCTGCAGATACAGGTTTCTTCCAATGTTCCGGGGAGCATTCACTTCACAATTATATTTTAAGATTACTGTTAAGGTCACTTGAATCAGCTTGGGTAAGAAAGTTTAAAACGGGCTCACAGTGTCAGAATAACGAGGTTTCCACTACTTAGGAAAAAATGACAGGTTGGTAACTTCTCTCAAATGTAAAATTCTTGGTCACACCACAATTAGTTAAAACAAAACGTCGGAAATGTTACTGTTTTGTAATTTCTCTCGCCACAGGGGCTGAATGTACAATGAGAATGTTGGGAAGAATTATAATCTGGCTCGATAGGCCCAGTTATTGCATTTAGTATTAGAGTTCGTGAGATGAGTACTCTGTCTTTTGCTGGATGCAAACACAATGCCAGACAGGATGTAACTTGGAAACTCACTTATTTAAATTACAAAAATGTTTCTTCTAGGTTCTTCTCATATACTAAAACCGCTGGTAGATGTCGGGCTTTACCCAGAATACTGTATAAAGAAAAAGAAGCATACAGAATACTTAAACATAATATTATACACATCCTATCCTACCCTCGCGTAAAACGTAATATTCACTTCGGTTATTAACTTTAAGTTAGAGACTATAAGCTTAGCGCTTGTCTCATCATTTAAAACTCCCGTGAAATAAATTCTAGTCATTAAAAGAATCAATCATCATGAATTAGAAATACTTAAGTATCTCGTCAATACTCAATGATGAATCAGTGCATTTACTTAGATGGTTAAATTATTCTCTGACTGGTTACTAGCAATTAAATTAAATTTATTAATAGCTGAATGAGTTTTAGCTAGGAATTATAATTTATTTTGCTATCTACTGTAACACAATAAACTAGAGAAATATAACTACTTTCTATTCTAGAAAATCACTCTGCACAAAAGAAACTAGTCAATATATAGACGATAAACTAGTGAAATCTATTACCTCAACACAGTGTCACGTAGACAGATAATTTATTTTGCCATTTTAATGTTCTGTTTTCTTAGACATTTTGTATTCTTATTTTCTTTCATTTTCACCTTCTCAAACCCCACCCGAGGTGTTTACGTTCAGGCTTTCAGTGGAAATCCCCCACTGGTCAGAAACGGTCAGCGCAGCGTAATGTTACCTAAACGCCCCTGTGGTCCGAACAGGGGAATTTCTCTGGTCGCTTTAAAACGTTTGATCACGAGCGGCTAGTACCCTTTGAGGCCTGGGTAACGAGTTTGATCTGAAACAGGGGGAGATAAACCCGCTGCTAGTCTTTGTTGTTTGCCCTTAGATGAGCAAAGAGCACATACTATTATGATTGTCTCTCTGGGGGAATTTTCGCAAAGTTGTTGCTTCTGAAAACCTTTGTCTTACCCGTTATTACGCATTACGCCGATACATCTGTAGAATCAGGCTATGCAGGTGTCCTGGGTAGAATGGTTTGTAAGCTATAAGACTTGAAATTTTACTACGTTCAACACACTCGTAGGATTTCCTGGCCCGAGATGGACCATCATGAGATAAGGCAAACTTTAACACAGAACTAAAATGTTAAGGCCTTTCTCTAGTCATTTTTCGGGTTTCAGGGGATACCGAATTGCTAGTCTAGTTTCCAGTCAGACGAAGAATGTCACCGTCTCTTCGTTCTAGAGGGATTCTGAGGATATCTAGCCCCACGAGTGTCACAGCCATACCTGAAACAACAACCCTTTGTCAACGCCATTTCCCTCTCACGGGAGTTCAGCTCACGCATTGTGAAATGAGCCACCGCAACAATCCGAAAACGTCTATTTGTTACGGTATATGATATTAACGCCGTCTGCTAAAGGTTATCAGACGTGCAATTGTAAAGGTTAAGGCATTTAATATATTACGATAGATGTTTCAATTTTTGAACGCTCCATACACGATCGATCATGACGTGTATAGCGTTGTTTAGGACACAGTCGGTAACTAAGAAACGCTACCCTTTGTTACTTGACCGCCAAGCTGAATAGCTGCGTTTTTCTAACCTTCCAATTCAATGGCATGATATAGCCATTTATATATGCAGTTTTTGATGGATCAGGGTCAGTCCTAGAACTCTATATGAGAGGGAAATTTATGGAGGTTAGTATTTAACTAGAATTCTCAGAAGGAGAAGAATAATCGTCAAATTCGTATGAATATATTCAGACTCGCAGTCTCACTGTCGGCAGGTAGCCATGTCTAGCTGCGCGTGCATATAGCTGTGATGTTCTGACGACAATACTGCATTGTATCCTCATAACGGACATTGACACATAAACCAGCAGTCTACGTTATTGATTAATTTATGCATGACTTATATGGACTTATGCTCTACTACTATTGAAATGATCATCCTGTGTGTACAACTGTGAATTAAATGTACGGACTCAATGAAATGACTTATCAAATCGATCGTATTCCAAGGTTCAATTATTGTTCGGAATCTTCCACCCCCGCATTCGCTTAATCTTCCATCGAAGGCACGATGCACTATCTCTGAATGAAAAAACTAACATATCAATGAAAAAACAATGGCCAGAAATTTATAATTGTTTTATTCATATCACATGGAACATTGTTCAGAGCAAACCACCACCCTTGTAACAGTGGTGCCCGGTGTATGGGGACGAAAAACAACCAAAAACCAAAAATTTTTTCATGACTTTCGAATGAAATATTTACGATCAAGTTTCGATCACATGATCATTACGAAGCTGACGTGACGCACGTGATCATGAATAGCAACATGACGTCACTGTTACATTGTCGCAGTGAAGAAGACATCTTTTCAACGCCTCTCTAGTTCGCTTCAAATTTATCAAGATGCACAAGATGGACTACCGTTGCCTGCCCATCAGGAGCAGACAGTCAAAGGCACAGGCCTAGCCGTCGACGACAACTAGCAACAAGTGAAGCAACGGAAAAGATAAGTCTAGGTGTTTAACTGTTGTTATTGCAAACAGTGCTACTGAGTCCATGCCTTTTGCCTGCATAGGCATGTCTGTTCTGAATGTGTTTCATGTAAATTTTGGTTGTCTTAATGTGTTGTTAATTCGTGGGCCGGTTGGAGGGAACTGAAATCTCTGGGGAATGTCGCGAACAGCTGACCACCTAGATTTCAGTCGTTCTTAGGGAACTTAAACGATTGCATTTTTGGAAGCCCCATTGAGGTTTGCCATTGGACGACCTGTCCAAATCTGCTACCGTTTGACGATTTGTGTTAGCTGTACCGTTCCGTAGATAACTGGTGTATTTTATTCGTACTCAGTTAACAATTTTATTCAGTTCTGTATCATGTTCGTTAACTATTTCGTCCAGTCTACTCTGACTATCAATTTATTTTATGATTGTTAAATTTTCGTCCGTTATGAGTCCTGTGATGTCATCATTTTTTGCAGTCATTTTTTTTTTTGTGTACTTTGAATATTAAGTTGACCTCGGGTCAGACCTTGCCCTTCATTTGGCTTGTGATACTTCCGCTTGTTTTATTTAGTTCATAAATTCATTTTTAATTGTGAAAATGTCTTGTTTGCGTCTTGACATTGTTTGTACCCTTTAGTTGCATCATTGTTTTGTTTGTCCTCATAATATATATTAAATACTACATTAATAATATGATATTATATGCAATAATACACTTGTAATTTAATTTAATTAATTTTTTCTGATATTTAAGGTTAATATGGGACATTGCATAATTATGCAGTGATAGTCCAAGAAAGTAGCACTACAATTTATAATAGATGCCTAGGGCATAATAATATAATATATATATTGACAAAATAAAATAATCTTATAGCTACCTTTGAGGTAATAGACCCATTGTATATTATTTAATATACTTTTCTGGTACTAAGAGAGTGACTTAGTACATTGAACAATATAATTACTAGGAATCATACCCAACATTATTGGATATTGAGATTAATTGTGTGATATAATTACATTATATTTAACAGATATCATAACTATTTATGATATAGTATTATTTAGATACAATATTGTTACAAAATATTGTCTATTAGTTGAACTTAGACATTAGAGTTCAGTACTATTGTGATTATTTATATCGAATATTTCTAAGTTGAGTAAGTATAATAATTACTCTGAAGCTACTATTGACTATTTTAATCAGTAATTATCAATAATTACTTACAGATAAAAGTCAAAATGCTTACTATAGACCATTTCGTTAAAATTGGTCGGGAATATGGTTATAAATCTCAAGAACTTCGTCAGTTTGCTGAGGCAGAACTGGAAAAACATGAAAGAAAAGAAGCAGAGAAAAAAGCTGCATTAAAGAAAGAGGAAGAGGAACAAAAGGCTGCATTAAAGAAAGAGGAAGCAGAACGTGAGATGAAGCAAATTGACAAGGAAAATAGATTGAGAGAGATTGCTCAACGTGAAAGAGAAGAGCAAAGAGCAATCGCCAGACAAGAAGAAGAGAATAAATTGAAACGAGAGGAAATTATTTTACAACAAGAAATGGAATTGGCGCGTATTAAATTGGAGACAGCAAGATTACAAGCACAAAGTGCTGATGCAAACCAGAATAATAACGCACAAAATGGATCATCATCCAGCCAAACTAAACATTTCTACAACTTTAAATTACCCACTCTCAACTTGAACGTGGACGACCTTTCATCGTTCCTGTCACGTTTTGAACAGACTTGCAAAACTAACCATTTGCCTGAAGAGTCATGGGTACTCAAGTTAAATGAA
This sequence comes from Oreohelix idahoensis, assembly GCA_024509875.1. Classification (NCBI taxonomy): domain Eukaryota; kingdom Metazoa; phylum Mollusca; class Gastropoda; order Stylommatophora; family Oreohelicidae; genus Oreohelix; species Oreohelix idahoensis. Next base: position 87,165 of record JAMPIV010022297.1, read on the forward strand.
TTCTTGGTTGGAGAACCATTGACGGCTTCTCAAAATGCTGACCCATCAATAGCAAATAACTACGGTGCTATTAAGTCCTTGCTTTTACGAAGGTTTCACCTGGACGAGGAACACTGTAGGTTGAAATTTAAGGGAATTTTACCTGAATCTCCAAAAGATTTTGCAGGATTCATTGCGAATATACGCAATACATTTAATAGATGGGTTGAACTGGCAGAAGTCAACAAATCATACGACAAATTAGTTGATTTACTACTACGGGACAAGGTATTATCTTCGGTTAGCCAGCCATTTTTTGCATATTTGCAGGAGCGTAAACCAGATACTATGGACGAGTTAGAAAAAATTTCTTTAAACTACTGTTCGGCACATCCGAATGCAACCATTTCTAACTCCTCATTAAGAGAACCTCTACCTGTGGCGTCTAATATGGCCTACAATCATAATAACAAACAAAGACATCACAGTGTAGACAGAAGCAGGTTCCAAAGAAATCACAATGTTCACTTTCAGAAGGGATATAATAATGATTTCAACAATAAAAATGAGTTCAACAGAGGTAGATCACGAGATAGAAATTATTCACCTCAAACAAACTACCACAATGGTCAACATAACACTCATTATAATCGATCACATACTCCCAATAATAATAGTAACTGGAATGGTAATAATCATGGCTCGAGACATCGAGATAATAGTTACTATAGAGGACGACGAGATAATTCTAACAATTATACTCGGAATCGATCTCATTCTCGGGGATCATCTCATTACAACCATAATACAGGGGCAGCAGTTACAAATAATACTACCCCTATAGCTCAGGTCCCACTTGACAATAATACAACACAGTCTTCTGCTGCATGTTTTGCTATTAATTATAATGTGGCAAATAGTTGCCAACAATGCAATCTTATTTTTCAGAAGGCGAAAGAAACAGTGCTTAACTGCGGACATATTACACCAGAGGTAGGTCTTGCAATCAACGATGGAACAGGCCTACTAATTTTTAACAGGGATTAGTTAATGGATCCGTCGTCTCAGTGCTGAGGGATTCAGGATCCACAACGATTGGTGTACGACAGTCGCTGGTACATCCTAGCTGTGCAACGGGGGAATATGTCCGTTGCATGACTTTTGGGGGAACTATTGAGTTTTACCCCACAGCTATTATTCATGTTAACACACCTTTTTTCACAGGGAACGTAAAAGTATGTATGCTAAAAAAGCCTATAGCTGATCTGATGGTTGGACGCATACATGGGAGTAAAGATTGCACTCCTAAAGAAATTAATGACTGGGAGAAAAAAAATTTGCATTCTTTTAGCAACGCTAACGCTGTTGTTGATATGGCTACACTTCGTGCCAACAACATAAATACATGTGGCACAGCAGTTTCCAACTTCACTCTCAGTACTATCCTGGAAATTGATGAAGATGATAGATCTATTGGACAACATACTAAGGATATAACTGATCCTAATAAAACTGTTGACGTTGTCAACATTGACAAAAACATTATGAGGAAGAATAATAGGTTAAATAATAATGCTGGACTTAAAAGGAAACATAAAGTTAACACAAATAATTATGATGAAAAAGTTTTTACTTTGCCCAGCAAGGACATGTCTACGACATGTAGGAAACTTAATACCTTTGGTGATGATAGGTATCATCCTCAGTCCAGTCAGGATGATACGACATCCAACAGAAAGACAATGTCGGTGTTGAAAGGGAAGGTTAATTCTTTGACAAAGAATACATATCATCATTGTCCACTATTTCGTGACAATGATACTACATATATTGGGAAAAGTGCGTATTCTCGCACAGTGTTAGTGCGAAATCTGCCGCAGGATACTACCTGGCAGGCACTTAGAATTTTTTTTGATTATACAGCAAACGTTAAGTTTGTTCGTCTTCTGCCATCATGCAATGGGCAGAATAGACAGGCGATGGTTACATTTCGTAACAATCGAGACGCTCGTTGGGTAATCGAGCGTGATAATGGTGTTTATTTTCATCACCGTTATCTAAAGTTACAATTAGTACCTGATTCTGCTCCACGCAGATAATGGTGTACGCTCACCCTTTTGTCTTATTTCTTGATGACTCAGCTCTAGTCAGTCATCATTTCTTTTCCTTATTGGTCATTTATTCTTATACGTCTTAGATATCAAGGGACATAAAAAGATATTTCATATTAACATGCTCAAGCAATTTCATACACGTCCTGAACACTTACAGTCAATTTTTCATGAACTAGATGACAACACAGTATCTACTTGTTATTATTCTAACTTATCTGTCATCCAGGAAGAAGAATCTTCTTTTCCTGAGGTACAGTTACCGTTACCGGTACCAGTAGTTCAACCTACTGAATCTTGGCGGGATGTAACCATCTCTTCAACGGTTACACCGCAACAGCGTCTACAGATTGCTAATCTATTACAATCTTACCCAGATGTATTGACCGACGTCCCGGGTCGCACATCGGCTATCAGTCATGACATTACTCTCAATAATGATACACCTATTCGTGTACATCCCTATTCTGTTCCTTTACATTTCCTTGCTAAAACTACTAAGGAACTTGAACAGATGTTGTCTCTGGGAATCATTGAGACTAGTAATTCGCCATTCTCTTCTCCATTAGTGATTGTCCGGAAGAAGGACAATAACATCAGACTATGTGTTGATTATAGAAAATGAAATGCTAAAACTATAGTTGACAGCGAACCACATCCACTTATCGACGACTTACTGCCACGTCTATCCAATGCAACTATATTTAGTAAGATAGACTTAACTAAAGGTTATTGGCAGATACCACTGACCGAAAAGGCTAAGTACTACACCGCATTTTCCACTCCACAAGGTCTATACCAGTGGAATGTGATGCCTTTTGGGCTTGTTAATGCGCCAGCTACCTTCATTCGCCTGATGCGACACATTTTATCAGGTAGACCAGACGTTATTACATATATTGACGACATATGCTTGTTTAGTTCGTCGTTTGAGGAACATGTTTCGGGACTTAGATATGTTTTCGACACTCTAAGGAATTATCATCTAACTGCTAAACCTACAAAGGTGCAAATTGCGTGTAATGAGATAACCTTTTTGGGACATATCATTGGATCGGGATATATCCGAACGTTACCTAGTACAGTCTCCAAAATTCTAAACATAGCAGTTCCTCAGACGAAGAAACAGGTCAGGAGTTTGTTAGGACTTGTTCAATATTACAGTAGATTCATACCTAACTTGTCATCCATCACGGCTGTATTGTCTTTATTGTTAAAGAAAGACATGCCGGTGAAGGTGACATGGACTGGTACATGCAATGAAACTTTCAACAAAATTATAAATTTGTTCTCGCATGAACCAATTTTAAGACTTCCCGATGCTTCCAAAAGATTTTTCTTACGAACAGATGCTAGTAACTACGGCATTGGTGCATGCCTGCTCCAGAACCATGACGGCATTCTACATCCTACCTTATACATTTCAAGAAAGCTAAAGCCTGCAGAAACAAAGTATTCAACAGTCGACAAGGAACTTTTATCTGTGATATGGGCAATAACTAAACTCGAAAAGTTCCTGCTTGGTGCTCCCTTCACCATACAGACGGACCAACGTGATGTAGCATCCTTGCGTCGATGTAATCATAAAAGCCAGAAACTCGCCAGATATTCAATCATCCTACAGCCATTTGAGTTTTCCATTGAACATATTCCTGGCACTGAAAATATTGTTGCGGATGCGTTGTCACGTAATCCTATTGACGACGAATAATCAACATTAACATTCCTAAAACATATCAACTATAAAGGAACTAACCTTGCCTTCAATTTAAACTTTATAAACACTATATGCATCACAGAATTGAACTAAAAGACAATCAAGGTCTACATATTGTCATTGAAACTTCGTCTAACGTCCATACACGATATATGAATATTCGTTGAACAATCATGGAACAATATCTGACGACAAGTCGAACTTATTATCCTATGTGCACTTAATTCTTGGATGCAGTGATAAATGACATTTCTTTCCAACGTAAACGTTTGAACATTTTTGCCTAAAAGAATTCATCAGGATCAAGACTACGGATGGATCATCATATCCTATACTAATTAATTAGTTAACTTAACTTCTTAATTGAATTATTATCAATAAAATGAAATGTGAGAAAAAAATGAAATGAAGAGAACAAAAAAAAAAAAAAAAAGAACGAAATATAAAAAGAAAAAATTATGAAAAGAGAAAATAAATCTCACACAAGTATTAGATTAATTTTTTTTTTAATGTACCTATACATTATTTAGTTAGTTAAATTAGATAGTTATTATTCACTAACACTTAACACACACAATTAAGTTAAACTTATATTCGAATTTCTTTCTATTTCTTCTCACTTATTTTGTTTTTTCTTCTATCATAACATCGCGTTACATTAGAATCTTAATAATTTATCTCTTAGTTTAATTCATTAATTTAATTTCAATTAGTCAAATTAATTCCTATATGACATACTAATACGACAGACCTTACTTTCATTTAATTCTATCATTCACTATTAACATTGGACATTTTATTTAGTTGATATAATAATATGTATAATTGATATATCATGTGATTAATGTTAGATGACTATGACAAATAGTTAGTTGACATGACCGCAACACGGTTCTACTCAGAACATCGTCGGCCATATGTCACAATTGTGTTAAATTTTTTTTTGAAAAAATTGTTAAGTCGGATAGATCTTGAAAAAAAAAATCTATCGATTTTTTTTCCCCGGTGTACAGGGAATTGTTACGGTATATGATATTAACGCCGTCTGCTAAAGGTTATCAGACGTGCAATTGTAAAGGTTAAGGCATTTAATATATTGCGATAGATGTTTCAATTTTTGAACGCTCCATACACGATCGATCATGACGTGTATAGCGTTGTTTAGGACACAGTCGGTAACTAAGAAACGCTACCCTTTGTTACTTGACCGCCAAGCTGAATAGCTGCGTTTTTCTAACCTTCCAATTCAATGGCATGATATAGCCATTTATATATGCAGTTTTTGATGGATCAGGGTCAGTCCTAGAACTCTATATGAGAGGGAAATTTATGGAGGTTAGTATTTAACTAGAATTCTCAGAAGGAGAAGAATAATCGTCAAATTCGTATGAATATATTCAGACTCGCAGTCTCACTGTCGGCAGGTAGCCATGTCTAGCTGCGCGTGCATATAGCTGTGATGTTCTGACGACAATACTGCATTGTATCCTCATAACGGACATTGACACATAAACCAGCAGTCTACGTTATTGATTAATTTATGCATGACTTATATGGACTTATGCTCTACTACTATTGAAATGATCATCCTGTGTGTACAACTGTGAATTAAATGTACGGACTCAATGAAATGACTTATCAAATCGATCGTATTCCAAGGTTCAATTATTGTTCGGAATCTTCCACCCCCGCATTCGCTTAATCTTCCATCGAAGGCACGATGCACTATCTCTGAATGAAAAAACTAACATATCAATGAAAAAACAATGGCCAGAAATTTATAATTGTTTTATTCATATCACATGGAACATTGTTCAGAGCAAACCACCACCCTTGTAACACTATTGCAGTAGTAGTTCCCTACTCGCCTATTGGATTACCAGTCAGGGCATTGCGGCTTCCAAAATCTCAAAACAGCCCAGCATGTCTATAACAGAATTCAATTCACCAGTCTCTGTATGCCTAAACGGGGCATTCAGCCAAGCCACAGTCAACCAGCCAAAACCGAATTTAAAGCCAATTCTAGCGCCGGATAAGCACGCCTTGGGATCAGTTGTCCTCAAGTGACTTCGTCCAATGGCTTATTTCTGGATTATGTGGAACCTCGCACTTAGGAGCGTCCAGCCAAAGATAGATAGAGTTCCAGCCCCACTCGCGCCAGTAGGGGGAAGTCACCAACGATAGCGCCTATACAGTGATTTTATTCAGGTTAATTCCATCACCGATGGAGGATATATACGAAAAAACCACTTACTGGAGCTATTCCATTGGTCCCCGAAAGCGGACAGGCTGTCGCTAAGTTCATTCAGTTGGTCAGCAGGAGATAAACAGCGTCCCCCAGCCCACCTCGCGCCAGTAGGGGAGAGTCACCAACGTTTAGTACCAACAAGGACAGTTTTGTAGGCTTAGTCCCTCACGAAGGATCTACACGTAAGACACTGTCTGGACTATTTCATTTGGTCCCCGAAAGCGGACGGACTGAAACTCAGTTTATTCATTTTGGTAAACAGGAGGTAAATAGAGTCTTCCAGCCCAACTCGCGCCAGTAGGGGGGAGTCACCAACGATGGCGCCTATACAGTGATTTTATTCAGGTTAATTCCATCACCGATGGAGGATATATACGAAAAAACCACTTACTGGAGCTATTTCAAAACGCTGTTCACGAACCATAAGTAACGACAAATGGTGGCTCAGTCCGGTATGAATCTAACATATAATGTGGGCTCGTTCCGAAGATGAATTTCTCACAAGATTCTATCTTGATTCTTAGAGTTTAGTGTTCTGCAGATTATAGGAATTTCTTTCCCCTAGACATATCGAAATATTTCTTTTGGGTGGAAGTCGGAACAGCGTTTTTTCTCTACAGCAATCATAAATATTTAGTTACATTTATTGTTCATGCTACACATGAGACAGCTGGTAAAGGTTGATGGTATCACTGCTGAGTTTTTGGTTGACAAATCTGACGACTATTGTTGTAAAAGTCAGAACATTTTTTTTTAAGGGTTAATATTTTTTTCAGGAGTAGCTCTTTAATCTGAGATAAGAAGCTACAGATAGTCAGTTACTAGCTTGCATTTGTATCAAGGGAGGGTGTTCATTCGGATGATAGTAACCAATCCTCTCAACAGCTAAGTACTGACATAAGTGAGGTGAAGTGATAGTAATAAGTTTTACATCACTCACATTCTTTGGAGTTTTGGGAAACGAATTTGGCTTATGAGTATAGGATGTTTCAATGACATAACGGACGTTTATGGAAAAGATAAATTACTGTCCTTTAGTCCGTGTTTCACGCACTTTAAAAAGGGGGGCTATCTTGTCACGTAGAGAGATAATTTATTTTGCCATTTTAATGTTCTGTTTTCTTAGACATTTTGTATTCTTATTTTCTTTCATTTTCACCTTCTCAAACCCCACCCGAGGTGTTTACGTTCAGGCTTTCAGTGGAAATCCCCCACTGGTCAGAAACGGTCAGCGCAGCGTAATGTTACCTAAACGCCCCTGTGGTCCGAACAGGGGAATTTTTCTGGTCGCTTTAAAACGTTTGATCACGAGCGGCTAGTACCCTTTGAGGCCTGGGTAACGAGTTTGATCTGAAACAGGGGGAGATAAACCCGCTGCTAGTCTTTGTTGTTTGCCCTTAGATGAGCAAAGAGCACATACTATTATGATTGTCTCTCTGGGGGAATTTTCGCAAAGTTGTTGCTTCTGAAAACCTTTGTCTTACCCGTTATTACGCATTACGCCGATACATCTGTAGAATCAGGCTATGCAGGTGTCCTGGGTAGAATGGTTTGTAAGCTATAAGACTTGAAATTTTACTACGTCCAACACACTCGTAGGATTTCCTGGCCCGAGATGGACCATCATGAGATAAGGCAAACTTTAACACAGAACTAAAATGTTAAGGCCTTTCTCTAGTCATTTTTCGGGTTTCAGGGGATACCGAATTGCTAGTCTAGTTTCCAGTCAGACGAAGAATGTCACCGTCTCTTCGTTCTAGAGGGATTCTGAGGATATCTAGCCCCACGAGTGTCACAGCCATACCTGAAACAACAACCCTTTGTCAACGCCATTTCCCTCTCACGGGAGTTCAGCTCACGCATTGTGAAATGAGCCACCGCAACAATCTGAAAACGTCTATTGCAGTAGTAGTTCCCTACTCGCCTATTGGATTACCAGTCAGGGCATTGCGGCTTCCAAAATCTCAAAACAGCCCAGCATGTCTATAACAGAATTCAATTCACCAGTCTCTGTATGCCTAAACGGGGCACTCAGCCAAGCCACAGTCAACCAGCCAAAACCGGATTTAAAGCCAATTCTAGCGCCGGATAAGCACGCCTTGGGATCAGTTGTCCTCAAGTGACTTCGTCCAATGGCTTATTTCTGGATTATGTGGAACCTCGCACTTAGGAGCGGCCAGCCAAAGATAGACAGAGTTCCAGCCCCACTCGCGCCAGTAGGGGGGAGTCACCAACGATAGCGCCTATACAGTGATTTTATTCAGGTTAATTCCATCACCGATGGAGGATATATACGAAAAAAACCACTTACTGGAGCTATTCCATTGGTCCCCGAAAGCGGACAGGCTGTCGCTAAGTTCATTCAGTTGGTCAGCAGGAGATAAACAGCGTCCCCCAGCCCACCTCGCGCCAGTAGGGGAGAGTCACCAACGTTTAGTACCAACAAGGACAGTTTTGTAGGCTTAGTCCCTCACGAAGGATCTACACGTAAGACACTGTCTGGACTATTTCATTTGGTCCCCGAAAGCGGACGGACTGAAACGCAGTTTATTCATTTTGGTAAACAGGAGGTAAATAGAGTCTTCCAGCCCAACTCGCGCCAGTAGGGGGGAGTCACCAACGATGGCGCCTATACAGTGATTTTATTCAGGTTAATTCCATCACCGATGGAGGATATATACGAAAAAACCACTTACTGGAGCTATTTCATCTGGTCCCCGAAAACGGAAGGACTGCCACTCGATTATTTATCTCTCTGTGTTCTACAGGTTCATGTCGGTGGTGTGTGTGTGTGTTTGTTGGTGTATTTTGCGTATTTGATGACTGTTGATGATTATTGATGATTGCTGATGATTTTTTTATGTCGTTTATGATGTTATGATGAGATGCATTATTTCCATGCTTTTCTTCATTTAATAAAGTTTACACCTTTATTAATACGCTGTTCACGACCTTTCCATCCATAAGTAACTTGTTTTTAGCTCTTTACTATAATCTCTATGTATGATAAGAGAAAAGAGTGAGAGCAGGAGGTGCTTAGACAGACATAAGTGAGTTGAGGCTTAGAGAGAGATCATTTTGATAAATCTTCTTCCAGGTTGTCTCAAGTCCATCTCCTATTTACACCTTTCTGTGTGTGTAATCTATAACTCTGTCAGTCCACTATCCCTTGTCGATTTCACTACTGTTGTCCAACTCGACAAATACTCTACACAAACTCAACCACGACACACAGGACTACTTAAGACTATTCTCCAACGCAAACTGAGATTTTACTTAATAAAGCAATCTAGAAACGAAGCTAGAATGTGTCTAGAGAAACTGCGGAGTCTGAATGAATGAAGTTAAAACTGCTCTGGTATATATATATCTCTGATGAAAGGAAAATGATTCACTATCATCGAACCCCGATTACCTGCCAGATGTTCGCACCTACGTCCAGATTTACATATTTCCTTGCTCATTCTACGCATGAAACGAATTCTACATACCCTTACCGAAACCAGACAACACCTACAGTACAGTCTCTCGATCTGATCAGGCCTCGGCAATAAAACTCACAGTGTGCGTTTTACACGTTCTGCTTCATATGGCCGTTTCTCAGCGATCAATGTCTTTCATCTCAAATCTCTCACCGAGAATAATTAACTATAGGCGGACAGATCAGAGAAAAATACTAGACGATAGTCTTACTTCTTATCCCTGTCGAGAACGAATTAACACGATTCGGTCTAATCAAAGAACTTAGCTTAACAGCAATAAAATGCGTTGCTAAATTAGAAAGGAAAAGACAAAGGTATGAATGGGAGAGTATATCTTAACAATCGAGCGTATGTGAAAAAAAGAAGGGTAAAAGAGCGAAAGAGAGGTAAAAGACAAGTACAGAATAAAGATCTGAAATTTATTAATAATAATATCTCTGCCACAGTCTACACACACACACAGCTATGTGACAACAAGACACACAAACGTGAAAAAAAACTAAGGATAAATAGGTATGGGTCTGACCAACACACAAAGGTAAGTTAAGTTTCTTAGTAGTTTATTATCATTAAAACTCGACAACATCAAAATATCTAAAGGAAAAGATCAAAGATTCATTTACATGTATATGAAATAAAGCAGAAAAAGTGCCCCCCCCCCCCCCCCCCCCCCCCCCCCCCCAATGAAGTAAAAAACCCTAAAACATTATTAACCCAAAGGTTGAAGGTTAGCACTATATTACAGAATGAACAGTAGTGGTACTCTATGAGACCTAGTAAAATAAACAAACTTTTAGACAAATCAGATATATAGATAGTTTTCCCGCAACAAGAAAATACTTTCAAACAATTGCCACTCTCACACTCTTACCTAATTGCCTGGTATGGTAGGTCTGTAATATCCCTTGGTAATAGGATTACTCCATGAATATATTATCTATTTTCATTTAATATTCTGTCACTCCAGTTGTCGCAGATCCAAATTGGCCACAGTCCATCCCCAGAAATTAGTTAAATGAGGTGAACGCCTAATATGGTGCTTCTCCTAGAAGTGTTATTACAAATAGTTAAAACTGTGAGAGTTCTTGAGGTTCACTCTTTAACGGGGAAAAAATACTTACAGTATTGGGAAACATCTGATTGCGAAAAATAATGTTCATATGATGATGATGGTTCTTCTATCGGCCAACTCTGTTAAAAGCGCCGATTCTGCACAGCGTAGGTATTTAGAGAGGTATACTCCCCTTGAATTACGACTGTCAGGAGTCGGGATAAAATGAAGTTCACCACTTGTCAAGGCGAAGAATACAAGAAAGATTTATTTTTAAAAATATGCTAATACTCTCACACGGTGTTTCCTTACGCTACCAGTTAGCAGACACCGCTGGCGCTGAGTTCGGTCGGGCTGAATTATGTTATTCGCCCGCCCCTGCTTTCGCCGGCGTTCAGCGTACAATGTTAGTTATTATTTAATCTCTCCATACGCGCTACCTAAACAATGATCGCCTGTCATTAAATAGATATTAAATTTTTCGGCGTCTGTTAGTTCGTCGTATGGTATCAAAAATAATAGACACTATAATGACAAATATGCACAAATGAAATATAACGTTGTATTCTATCCATCACTATCAGTTTACTGTCTATACGGGTGGCGTGGTTTAACATTTTAATAGAATATCTGGTAGGAAATCGCTACGCATTACTATTTCACTCGTTTTACTAGCGAGAAAATCTAAGTGAAGAATCAATGTTAAAAGCTATCACTTCTTAAAAACATTAGCACTATTATCCTTTACCAGAAAATTCAGAAATTAAATCTCCACGAAAACTAGTAACAAATCCACACAAGGAAATAGTTTAAGGCTGCGCGCTAGATACTTCCGAATTCTGACTGACAACTGACAACGGGGTTAAGAAAACAACAGTATATATATCATTAGGATTTTCTGATCTCTGAATGCGTTAATTTCGCATTCCGGTGTTACCCAGAATTCAGAAGCTAAGCGTACCAAGATATAAGACTTACGGTCGGTCGATAAGGTTTCTCGTCGGGAGTTTTCGACCGGCATCAAAATACTTTCTGTTCGGCTAACGGGTTCCCTTGTAGAATGCCCGCTTCTCTTTGACCTGATCAAAGAGCCCAGGGGATTCTAACTTCCGGTGAGTACGAAACTTCAAAAGGGTCTGTGTTTTTGTCTCTCCCACGTGCTTGCCTGTCTGAGAACTATTATAATTGACAGATGCTCGCGTGAGGGGACGAGGTACACACAGACTGATTTGCTTCCCTGTTATGACTGACAGGTCACGTAGTTTGTAACCATTTCGTTAGCTCGTGTTAGAAGAAAAGAAGGCGGGACAAAATGGTACGATGCAGAAATAGACAGTTGGTATAGACGCGTGTTTAGGTAGCAAATCAGAGGGCAGCTATTAGGTTGCAATAAGCTGTCAGATTATACTGTAGACTCTTTTTCTATTACACGCCACAGTCAACCCCCCCACCACCCAAGGAGCTCAGTTCTTCAACAAACTCATGCTAAGTCATCCTGTCCTGTGCCATCCTCTCAAGGTCTTCCGATATCTTACTCATCGCTTTCATGTCTGTCTCTAGTTCTTTTCTCCGTTTGTTTTTCAGTCACCCTTTATCTCTCTTACATTGGGGGTTCCAGAGCAAGAACTGCCTTTTAATGCTTTCAGTTGGTTTCCTCAGAGTGTGTCACATTCATCGTCAGCGACTGCTTCACATCTCTTGTTCCACTGGCACTTGACTAGTTTTTGTAATCAGTTCCATATTGGGGATATTGTCATATCATTACAATAATATTCTGTGAAAGTCTGTAACATTGGGATTGTTGTTTTTGTTGTTCTCTATGTTTCAGAGCCATACAATAGGACTGACCTGACATTTAACTTGAAGATACTGTACTTATGTTTTGTTTGTAATGTAATGAAAACTTCTATTGAGTTTTCTATTCTTATTTTGAAATCACTTCATTTCCTCCAATTGTGTCCATATCGATCTATCTATCTACACTAACTTAATTACCGATGTATGTTACGTTGGTCAGTCTCACTCAAAATAGTAACTCGCGCCAGAAAATAAAGTGTGCAACGCACGGTGAGCAACTTGCGCGGCGTGGGTGTTATATAAAACAAATACTTTGGTTTTTTTTTTTTTTTAAATTCTTTCACGAAATTAGTAGAAATTAGAAAAAGTGCGTAAAAATTGGTGTGCATGAGCCAATAACATACCAAAGTGAATTGTATTTGAACGGTTTGACACATAATGATCAAGATGATAAGATGGCTGCCCAATCTGCAGCTAAAATAACATAATTCTCGCCGTGTGTACGTTGGTCACAGCTGAGGAATGCAACCGTGTTGAAAAATTGTATAGTTTCCATTATATATGCTCTCCCGAAAATAGTTACAATCAACAAAGAAAAGCGTTCAAATGACGGTGTTCATGAACAGTTTGATTACACTTTATAATGGAAAGAAACCAAAAACACTATAAGAATGTACTTCTATCTGCTCATCCGGGAACGGAAACAGCACACTATAATTAAAAACCCGTCAAGTTTGACGGGTTTTTGCTAGTATATGAATAATTTAGCATCTTCGAACAAGATATTTCTGTGTAATATTATTGAAAATATTAATAACGAGCATCTTATACTTGTCTTACTACATGTTTTTTGTTTAAAAACGCAATTTCATTTTCAAAGCTTTAATAAACATTTACAAAAAGTTATTACATCCATTAGTGGGATAAAAACGATGTCGATTGTACCTAGAACGGTCCTCATATAAAAAAAAAATGAAGTCTAGTTTACGTTTTTGTATTGTGTTCTCTTCATTTTGTTATTTATTTTTATGTAACGTCTCCTGTAATTTTATAACTTCTGTTTTTTGTTTGTTTTTGGTATGGGAAAAACATTAAATGAAATCAAAACTTTGTGTATAAAATGACAAAAAGCTTGATTAAATTGGTACGGTAATTTCGGGGGATCCGAGCGTACACCTGCGACCCTCTGTGCACAATGTAGATCCGGCTTAAAATATATTGTCGCAAACGATGTTTGTCATTATCAGCAGCAATACTCTCTTGATCATATAAACTTGACATTTATGCCAAGGTGTTTCCGTACAAGTTCTTTGTGTCAAACTGGTTCTTAGTGTATTAGTGGCAATTGTATAATGCGTGTGTTCTGACCATGCACACGAAATTCTCATTGACATTACTTACTTCAGATCAGACTGGGGTAATCTATTGTCTTTGAGAATATTCTAACGTAAGACAAATTAGAACACATTAGGACATGAGAGAAGTTACAACTAGCATGACTTAGAAAAAACTCAACAAGATAATTGATAAACGAAACTAAAGATAGGGCCCAGTGTAATTCGGGGCGGGGGGGGGGGGGGGGGGGGGTGGAGAAAAAAAAAGGGGGGGGGGTAATTCTATGATGGGAAAAAAAGAATAGGATCACTGCTCCCTCCAGCATGTCGTACAAGGCGAGTAACGTGAGGTTGTGCATGTGGTTGGTAACCTCATCATGTGAAATAAATTGATACATTGTCACAGAGAGTTTATTGATCATAAATTGCCTATATCCTCTTCTTTTTCTTTCACCCGTATCCTCTATTTTATTATCACTCTTTACCCTTTTTCTGTATTTTTCGCATCCATTCGTTTGCGAAAAATATTTTCTTCCCCATTCTCAACTTTACCGTTTTCTTTCTCATACTGGTAAACGCATTTATGACATAACGGGTCAGAGAGAGAGCGTTAAAATGCATTCTATTGCATTAGGTGTCAGTGGACGAAACTGTGAATATATTTGTCTGGCCAGACATAGGAGCAGACATATGTCTACAGCATTCCCTGCACCAGACGAAATACACTGTGAATATTCGCTTTCGCCAGACCTATAGGCGACAAAGTTGTCTGCATTTTCACCTGCCACAACGAGTTGCATCGGCTGAGCGCTCAGTGAGGCGCGATAGCCGACATCTCCTCGGCGCAGTTTGAGACATTTGTCTGGAAATCCCAGCTGACAAGGCACTCACGGTTGGCCTGGTCAGCGGGAGGTGTGGAAACGCACGAGTGTTAGTTCATGGTAGTCTTCTAGTTGATGTAAGGTGTTTTAGACGGAAAGGGGAGATTATTTCGTTTGGCGAAATAAAGTTGGGACCCCTTTGTCTGGTAATAGATATAACCAGAATGTTAAACTTTATTTTCATTCAGTCCTCAAAATTCGCAGTAGACAGGTTGTTCGTGAATAGAATACGCTGTATAGCGAAGCCCTAGTTTGTTCGGAAATTTACCGAGCTCTAGACTTCAAATAAATATATCAGCGTATAATTCTAAAGTGTGCGATTACCTGTAGTTCTGTGTGTTGAGGTATATATTATAATAATTATCTAATATTTTGTGAAGTGTTTAAAGTGATAATCGCTTATTTCATATTTCACTAGTTAGATTTGGTGCAGAGTGCTTAATTTATATAGTCTGTATTATTTTATAGTGACGTGTTTCAGTGGAAAGCAGAATAAATTATAATTTCTAGCTTAAACAACAATGTAGCTATACAGTTGACATTCAAAAATCCGGCCATCGGTTCCTTCAGATTTCCGGCATGGATTTCGGAGCGCATTTTGTAAATTACCGCGTTGGCGCGCCACTGTTTTCTGGAGCCGTTTATGTTTTGATGCAGCTGTTGGGTCTTGCTTGCACGTGTTAACAGGCATTCCTGCTCATTCCTTCTCATTTTATCATTTATTTGCTGCTGTATAGCCCCATTATGGATTCAGCAAATAAAAGAAGTGGCGCAAAACGTAAACATCGTGCGTTGCTTTTCATTTAGTTTTTAATTTTCTTTCTTTAAAGGACTGTACAGGTAGTCATTTTCTGTTAAAAATGCAGCAATATACAGCATACATAACCATAAAAAATCCGGCATTTTCAACAATCCGGCACTCCTCAGGTCCGGAGGTTGCCGGATTTTTGAATGTCCACTGTAATGAATTTAATTTAACTGCTAAATAATCAAACGGGAACTATTTTTCTAAACTAACTTATAAATGCTAGATGCCTCATGAGTGTTGACGGAATACGTATGTATTCCTAATTCATGAGGATTGATGATTTTTAAATATAACTTACTGCACGGAAAGTTTTAAATGATAAGTCAAGCTGTACGCTTGCATTTTAAAAACGTAAGTTATATTGAGTACATAATATGTAACATATTTCATATGTGGTTTTTCTTTATTCAGTGAATACTGGGGTAACCCAAACTTTGCCGGCGTTTTGTACAGAGACATACCTAATAAATGCTTATACTGGGCCTTTGAGCCAGTGCATATTTTTACACTAACTCTAATGTACATGCTGCCTTGTGGCGAGAAAAATTACAGAAATCTAAAACATTAACTAAAACAGTGTGTGGTGAACCTTGTCCGATCTTCCATTCGTTGACAATTGTGTGCTCGTTTAAGCCTAATTCTTACCTCGTGAGTCAAGTGACACTAACTTTAGTCTGAAATAACTATCGCATGAAGCAGACGCTCCCCGGATCCATTTTGATAAAACAAACAGACAGATCTGCAGAGCTGGGATCCGTTTCATTTAACGACAGTAACAGATAAAAAGTGTGTGAGTGTCCCAAAGTTTGCGCCAGACGGCGAACCACAGCACGATTGTAAGTATATCAGGGCTCTGATGAAAGAACCGAGTGAAAGTAGACTGAAGGATGTTCTTTGTTTGAGTCACCCACGTTGTAACTTCCTTTATGCAAGTTATTGCTAACAATATTTACCCTTAGAAAAGCAGAGTATCAAGTCTGTCCATACCTTAAAAGGGGGAAACCATAGACGGGACTGTGAGCTATATATCCAGGGGAGGACCATACAAACGGGTCTATCACTATTGTAGCATTCCTTGATTTTTATGACTATGTGTATGCTTTTGATGTATTTTATATGTTGTGATGTAAGTTTACTATGATAATTAAACTATACCTACATTTATTTCAGTGTGGTGGTCAGTTCGTTCCCATAATATATATATAATCATTGTTATAGTTGTTCCCACGTCGGTGTGTCTAACTGTTGTCACTTGTATGTGCGGGCACGTGAGTGGATAGATATACATTAATATACCTATTTTTTTATAGACTGTCTGACTCCTTTGGATCTGTTGTGGAAGATAGGCGGAAAGAGAGAGAGATTCTCGATTTCCGGGACAGCCTCTATAAATTTCTACCATCTCACTCGTGGAACTCTATTTCTATTATCACCTCTCACTGTGGCTATCACTCATTCTAACCTATTCAGAAGGGACCAACCCAAGTCTTAATTTCCCTATCAAAAATCTACGACATACAGAAACAACCGCTGTGCGAGCAAGTGTTTGTTTGATGCAGGATTCCTGCAAGGACACCGCCATAGTAGTGACCCCATGCTCCATATTTAGCGAAAAGGGAAATGATGATGAATAAAGATAAAAGTTGTGGAGCGTTTGCTGCTAACGGCTGTCGGCTGAGCACGTGAGAAAGAGGAACGGAAGATAGTGAAGAGAATGGTCGCCTACGCCAGCTTGAACGTCACGTTTAGAACAGGATTAATATAATGAAACTTTAAAAAAGCAAGAAGAGCTTTCATTGCGTTGTGAAATATATGGAAATCAAAATAATCAAGTTAAAAAAAATGAACCTTCGACTAAAATGTCAAATCACTTCTACAGACATTCACACAAAAAAAGTGCTTGTGTGGAATAGAATGATTGAAATGGTTCAACACGATCACCGGATGTGGTACTTGATGACAAGAAGCAGACAAGTGCTAGTGGAACAAGAGATGACAAGAAGCAGACAAGTGCTAGTGGAACAAGAGATGACAAGAAGCAGACAAGTGCTAGTGGAACAAGAGATGACAAGAAGCAGACAAGTGCTAGTGGAACAAGAGATGACAAGAAGCAGACAAGTGCTAGTGGAACAAGAGAGGACAAGAAGCAGACAAGTGCTAGTGGAACAAGAGATGACAAGAAGCAGACAAGTGCTAGTGGAACAAGAGATGACAAGAAGCAGACAAGTGCTAGTGGAACAAGAGATGACAAGAAGCAGACAAGTGCTAGTGGAACAACAAATGAGAAGAAGACACTGGTGATGGCTGTAACACACATTGAGAAAATCGGTCACAGCATTACAAAGTAGTACTTGTCCTAGAATGTTCAGGGTAAGAGAAGCTGAGTTAGACACACACACATTGAGTAAATCGGTCACAGCATTACAAAGTAGTACTTGTCCAAGAATGTTCAGGGTAAGAGAAGCTGAGTTAGACACACACATTGAGTAAATCGGTCACAGCATTACAAAGTAGTACTTGTCCAAGAATGTTCAGGGTAAGAGAAGCTGAGTTAGACACACACACATTGAGAAAATCGGTCACAGCATTACAAAGTAGTACTTGTCCAAGAATGTTCAGGGTAAGAGAAGCTGAGTTAGACACACACACATTGAGAAAATCGGTCACAGCATTACAAAGTAGTACTTGTCCTAGAATGTTCAGGGTAAGAGAAGCAGAGTTAGACACACACACATTGAGTAAATCGGTCACAGCATTACAAAGTAGTACTTGTCCAAGAATGTTCAGGGTAAGAGAAGCTGAGTTAGACACACACACATTGAGTAAATCGGTCACAGCATTACAAAGTAGTACTTGTCCTAGAATGTTCAGGGTAAGAGAAGCTGAGTTAGACACACACACATTGAGTAAATCGGTCACAGCATTACAAAGTAGTACTTGTCCTAGAATGTTCAGGGTAAGAGAAGCTGAGTTAGACACACACACATTGAGTAAATCGGTCACAGCATTACAAAGTAGTGCCTGTCCTAGAATCCCCATGGCAAAAAAAAAAAAAAAAAAGCTGAGAAAGACCGACAAAAAAACACAAGAAGATAGAAACGAAAATGGCGAAGAAGACTTGAGAAGATGGCACACGACAGAAGAACTTGGTATACATTTGTTTGCTAAGTCCTATGCTCATTGGTAAGCCAAAGAGTAAGAATGGAGAATGAAGGTGTCGACATAAGAGGTCAAAGTTCAAGCAAAGGAAACTCAAAGGACATAAATAAATAAATAAAATAAAAAAGCAAGTTATAGGAACCACTATTATTATTGTTACCAAATACATCATATGCTATTTACGGCGCCACCTCAGATTGGGCGAAGAGAGGCTCACACAAGAAGCAGAGGTGAGGAGAAAACGTCGAAAGGAGCACCAGGAAAATAAGCAGCTGAGGGCTGTCACCTCAGGGGCGCATTCCCATAGTCAGTTATGACTGAAGGGGCTATTATTATTACATCGAAAAGCAGATAATGAATTTTCCATGTCTTCTATCGCATAAAATAATAAATTATGATTTCAGAATTTTAATGCAAACTGAACATGCGAGTCATGGACACTCAATAAAACAGTTGCAAAAAAGATTACATCATTCGAAATGAAATGCTACAGAAGGATGTTGAGAATACCCTGGACAGAAAAAAATACCAACAGAGAAGTACTGCACTCACTAAATGTAGAGGAAAATTGGCTCCTAAATACAATCGCAATAAGGAAGCTGAAAATTTTCGGTTATATAAAAAGACATAATAGTCTGGAAAAATTGGTAATGGAAGGAATGGTCCCTGGAAAAAGGGGAAGGGGACGACCTAGACGACGGTGGATCCAGCACATCACAGAGAGTCTGAACATTATGGAAGATGCAGGTCGACTTGCCCACAATCGTGATGCGTTCAGAGCAGCCGTTCTAGACAACTGTGATAAATTTAACCGTGATTCAACGTTAAAATATCTCCAAAGATAAAATGTAGGGATAAAAATAATGCGTAAGCTACTAGAAGACATGATCGCCCATGCCGCGGTTCAATACCCGCCATGGAAACTAACTTGTTAGACGTGAAGACAAAACGTTTACCCTTGGAGACGGGAGGGAACGGAGATCAAAAAGAAAAAATATGACTGAACACATGCTTGAAACTAGCAAGACTAAAAAGACGCAATTGGTGGGGAAAGGAAAAAAATTCACGTCCACAAGTTGACACAATGTAAAGAAATGGACAAAAGGGACCTTAGCTATTATACGCAACAGTCATTTCTTGGACGCTTTTACGATACTTAGTCCTTTTATTTGAATTCAGCGGCAAACGCATTACAGAAGATGCTCGAACATATTTAAAAAAAAAACAACTAACCTTGAAAAAGTAACTTTTTCTTAATAATAATGTTAGGAATATAAAACCTAGCTAGTCTGATAGCCCATCTTGAGCAGAGAAATAATATGCTTTCATTTATACAGACGGATAGATAATAATGAAGATATTGACAAAAGATTGTGTTGTTCATAACAGACGAGCGACTGCACTGTTAAAAAAAAATGTCACAAATTTTCAAAAATTGCGGCCTTGAGACTCAAGTGCTAAAATCTAGTTGGAATGAAAGAGAGGGGGAAATAGTGGAAAATTGTGGCTAAAAATAACTCTAGAGACCGATTCGTGTAGAAAGGCATGTAGAACCAAGCGTGTTTTTTTATGAAAAAGCAAGTAGAGACAGACGGACCAACAGACAATAATACATACTTGACTGAGGTATGACTGAATTGACTTTTGGTTGGAGGTTTGAAATTTGAAAGGGGGAAAGTCGGTGATTGGCCACAGATAATCATATTATCGGCGCACAGACGCGCATTTTTGCCATTCAACATAAATTGTCCAGTAGTAGACACAGTAATTCTTCAGTGGTGTATTTCCCAGAAGCTAATTGCAATATTTAGAGGGACGCCATACTAGAGCCAGCAGCTCAGCTGAGTTTTGCTAGAATATAACTGTGTTCTCTATTCATAATTCTGGTAAGAATGAAAGTATTTCTTTGTATATTTTAATATTGTTTAATGTTTCGAGTGATTTGATACTGCCATATCAAAATCTACCCCTTACAACAAGTAAGGATTCGCTCTAGATCCCCAGCCCAAGTTCAGGGTCTAGAGACAAACAAAATACATAAACGCCAGCAAGGATTATGAAGGGCGGATCAAGTGTTGAGATCAGTGGAACATATCACCTATCTTATTCAACAGCAGGAAGCTAATGAACATATTTCAGAATATGTAGTCTTGGGGAACTAGTACTATGTGAAACCAACTTGGTAAGATGTGCTGTATGGTCAGAGAGATCTGACCCCGTATATGTGGTGTTGTTGTGTAGTGTTGTGTGCAGAAGTGGCTCAGGAGGTAGAGTTCTGACACATGACCCAATACTTTTGTTGCAGAAGTGTGAGTTCTGTTTGGCACCAAAGCGGTGTCAAATGCTGTGTTGATAAATACAAGTGTGGACCAGTGCAGTCTAGTATTTTGTCAGAGCAGCCTTATATTGCCCCCAAGCACGGAGAGGTGGGGCCACCAGATTCCAGCACCAGAACTACTCAGTCAAGATACGTGAGCGTCTGGCCTGCTGGACCTTCACCAACTTATTTACTAACTAACACACCAACTATATTACCATCACTAGAACCCACACAATTTTGGGAAATAAAACTTGTATTACTCCCATCAGTGAAAGGGACAATGTTTGGTAGTCATAGACAGGGAGTGATGATATCACCCCAACAGCATATCTAAAAATAAGTTCTCCTGGGACTATCTTAAGATAATTACTATTAACCAGTCATTTGAAATACATATGTACACATTTTCTATTTTATTATGACATATATTCATGCATTTCATTCATAATTTCAAAACCTTTCATATGTTCTGACCAAAATAAAACCTTGGTTCAGAACAAATAAACTTAAAGAAAATTTAATATCAAAATTTAAACAGCTTGAATTAGTTCAGTGTATTATAAATTTTATTAATATTATTAGACTTATTAAATATCTGTGTGTGTGTGTATGTAATCTACCACAACACATTACATATCAGTACCCTAGATTTTAACGTAGGCACATTCATTAGTAAAAAAGATATGTGTGAGGTCGTAAGTGGTAGCAAGAAGGGCCTTCTGTAAATTCACAGCTACATTTATCTCAGGAGCCTTCACAGCTGACCTCATGCATCACACTAGGTAATATCACAACCATACAGTACCATCAAATCCACTACATATATTGGGGTCTTGTCCAGGGATAATTAGCTTATCAGTAATATTAGGATCTCCTGGTGGGAGAATTAAATTAGGGGGACAAATTGTAAAAATTAAAAGTGTCCCTTAAAATAAAAGTTGGTGAATCTTCACAGCCAGTGGTAGTTAATTGATTAATTAATTAATTAGAATTACTTTAGTTATTAATTGGTTAGAGATTTATCTTGCTCATTGCTAAATTGTCTAAAAAGTATGGCGGAGCTGGCAAAGTTCAGATCAGCTGCTGTGCTAACGGCGAAGGATATGGGAATGGATGGTCAGGGTTTAATTCAATACGTAACTGCAGAATGTGATAAGTATATTGAAAGGGAAGATAGGAGGATAGTTGAAGAGAAGAGGTTACAAATGGAGGCTGATAAAGAACTTAAGAGGCTGCAGATTGAGGCTGACAAAGAGGCTAAAGCATTAGAGGCAGATGAAAAACGACAGCAAAGGGAGGCAGAAGATAGAAGGTTGCAAAGGGAGCACGAATTACGACTAAGGGAGCTGGAATTACAAGGCCATGCTCCTGAAAATGGTGCCAGCCCTTTTGCTTCAGATGCTACGCCTAGTCAGGGAGCCTCAACATCAGCTATGGGGTTTCATTTAGACCATTTTGTTGAGAAAGACGATGACATAGAGGGGTACCTCAGTCGTTTTGAATTATTAGCTACTACATATGGGTTAGAGAGAGAGAGGTGGAGTTTAAAGTTATCACAGGGACTGAGAGGTACTTCTTATGAAGTCTTCGCAAAAATGAACAGAGAAGACCAAGAAAATTATGACATGTTAAAGCAGGCTTTGCTGTTAAGATACGAAAAAAATGGTGAATTTTATCGTAAGAAATTTAGAAATGCCAAACTGTTGTCTGGGGAGACATACCACCAATTCTCTGCCAGACTGGAAACCTATTTGGAGAAATGGACTGCTCTGGGGAAGACCCAAGATCTTAAAGAGATGATCATGATAGAGCAATTGAGAGAGTCCATGGCTCCAGACCTGAGAAAATTTCTCATGGAACAAGGTGCAGAGAGGTTGGGGGAGGTTTTAAATGTCGCTGAGAGGTATCAGGCAGCCCAGGCAGAGGTAAGTGGTGCTAAAAAGAAGCACATAGACAATTTTAAAGCTCCACAGCAATTTAATAAATTTGATAATAGAGAACAGGGTAATAAAGGTTGGACAAACCTTGAACGGCCAAGAAATGACTATCGTGACAGAAACTCACAGTTCAATGACCAAAAATACAATGAAAGAAAACCGTTGAACCAAGGAAAAAGATGGTGCAAATGGTGCAAGAAAGATAACCATAACATCGAATTTTGTAGAAGGAAACCTTCAAACATTCCTGCAATGAAGTCGGGGACTCAAAGATTAAAGGTTAATCCTAATGGACAGCAGGAACCTTATCACCCCCCAGTTTGTGAGGATGTTATTTGTAATGGGGTCACCACAAGGTGCCTTTATGATACAGGTTTGGATTATGATTCAGTTGTGAAGTCTAGCCTAGTGGACCCAAGTCAGTATACCACAGAAACAGTGGAAATACAAGGGGCGACTAAGGACATACCACTCATGACACTTCCCATCGCAAGGATAATGGTGAAAACTCGCTATGTGGAAGGAGAAATCAGAGCAGCAGTGATAGATGAACCAATCTAACCTCTGATATTGGGGTGTAGATACGTCTTCTTGGGGAATCCCGAGAGACCTGTGATCAAGGCGACAGTGCAGACCAGGTCACAGAAGAAGGAGGAAGAAGGTGAACCTATAAATGCTCATCCAGAGGAGATGAGGAAGGCGCAGGCTGAGGATAAGACCCTTAAGCCATGTTTCAAAAAATTGCCCAAATGCCACACACCTCCAAGCAAGGGAGAGTACTTTGTGAAGAACAAATTATTGTACAGGAAGACAGGAACTAGATCCACTGGTCACGGACAGTTGGTTCTTCCCAAGATATATAGGGCAAATTTGATAAGGAGCTTACATGTTGGAAAAGATGGTGACCATGAGAAAGTCGGTACCATCTGCCAAAAGATTGCTCGAAAATACTATTGGCCCGACGTAAATGTCGATATTGAGAACTTTGTAGAAGCATGTGGCGTATTTCATGAGGGAACACCCACAAAGGGAAAAATTGAGCAGGACCTAGAAACGCCACGGGGCAAATTTAGGCCTGGAAGGAAAACTAATTATACTCAGGTAGACAAAGTGGAATGGGAGCCCCCTTTTCACACCCAGTCTTCATTTGAATGGATTAACATGGCCACTATGCGACGAGTACAAAGAGCAAATTTTACCCAGGATAAGATGACAATCCCTCGGTCAGACTTATATAAACTGGAAGAACAGACAAGAGAGCGAAGATCTCTCATAAACAATCTTAAGTGGGGAGACAAACCCCAGAGAAAAATTGGTAGTGGTCGATTTGTGAGTGATGATTCTAGGAAGAAAAGTCCTCACTATAATGCTTCTAATGGACGGGACCCGATGGGTGCCATAAAAAATAAATATGGAAAATTAAAAATCCAGATGTAGCATTATTAAGGACCTGGACAGATGAGAAGGCAGAAGAGACTGTTACCTCATCTTATCAATACGTGAACGAACTGACCACTCGTTTGAAAGCTGGATGGAAACTGGCAAATGATAATTTGAAACAAGCCAGGAAGAAACATGCAGCGTATTTTAATAGGAAGGCAAAGGACAGAGAACTAGCTGTGGGAGAGAAGGTGCTGCTTCTACTACCCGGTAGCCAGAATAAATTACAAATTGGATGGCAAGGTCCATATACGGTTCTAGAGAAGGTGTCTAGAACAAACTATAAAATTGACAAAAAGGGGAAGGAGAAAGTTTATCATGTAAAACTTTTAAAGAAGTATCTGGACAGACCACTCCAGGAAAGCACCCCCTTACTGACCTTGGCTATCGCAACTCAAATGCAAAAGGAACCACTCACCTCACATGAATACCCATTACATCCTTGTGAAACAGCAGCACAGGTAAAAGTCAGTAAGCACCTGACTAAAAACCAGAGGGAGAGAGTTCAACAGGTTCTGGAGGAACATACAGATGTATTAACAGATAAACCAGGACATACAAATTCGCTACAGTATGACATGAAACTGGTAGACTCCAACCCAATCTGTATGAGAGCCTATTCTATTCCGTTCGCGAAGGAGAAGGCATTGAAAGAAGAAATAGATTATTTGTTGAAGGAGGGGATTATTTCACACAGTGAATCATCTTTTAGCTCCAGTGTAGTTTTGTTGAGAAAACCGCCTGGGGAACACAGACTGTGCATAGATTACAGGAAACTGAATGCTGTCACAGAAGGACAAGTGGACCCATTACCAGACACAAAACAGTTATTTGCCAGATTAAACAAGGCAAAATACTTTTCAAAGGTGGATCTTAGTAAAGGCTATTACCAGATTCCAGTGAAGCCTGAAGTGAGACCTTATTTGGCCTTTAGCACTTCGGATGGACATTATGAATTCAACATGCTACCATTCGGACTGAAAAATGCTCCGAGTGTATTTTCAAGGATGATGCGCAAATTGTTGGATCCAATGAATAACCCATGTATCACGAATTTCATGGATGATATTCTCGTCGCCACAGAGACATTTGAAGAACACATTGACTCCCTAAAAATGTTATTTGATAGGCTTAGGGAGGCGAACTTAACTGCTAGGCCAACAAAATGTTGTATTGGATGCAAAGAGTTGGAATTCTTGGGACACACTGTATATCAGGGCAACATGACCCCTGACCCCAAGAACTTGGAAAAACTGCAGAGAGCACCTAGTCCACAAACAAAAAAGGACGTGCGATCATTCGTGTCGTTATGTGGTTTTTACCAAAAATATATCAAAAATTTTAACTCAATATGTGCTCCTCTGACTGATTTGACTCGCAAGGGACATCCGGATAAAATAGTTTGGACTGCGCAATGTGAATTAGCGTTCCAAGAGTTAAAGGAAAAACTCACTAGCAAGCCTATTCTCAAACTGCCTGATTTGACACAGGACTTTGTCGTAAGAACAGATGCAAGTAATGTAGGACTCGGGGCGGCTTTGTTGCAAAGATCATCTTCACCTGATGGGGAACTGAACCCAGTCGCTTATGCAAGCCGCAAATTGAATAAGGCGGAGCAAGGATATTCCACAAGCGAAAAAGAATGTTTAGCGTTAATCTGGGCAATAAAGAAGTTTCAAATCTATCTGTATGGTGGTCCAGACGGATCATCAGCCCCTAGTATTCTTATCTCAGGCTAAGCATGAAAACACCAGATTGTTGAGGTGGTCTTTATTACTGCAACCTTATCAGTTTAGTATTGAGTACATCCCAGGGTCATTGAATGTCGGTGCAGATTTCCTCAGTCGGCACCCCTGTGATCAAAATTAGAGTAGTGGTAGGCGTGAGGAGTAATTTTATCTATGTGTATCACTGGTTTTGGAACTTGCCGTAGGCATGTTTTCAAGTGGGGAGATGTGTGATAAATTTAACCGTGATACAACGTTAAAATATCTCCAAAGATAAAATGTAGGGATAAAAATAATGCGTAAGCTACTAGAAGACATGATCGCCCATGCCGCGGTTCAATACCCGCCATGGAAACTAACTTGTTAGACGTGAAGACAAAACGTTTACCCTTGGAGACGGGAGGGAACGGAGATCAAAAAGAAAAAATATGACTGAACACGTGCTTGAAACTAGCAAGACTAAAAAGACGCAATTGGTGGGGAAAGGAAAAAAATTCACGTCCACAAGTTGACACAATGTAAAGAAATGGACAAAAGGGACCTTAGCTATTATACTCAACAGTCATTTCTTGGACGCTTTTACGATACTTAGTCCTTTTATTTGAATTCAGCGGCAAACGCATTACAGAAGATGCTCGAACATATTTAAAAAAAAACAACTAACCTTGAAAAAGTAACTTTTTCTTAATAATAATGTTAGGAATATAAAACCTAGCTAGTCTGATAGCCCATCTTGAGCAGAGAAATAATATGCTTTCATTTATACAGACGGATAGATAATAATGAAGATATTGACAAAAGACTGTGTTGTTCATAACAGACGAGCGACTGCACTGTTAAAAAAAAATGTCACAAATTTTCAAAAATTGCGGCCTTGAGACTCAAGTGCTAAAATCTAGTTGGAATGAAAGAGAGGGGGAAATAGTGGAAAATTGTGGCTAAAAATAACTCTAGAGACCGATTCGTGTAGAAAGGCATGTAGAACCAAGCGTGTTTTTTTATGAAAAAGCAAGTAGAGACAGACGGACCAACAGACAATAATACATACTTGACTGAGGTATGACTGAATTGACTTTTGGTTGGAGGTTTGAAATTTGAAAGGGGGAAAGTCGGTGATTGGCCACAGATAATCATATTATCGGCGCACAGACGCGCATTTTTGCCATTCAACATAAATTGTCCAGTAGTAGACACAGTAATTCTTCAGTGGTGTATTTCCCAGAAGCTAATTGCAATATTTAGAGGGACGCCATACTAGAGCCAGCAGCTCAGCTGAGTTTTGCTAGAATATAACTGTGTTCTCTATTCATAATTCTGGTAAGAATGAAAGTATTTCTTTGTATATTTTAATATTGTTTAATGTTTCGAGTGATTTGATACTGCCATATCAAAATCTACCCCTTACAACAAGTAAGGATTCGCTCTAGATCCCCAGCCCAAGTTCAGGGTCTAGAGACAAACAAAATACATAAACGCCAGCAAGGATTATGAAGGGCGGATCAAGTGTTGAGATCAGTGGAACATATCACCTATCTTATTCAACAGCAGGAAGCTAATGAACATATTTCAGAATATGTAGTCTTGGGGAACTAGTACTATGTGAAACCAACTTGGTAAGATGTGCTGTATGGTCAGAGAGATCTGACCCCGTATATGTGGTGTTGTTGTGTAGTGTTGTGTGCAGAAGTGGCTCAGGAGGTAGAGTTCTGACACATGACTCAATACTTTTGTTGCAGAAGTGTGAGTTCTGTTTGGCACCAAAGCGGTGTCAAATGCTGTGTTGATAAATACAAGTGTGGACCAGTGCAGTCTAGTATTTTGTCAGAGCAGCCTTATATTGCCCCCAAGCACGGAGAGGTGGGGCCACCAGATTCCAGCACCAGAACTACTCAGTCAAGATACGTGAGCGTCTGGCCTGCTGGACCTTCACCAACTTATTTACTAACTAACACACCAACTATATTACCATCACTAGAACCCACAAAATTTTGGGAAATAAAACTTGTATTACTCCCATCAGTGAAAGGGACAATGTTTGGTAGTCATAGACAGGGAGTGATGATATCACCCCAACAGCATATCTAAAAATAAGTTCTCCTGGGACTATCTTAAGATAATTACTATTAACCAGTCATTTGAAATACATATGTACACATTTTCTATTTTATTATTACATATATTCATGCATTTCATTCATAATTTCAAAACCTTTCATATGTTCTGACCAAAATAAAACCTTGGTTCAGAACAAATAAACTTAAAGAAAATTTAATATCAAAATTTAAACAGCTTGAGTTAGTTCAGTGTAATATAAATTTTATTAATATTATTAGACTTATTAAATATCTGTGTGTGTGTGTGTATGTAATCTACCACAACACATAACATATCAGTACCCTAGATTTTAACGTAGCCACATTCATTAGTAAAAAAGAAATGTGTGAGGTCGTAAGTGGTAGCAAGAAGGGCCTTCTGTAAATTCACAGCTACATTTATCTCAGGAGCCTTCACAGCTGACCTCATGCATCACACTAGGTAATATCACAACCATACAGTACCATCAAATCCACTACAACAACGTTCTAGAGAGAATATGTCACATGATGATGAATGCAAACTGATGTATTCGCCTCACCTTCATGTAGGAACTACAATGGCTCTTTAACTGGATTGTTTCTCCAGACGCTACGGAATTGCAAAAACAAAAATTAAAACAAAGTTCACAGTGTTTTTTTTGTTTTTTTTTTTACAACAACACCAAGATCTGTGATCTTATTCACAATTTTGTGTACTATGTCACCAACTTCTGTTATCCTTCCAAATCTGTAATCTCGTAAAAAGTTTAATTTTTTTTTATGGTGGGCCCGCGACATGTAACTTGAGTTTCCTTCACATTTTGATAGTTTAATAAAACATACCTCGATGGAGGGTCGTATGCCAGATTTCAGCTCACTAGGTCACCTGAAACTCAAAGAATCAAGGGCTAAAAGATTTGAAACAAAAAAATTTGAAATTAAGTAAAAGTGATTAAAATCGATTTGTAACAATCAATCGTCTAGTCATGTAACATAACTATAAAACCAAATATTGAATCGTAAGAACAAACGTACATTGCGTTATGTAGTCTACCATCATAATTTCATTCCATTCAAATTTTAAAATAAAAGTGGTAAATATTATAACTATGGCAATGCAGTTTTTTTAATACTAAAATATTACAACTATCATTGTGTACATGACAAACGTGCCGTGACGACACGACATCGAGGACAAGAATTTAGTAGCGTGGAAAATGAGATTTGACCCCATACGCACGCAGTGACAATGGCTGTCTGAGAGCGAAGCATCCAGTTTGATAAATAGGAATGATAAGCAAGGAAAACTTTGATCATTAAATTTGCCTCAGCATACCACAACTGTAAATTAGATTAGCTACAAAGAGACATTCATCACAAGGGGCACCCGCGGATCTCGTCCAGCCAGCCTGGCAAATACCGGTTATTGGACGGATGCTAGTCAGACTAGAATGTTGAAGTCCTTAACAAGGACTTGCGCGAGTGTTGTCATATCACGGCTTGTTTGCATTCTACTCTTTAATACGATTACTCCAGGTAATAAAAACGGACACGGGGTGGTCGTTCAGTACTGCAAGCTCTGGTGGCAAATTCCTGGAAGAAAGTCGATAGTTCTCATCTGCATTAGCTTGTAGAAAAAAGGATCCCGTTAAACGCCCATTGAGGCATATTGGGAATATGGTGTTAGGCCCATATTTGCTTGACCATCGGCACACTAGGGGTGACGTGAGGAGGCATATATCCTTGTAGCTTTTAGCTTGTAGAGAAGGCGTATATCTCAGTCTCTTTGTCCATGACTATTCATCGATGTGGCGCTGAATTCCTGTTAAACAAAATAATTTATATAGAAGTGTTTGGTAGTCCTTCTGTTTCGTCATCAGCATGCATATGTGAGGAATAGTGCCCCATGTAGTTCGGGGGGAGGCAGAGAAGACTAAGAAAGAGCAGGACTAACACTCCCTCAGACATACTGTAAAACCTGACTAATATGAAGGTGTGCATGGGGCTGGCGGCAATCTCAGATGTAAAATACATTACTATAGAAACAACTTCTCCAAGAACATATACATGCTGTCATGCAGGCTTTCGCCAAGGGGATCAGCTACAGTGGTGGCTCCATGCTCCATAAGGAGTGAAAGAGTGTCACAGAATAGATTGGGGTGACCCTTTTTCTTCCTAATCTCTGTTTCACTACGGCAGTAATCGGTACATTTGTGGTACCTATTTTATTGCGTGCTTTCAATTGTCGCACTTTCCTTCTTTCTTTCTCCGCTAAGTAGCAGATATTTTATATTGTCAAATCATTTTGACATTCTTTGTAGGTGATAATAATCACATTTTGCTTGATGCGGCACATATTTGCTGAGATTAGAGCAGTTGAAAACCAATGTGGCTTTGCTCAGTTTCGCATGATTATATTTGCTCAAGCTGGGCCGGGTGATAAAATTACTCGTCCGTAGTCGGTTTTCGTTTGCACAGGCAACAGATAACAAGATTACCCGTCTGTGCGACACATTTGGGACGGACACGTATGATATAATCATTTCCTGTCCACGACGCTACTTTGTAAGAAAGTAATAAGTGTTACATCTGACACACGTTGCCGTATGAGTTTAACGACATGTTTGTGAGTTTGTACACGGGGCTATTGGATGTTTACAGCCCATTTTTAGAAAAGTAATGTTTGAAATTTTGCACTAGATGAGTCATGCAAAATATTCAAATCAGATTGGCTGATCATTTGAACTCCATAACAAACAGAGCTGGAGAGTACCGTGAATATAACCTGGCGTTTGTTCAGTGTTATTTCACTGTGAAAATTTACTCTGAAGAATCGCTTGACAAGAACAATCAGACTTGCCAGAAGAAAATTCAGGATTTCCATTTATCAGACCGGACTTTTATTGGAACACCTTGTAAGACTTTATACAGCCCAGGAAATCCATTTTTATAAGGAACCGGACTCTGAGGATACTGAACACACAAAGTCAAAGAAGGAGTTTTAGTGCTAAATTAACGACCCCAAGTACACGTATAAGAGGCCTAATCCAGTGCCTTAACTTATTCATCTGAGCAAAAACGTCTGTGAGCCAGGATTGGCTTATTGGTGGTACCAGCAGAAAGTACTATCTCTGGAACCAAGTGAAGGTAGAAGTGGACTGACGTTGTACGAGACGCCATCATAAGAGGGTCTTATAGACAGACGCAGGACCACTTGGCCGTTACTCCTTGACGTTCTGGGATCGTGCAGCGCCTTTAACCTTGACCAGCGACGAGCGTGTGCAAAGTAACAAGAACCCATCAGAAGGAGCAGAACCGTCATTGGCAGCTAAGTTCAATCTATATGCTGTCACTTGAACTTCTCTTTTTTACAATTTACATCCCATCACAACCGTGATGATAACTTTTGTTTGATCCATGACTATTCAAATTCTTTAACTGTTAAACCTAAAGTGATTTTAAAATTTTGTTATTTGTAATATACAAATTTAACTTCGATTTAATCCTTTTAAATGTACCGCATGTTTGTCTCATTCAATTTAATACACACACTCTAAACAGAGCTATACCAGAATAATAAGAATTCCACTGAGTTAATCAGAGGTGGGGGCTTGTGGCGTATAATGGAAATAGGGCCTACAGTAATCTGACAGTTTTTGTAATCTTGTTAGCGTTCTATGATTTGCTAGCATTTTTCAGCCCGTCTTACTCACACAAGCTTATTTTTCATCCACGCCTCTTTCTTCGAATATAAGTGTTTACAAACTTTCGTGACCTGCCCGTCATAAACAGGTAGCGAATCAGGATTGTTTACCTCGTCTCATCACGCGAGCTTATCTGTCAATCATACGATACCTGACAGACCGCACGTGAATAACCCAGAAACTTTTGAAGTAGACTCAGGAGCAAAATCTTTCCCCGAGTACACTTTGAAGTTCGTACTCAGGGGGGTCAGAAAAACCCCTGGGCTCTTTGATCTACATACATATACAATCAATGTATCGCACGGAGTTACTTTCCGTGGCACTTTAAAGTTGCTAAGGTATATCCTCTCTTAAAACCTGGCTCTTCCGACACTAATAACCTTGGTAACTATAGGCCGATCTCCTTAATATCATCGCTATCCAAACCACTAGAAAAACACATACATAAAATAACACTACAACACCTAGTTAACAATGGCTTGCTAATTGATAGTCAGTCGGGGTTTAGACCTAAACATTCATGTCACACAGCTCTAACTAAGATGATTGACAACTGGCACTTAAATATTAATAACGATAACATATGTGGGGCAGTTTTTGTAGACTTTAAAAAAGCATTTGGTATGATAGATCACGCTATTTTAATTAGAAAACTAGAAACATCAAAAGTAAACCTTCAACTAGTGACGATAATTAAGTCATTTCTGTCAGACAGAAAACATGTAGTTTCTTACAATAACTCTTGCTCAAACCCAACCGTAATAAATACCGGCGTTCCTCAGGGCTCTATTCTTGGGCCTCTACTTTTTGCCATATACATTAATGACCTTCCACTACACGTCGAGCACGCATCCTGTGACCTATTTGCTGATGACTGTACTATCTACACAAGTGATACAAGTTGCAACACACTCGAACTATCGTTACAAAAAGATACAGACAATCTGATTAAGGGAGCATCGGAAATAGCATGCTAATTAATATAATAAAAACAAAGTGCATGTTAATATCAACTAGACAAAAATTACAAAATTCTGAGAAAACAACACTTCAGATCTATATTGGTACCTCACCAACTGAAAACGTTAATGAACATAAAACTCTAGGAATAGTCGTTGACCAGCATCTAAATTGGAACTCACATGTTCATGCACTGACCAAGCAAACGACACATTAAGTTTACCAGTTAGCTAAAATCAAACATTTCCTAGATGAAGATGCACGAAAATTGTTCTATATATCTCACATACAAACAAACCTTGACTATTGCTCCACAATCTGGGATGGTTGTTCTATGTCCAACACAAAAAGACTTCATTCACTACAAAAGCGTGCAGTGCGTCTAGTTTCTGACAACTGCCAAACACAGTGTGTAGATCTATATTCTTCTCTTCTTCGATCCTTAACCACCGACCGTCAAAGCAGTCAGTGGCCATCACGCCTAGTGGCGTCTTATAGGGCAACAACAAATTGATTCCACTTTGCACGGTCGGTGGCCATCCTTCGTACAGTGCCCCAACTCTGGTTCATTCTTTGCATCTCAGCCTCCACAGTCCTCCGCCAAGTTGTTTTAGGTCGGCCTCTCTTTCGCTTTCTTTCAGGGGTCCAAAGCATAGCTGTTCTTGTGATGGCATCGGGGTCTCTTCTGAGGACATGACCAACCCAGCTCCAGCGTCTGCCAGCTATGATGGTGTGCATGTCCTCTTGCTTGCTACGAGTAAGCAGATCTTGGTTGGTGATGGTATTCGGCCAAAAGATTCGGTGAATTTTTCTTAGGCATGTTGTGTGAAAAGAGGACAATTTTGACATTTCCTTCTCTGTGACTCTCCAGCATTCCGCACCATAGAGAAGCACAGAAAGCACGCAACTCTGGTATAATCTTAATTTTGTGCTTGTGCTGTATTGGGAGGACTTCCAGATGTTATTTAGGCTAAAGAAGGCTGTTCTTGCCTTATTCATTCTGATGTTGATGTCTTTGCCTGCCCCACCGTCTGGTGTTACTATGCTTCCTAGGTATGTGAAGGTATCTGTCTGTACCAGTTGCTGATTCCTTACTGATATGGGCTCAGGGTTGCTCACATTGAGCGTCAGGACCTCAGACTTCTTTAAATTGATGTTCAAGCCCACCTGCTGGCTAAATTTATTAAGTCTATCCGTTTTTTCCTGGATGTGTTGATGTGAATGTGCCAGCAGTGCAATGTCATCTGCATATTCCAGATCTTCCAATGTAGAAAATGTAGTCCATCTTATTCCTCTTGGACTGCCCTCTGTTGTCTGGCGCATCACCCAGTCTATGACTGTTAAAAATAGAGTGGTTGATAAGGGGCATCCCTGTCGTACTCCTGTCTTCACCTCGAAGGTTAGGTTGCTCTGCCCAACACTACACGTAAAGTTGGCATAGAGGCTTTTTATGATTGACACTATGCAGCTAGGAATTCCATAAGCCCTCAGTATTTTCCATAAACTGTCCCTATGTATGCTGTCAAAAGCCTTTTCAAAATCAACAAAATTTATGTAAAGCTGTCTTTGCCATTCTGAGCACTGCTCTATAATGTTCCTGAGAGTGAATATATGGTCTACACATCTTCTGTTCTTTCTAAATCCTGCTTGTTCTTTCCTCAGTTTGTAGTCTACTGCCTTTGAAATTCTCTGTATAATTATCCTGCCTAGTATTTTGCTGGGAACTGAGAGAAGAGTGATTCCTCTCCAATTATTGCAGTCTGAAAGATCTCCCTTCTTGGGCAATTTGACAATTATTCCTTTGTTCCACTCTGATGGTGTTGTCCCCGTTTTCCACACTTGTGCAGATAGTGGTTCTAATAGTTCTGCTGCTAGCTCAGGGTCTGTCTTAAATAGCTCTGCATTTAAGTTATCATGGCCCGGAGCTTTACCGTTCTTTAACCCTTTGATTGCTGTGATGATTTCTTCTTTTCGTGGAATGTCTGTATTTACATCTAGATCGTTTTCAGCCTCAGGAACATTCAATTGTGTCTCTGGTATTTCCTTGTTCAGAGTTTCTCTGAAGTGCTCTGCCCATCTTGTTTCTTGTCCCTCTGCTGTCTTGATGAGATTTCCTTGCTTATCTCTTACTAATGTAATATTGTTTGCACCTTGTTTTCCGCTGATGAATTTAGTTATTTTGTATACTGTGCTTTGTTCATTTCTCAGTGCTGCCTCTTCTGCCTGTTTTGCAAGATCGTCTAGGAAATTCCTTTTGTCGCTGCCATCAATGGAACCTATACCTTGTAGCGGTATGGCAGCTTGCGTACTCTGACAATCCCCAGAGCTATGCCAGTGGGAGTTTTACTCCTGGTAGGTTCAACCAAGCTGGACTGGTCTGTGTGGGTAGGGGTCAGACAAAAGCTGGTACCCTGGTCCTCCAGGTTGGGGGTTTTAGCATAGGGCTGACACCCCTGTCTATGTAAAAAAAATAATGAAGTTACGGAAACAACATCAAATGAACAAACTTTGCTGCGGGATGGACATTCGGAGTCTGTGGCTCGTATGACTGTCAGTAGATCTATATAAAGATCTCAAAATACTGCCTCTAAGAAAGCGCTTTCTGTTCAACAAAGCTAAATTTGTTCACAAAATCCTGTCACAGAATGCTCCAACATATCTGTGGCCAATGTTCAAATACAATGAAAGACGCAGTCAACGCCTTAACAAAATACAAATGCCCAAGCCTAGGCTTGACTTATTCAAGAAAAGCTTAGCTTACTCTGCTGCTCATCTTTGGAACTATCTTCCACATTATCTAAAACATAACAACCTCAGTCCCTATTCATACAATCGTAAACTTTTCGAATACTTTATGAGTTCTGATTATCTGCCCCCCTAATGTGATTATTTTTCCGAACAAATGGTATAATATCGAGTGTAGGTTTAATGATGATGTTAGTGCTTTTCAACATATTTTGTTTCATGGTAATACTTAGTTTGTACTTTTCAACATATTCTATTTCATGTTTATAATTAGATACTGTGAATGTGAGTATGCTATTATTATACCTTTACAACGTTGAATTCCTTGAATTGATGGGTAAAATATATGTGAGAATAAATGAAATCAGTATAAAAGACGAGAGAAAGGAAGGGCAGAATGTCAGACGGGTCTGTGAGCCCAATTCTCAACCCTTTGAAAATAAAGTTCTATCTATCTATCTATCTATCTATCTATCTATCTATCTATCTATCTATCTATCTATCTATCTATCTATCTATCTATCTATCTATCTATCTATCTATCTATCTATCTATCTATCTATCTATCTATCTATCTGTCTGTCTGTCTGTCTGTCTGTCTGTCTGTCTGTCTGTCTGTCTGTCTGTCTGTCTGTCTGTCTGTCTGTCTGTCTGTCTGTCTGTCTGTCTATCTATCTATCTATCTATCTATCTATCTATCTATCTATCTATCTATCTATCTATATCTCCCTCTCTGATAATGTTTGTACTTTTCAACATATGTTATGTCATGCTTATAAGTAATTAATGTTAATATGAGTGTGCTATATTATTATTTTACTTTACAACGTTGAATTCCTTGAATTTGATATGTAAAATGCATATGAGAATAAATGAATTCAGTATGAAAGGTGAGAGAAAAGAAGGGCGGAATGTCAGACGGGCCTGCGTGCCCAATTCTCAACCGTTTGAAAATAAAGTTCGTTCGTTCGTTCGTTCGATCTCAGAAGCGGGCATTTGTACAGAGAAAATCTTCGAGAGACCCGTTAGACGTAAGAATTCTTCTGATGTCGATTATCAGCGCTCGACGAAAGACGGACGTAAGCCTTTATCTGGGAACTCTGTTCTGATTCTCCGTTACTCACACATTAGTGCGAAAAGTAACATCATCTATAGATCAGAGAAACATAAGGATATATACACTGTGTTTTCTTAAGCCTGCTATCAGTTGTCACTCAGAATTTGTGGATAGTCTAAACACGTAGTTCTAGAACTATTGTGGAAAATGGGTTAAAGGCATTCGTGGGGATCTTTCATTCTGATTTTCTAGTAATAGAAATTAGTGTTTACGTGTTTAAAAGGGTTACCTTTTACCAATTAAAAGTGTTAAGCTTTTACCATTATAATTCACTTAGATTTTCTAGCTGTTAGAACTAGTGAAATAAAATAACGCGTAGCTATTTTATGCCAGATGTTCAATTATAATGTTAATTGTCACCACCCGCTTTCTCACACAAGAAGAGACGGTTTTAGTTGACTGATTTATATGCTAGGCGCGACTGATAGTGACAGAAAAGAATTCACGTTATATTTCATTTTGTGTGTTTATTGTTAGTGCCTACGATTTAACACCATACGATGACAAACAGACGCCGACAATTTAATAGCTATTAACGGCCGGCGATACTTTGCGTAAGTGCGCGTATGGATAATTGAATAATAATTAACATTGTACGCTGATCGTTGACCGGGAGTGGGAGGGGAAGAGCTGCATAACTCAACCAAGCTAAGCGACGAGCGATAGGATAGGCTAAAGACGCCGTGTGCCTTTTAAATTTAATTAGGACTGACGGAGTAGATAAGAGATCGTCTTATCCCCGTCTGTGTGCATATATGTAGCTATATAGAATAGTAGCATTTTTCCATAAATGTTTCTTTTTATTCCTAGCAGACCTGATCAAGGGCGTCCAGCGGTCTTTTTCGTCGGTCTTTTTCTTTACTGGTTAGTTAATGTTGTCTTTTCTTGGCTTGTGCGTCACCAATTTCATTTGTGAGCAAGGATTTGCCAAAAGATACATGAGAAACATTTTAACTTGTAAAGTTAACTGGACTTACGAAACCCAGCAATATTTTTTTCAATTTTATCAGCCCACTGGGTTGTGGATAAAATAACCTTTATCCCCGACTTCTGACAGTCGTATTCAAGGGTAGCATCCAGAATTTGCGCTGTTTCAGAATCGGCACTCTACCATAGAGCCAGCCGATAGGACTACCATCATTTATCAATTGTAACATTTTTAGCAACCAGATGTTTCCCAATACTGAAAGTATTTTCCTCTTTTAACTGTGAACCCCAAGATCACGTTTCTACAGCAACTACTGGCGGTGACATTTGTTCATCCAGGAATAATCCACACTAGATTCGGCGTTCACCTCGCTAGTCATATTTGTTAGAGGATGGACTGGGGCCAATTTGGGAAATAAAAACCTGACATTTTATTTAGTCAGAAAAAAAATGTAATTCCAAGGGATATCACCAAGAGTAGGTAAGCATGATTGAGTGGCCACTGTATGAAAGAGAGAGTGAATAATTTTCTTTGTTACAGGGACTTTACCAAAACTGGATTTGCTTAAACTTGCTAACTTTATTGGGTAGCATATAGTAGGAACTTGTTTCTTTACTGTCTATTCTGTAACATAGTACTAACCTTTGACCTTTGGGTTATTAACTTTTTGGATTACTTTCTCCATAGGGGGAGAGCACATTTATTCTGTTATTTTCATATGTGTGTAAATCTGATTTTATTTGATCTTTCTTTAGATATTCGATGTTGTCATGTTTAAATGATAATAAACAACAAAAGAAACTTAACTTTGCGTGTTGGTCAGACCCATACCCAATTAACCGTAGTTTCTCAAGTTTGTGTGTCTTGTTATCACATAGCTGTGTGTGTATGTAGTTAAACTTATATTTATATGTATGAGGAGGGCAAGGTTATCTTGTACTAATTTATAGTCGTATAGATAGGCTGGAATAGAAAAACTTACTCATTCCAGAGACATATCTTCTCCTTAAACTATCATCCGTGAAATCTATTTCTCACACCTCTTTCTCACGTACTTATCAACATCCACTCTACTCAGACGGGACAAAAATAACTCACAACCTATCTGTACGACAGGACGTAAACGAGCTAACATAAACCATTGCTTAATCCTTCACAAATGTTGTCGGCAGATTCTAGAATTAACTTGCTCAGCCAAATGCAGCATTGTTTTCGCTTATCTTAATATATTGTGAAAACTCCTTTGTGATAGAAGCGTCATTAACCTTCTATCTACATCTCTGCCCAGAGTAATCTTGTGTGAATGTCACAGGTAGGTATAATTTGAGAATAGATTATGTCTGAGTTCAGACAGAGTATGAATGCAAAGATGTGAAAATAGATGCGAATAGAGTCACTAATGAAATTATGAGAAGAGATATGACGTCTGAAGAGTGGTTGGGCCACGTGTTCAGCCTACTGTGACTTATTTTACTAAGACACTCTGCTTCTCTCCCTCATATGCTCCTAATGGCAGTAAGGGACAACGTTATGACATACAGTGACAGTTATAAAATAGGAGATCCTGACCACAGGATAGAGTTTTTTTGTTTATTAAACAACACACACAACCGATACCACAGCATGGAAAAAAATAAAAATCCCCGCCCCACCCCCCCCCCCCCCCCCCCCCCGTATGCGTTCACAATGTCTGACGGCTACAGGGATATATAAAAATCGTCAAGTACAAAAGTTATGGTCAACACTCTCTTTACCACACGACTGTAGTCGAACGCACACACGCCAAACCTCGCCTCGCTACCGCTCCACGCACACTCTTACTGGCACGCTTAAAAATGTCCAAATAAAGGGGTTAGGCCCCCAGCTATCAAAACAATTACAGCGGGCAAATCCTTTTAGGGCACTAAAGCTTGTCAGGTACTCTCCTACTCTGCTAGGAACAATCACTGTGTTCCACCTAAGGTACAAGATCATCGGAATACGGAGTTAAGCTCCAACAGGAAACAGGTAAATAAATCCCAAGAATCACACTTAATATCGCGTGTAGCCACCATTAATTCAGCGAGCTACCAGTGTCCCTGGCTGCAGCTAATTTCTTTCACTGATTAAAATATATATCCCAAGTGCGAATCAGTGACTTTCAGCTAGGAAATCATGTTGTCCAGGAACAATGCGAGCGTAGGCTCCTCTGCTAAAGATGATGACGACTAGAAAAACCGCTGGCTTCTACTGGGTGTTGGCGTAAAAATACTCCACGATGACGGGGCGTAAGTGGGTAGGTTAAGGCTGCTCTAAAATGGAAGGCAATAGCATCAGCCAAAGGCGCTAGTGATTTGTAATATTCCGTGAGTAAATTATTCACTATGGACTGGCTAGTGGCTATTAACTGAAGACTTGATTTTCTGGCTTTTCCTATACGGACGTGTTTTGGTTCCCTTTTCATTGAGTATGGATTATGAGCTAGAGTTTGCTAAAGTGGTTTATTCTGTTGGACATAATTATAATTCTGGAGTGGTTTAGTGTCCAGTGATATTATTGTCAGGCCATCGGGTATAATTTGCCAGTGGATTGAGTTTTCCATTGTTGTAATTCTGGTTCGCCATAGTGAGCGATTTTTCAGTACTGAGTTTGTATAGTACTGTTATACTGTCATGTGTGAGATTAATTTGATATATTAATTCGAGAAGTTTCTCGGGCAGTGTCATATGTATTCCATACTGTTTTCAGCCTTATGTGGCTATACTGTGTGCAGTGTCTATTAAAAAGGGAATTCCTATAGAAAGTGTTATCTTTCTGTTTCAACCATTTCATGTTGTGGTCGTCTCCTAGCGGAGCGAGCCAAGTCTTAAATTCTTGTCATTATTAAATCCACAGCATTAATTGGTAGTTGACATCTGGTAGACTCGTAGACTTAGGGCACATGAATTTATATGACACTAATAATTCTGGATGGTAGCGTAGTACCTGATCCAAGAAAAAACACAGTACCTGAGACCAGAGCTGAAATAAACAGACAGTCCAAAAAAAGTTTATACCATAATATAGTAATTACTACCTTGCACTACACAGTACTTTCCCTCACTTCATCACAATAACAAACACGTCCTCCCCACGTCTTTCCCTCCCCCACGCTCATTCATTACAGAAATCACAACCCACTATCTTAGTCCCCCCCCCCCCCCCGTTCTCTCTGGTAAGCCTAGATAATAGTACAGCTAACTTCACCCAGGCTTGACGGCTGGCCCGCGCGGCTGACCTCTCATACACTCGGTATTATGCCGACATTATAAACAAATCCAGGTTACTCATCCACAGCGTGAAATGGGAAAATACAAGCGTCCACATTAACATCGGTAATTGGGACTGTACTGGACGTTATAAAATTCATGTGGCGATGAAACACACTACTATCAAAGGATTATCAAAACTCTATACAAAATTAATTATACATCTATTAAAAATGGAACATACAACACCAAAATAAAATAAATCATCTCCCCCTTTCTGTCTTCAACTTATATATCTGTAAAATATCTCTTCAGTCTGGCCGTACTTTTTAGTGAAGTTAAAATTTGTAGCTAGCGAAATGAAGTTATACCTCCCGGGTTATGTCCAGCAATTTATATTAAGCCATATATATTAAGAGAAATACAGTAATTAAGTCTCCTAACTCTTTGTTATTTACATACCCATATATATATTGGAAGAATTAAAGTAATTAAGTCTCCTGGCTCTCTATTATTAATCTACCAAGGAAAAAAAAAACAACCCCCAGAGGAAACAAAATCGACTAAGTAAATGTGCTTACCCAATCAAGGAATTCGGATTTACACTCTCTAACAATTGTTTGCTTTCAACTGAACAACGACACTAGATGACAAAATCCAAGAATCGACAACTGGTGGTGAATGATAGAGACATGAACTTAAATAGTGAGACAGAATGCCGGTGTTCGACGAACGCTTTCCCGCACGTGTGCGGATGAAACGTAAGACAGTCGTAAGAGTGTTTACGATCTCCCGTTCTATGCTCGCGCCTGTTCGGGATGAAGGGTCGAAGGCGGATGAACATGAAAGAACGAGAGTTCTCCGAGCGATCGGGGTCACAGAAACTAGCCGCTTGCTACAAAGAGACTTCTTCGGCCAGAAATGCCGCTGAAAACGTAGAGGAGCAAAGAGTTCCTTCTTTTCCCCTGCACATCAAAGAGACCAGGGCCCTTTTAGCTTTCCTGAATGCCATCATGAAAAGATCGTTAGACATCCAGCCGCTTTGCTTTGTTTTTGGTTTTGTTTTTAATTTTGCTTCATACGTAAAAACAGGATAAACGTTTTATTGAAAAGATGGCGTCATGAACGCAAATGAATTGGAAAAACACTGTCAATAAAAATTGCAAAATCCTCCTCGCGTTTTGCACGGACAGAAACATAATTAAGTCATAAAATTGCCCGTTCGTCCAAGTTTCTTGATTACATTTGAGTTTTTTTTATTTTTTTTTATGTGCAAAAATGAAGTTGAAAATTAATAGTTTTACGGGAAAACGATTGAGTGCGTCAAGCATTCCTGGTGGGAGTATTGAAGTAAAAGTAATTCGTTTAAAAAGACGTTCTGAAAATTTTTTTAAAAATTTTTTATGCTGTAAAGGTTTTTTGTTTTGTTTTGTATGTAAACGGAAAACAGCTTACATTTCAGATAAACTTTTGAGATTACCCCTGAGTAAAAGAGATAGTCACATTGTGGACACTCGAAATCCCAAGGCTTGCTTCACTTCAAGGGAGATACCGCGTGAGAGGTCAGCTGCCGCTTCTCGCGCATATCCCTACCCTCTCTTTTTTTTTCCTCAGGAAAAAAAAGCTTTCATCACAGTCTTTGTTATGTTTGGATGAACTGTTTCATTTGATACATTTTTTTGGTATAAATTTCAACATTTAACAGCTTAAGTTTGGCTGCTGCAACGTTTGCAGTTTCGCCAATGACTAAAAAAAAAAAAATACAAGTTTCTTGGTGTTACGGGCTCTTCACTGATTTAAATGGGTTAGTCTAGTACAGTAGACATTCAAAAATCCGGCAACCTCCGGACCTGAGGAGTGCCGGATTTTTGAAAATGCCGGATTTTTTATGGTTATATATTCTGTATATATTTAACAGAAAATGACTACCAGTACACTTTATCTGCGATCGACAATGCACGATGTTTACGTTTTACACCACTTCTTTTATTTGCTGAATCCATAATGGGGCTAAACAGCAGCAAATAAATGATAAAATGAGAAGGAATGAGCAGGAATGCCT
This sequence comes from Oreohelix idahoensis, assembly GCA_024509875.1. Classification (NCBI taxonomy): domain Eukaryota; kingdom Metazoa; phylum Mollusca; class Gastropoda; order Stylommatophora; family Oreohelicidae; genus Oreohelix; species Oreohelix idahoensis. Next base: position 129,974 of record JAMPIV010022297.1, read on the forward strand.
GTTAACACGTGCAAGCAAGACCCAACAGCTGCATCAAAACATAAACTGCTCCAGAAAACAGTGGCGCGCCAACGCGGTAAATTTAAAAATGCGCTCCGAAATCCATGCCGGAAATCTGAAGGAACCGGATTATCGATGGCCGGATTTTTGAATGTCAACTGTATTATGTTTCGTACAATTATTTGATCGTCTGTTCTGTGTTCCACCCGGTATCGATATTGATTATAACCATGGATTCTTTTGATACTTCTTTCAAGTAATTGCATTTTAAACGTGTGTGGCAGGGCAGGTTACGGCATCAATTAGTTATATTGATTGTTATATTCAATTAGAGTTAATCCTTCATATGTTGTTGTGGTTCAAGTGCTAACTGGCCTTCCGCCAGAGATGGTAATGCTTGACCTTTACTCATTTTTCTTCTTCTTTCCAGGTTTGTTCTTCCCTTTAAGTTTGGTGATAAGCAAAACAGTTTCAGCACAACAACGTATATCCAAAAGAAATTACTGTAAATTTCCACAAACAGCAATTCAGTAGAAAATTATATTAAAGTTTATTGATATCATTAGACAAACACTGTAAATTTCACAAAATGATGGTTGTTTATCCAAAACGAAAAATATATAATCCAACTGAATAATATACACACTTGTCTACTAAAAAAAAAACTTGTCTTGATATCCTCAAAGACGAAGTTCACCTAACGCTATCTAAAAAAAAAAATCCCCTAGCTCTAGTCTAAAATCATGGAATCCTTGGAATCATAAATCCTGAAATCATCCTTATCGCCCACATCTCTTCTATTTATACTATTTCTTCTTTTTTCCCGCCTTTTTCCACACGTCCCGTTCTTTTTATCACACTGTGATAGGGTGGGCGAGATGATGATGATGATGTTGTGATATGTGATCACTCTCTTTTCACACTCGCAACCGACCCGATTCAACAATAAAACTCTGATTCTTGAGGCAGGGGCTGTATTTATTTTTACAACCCATTCAGTGACTAAAGCACACTGAAGCAAACATTAAACAAATAAACCAACAAACCAAACACCAAACAAACACCCAGCCTGTGCTCGATTGCTAATCTGGAGAAGCAAACAAAGCAACGACTAGTTAAAATCGTAATAGTTAAATAATCAGAAACACCATGCTCTCACCTGTCAAACTTCTTCCACACTGCGTGAAACTGAATATTCAACTATCATGCACACACACATGCATGTCGTCTAGCGATACTAGTATGGTGTTGTGCATGAGGCTGGCAATCTCACCGTGTAACATAGATTGCTACCGAAACCACTACTGAAAGAGCGCACACTCAGCTATCACACACTCATGCATGTCGTTTAGCGATACTAGTATGGTGTTGTGCATGAGGCTGGCAATCTCATCGTGTAACATAGATTGCTACCGAAACCACTACTGCAAGAGCACACACTCAGCTATCACACACATACACTCATGCATATCGTCCGATGAGACTAGTATGGTGTTGTGCCTGAGGCTGGCAATCTCACCATGTAAAACAGATTGCTACCGAAACCATTACTGCACGAGCATATGAATACTTTGTGAGGGCTTCATGTGGATGCCAGCCACATTGGTGGCCCCATGCTCCATAAGGAGCGGAGAAGAGAAATATATATCTCCAAGTGAGCCCACGTGCTCTCACAAACCATTCTACATATCACAATAATTAAATAATCATCCAATGGACATAAAATAATATTCAACTCTATGTACAACAAATACTCTCAATAATGAGAATAAGCTACTACTTCGTAACTGATCCATATCAATATTCGTTACTGCATTCTGAAGCATGTCGTATGTGACGACTGGTGCGCCTGGCAACAAGCGTGTCGTATATGACCACTGATGAGCCTGGGAATCTCATCACATGAAACACATCGTTACGGAAACAACCACTGCAATAGCATAAAAATGCTTCTTGTCGGCTTGTGATGGACACCAGCCGCATTGGTGTTTCCATGCTCCACAAGGAGCAAACAGAGAAACACCTGACTCAATGTGCCTTACGCACCAAGGAGTGCCTCGCGCTCTCCAGAAATCTAAATACATATTCTCACCTCACTCAAAGTAACCCACTAAAGATATACAGTAGAATAATCAATAATCGTGAAATACACTTAATTACTCTTACATTAAAGAACAAAATAAAATTACTCTTGACTTAACACTAGAACTAAAGTCATCACATAAAGGAAATTTACCACGAAAACTCTCTCTTCTATTACGGGGAAAATTACATTTAACCTACTTTCACCCACGTGTCAATTCACACGATATAAAACTGCGTAACATTAAGTGATAACTAAGAGTGTTAAATGCAGACTCCTTGGCGCCTTCTTTTACGCATGGTCATCAACACGTGGTCCTCCCGGTTGCCATCTTCCCAACTAGTAAATATTTTCTAAATTAAAGTTAATAAATCGCTTCTCTGCCTGGTTTCATGTATGAGATAGTTTCATACTATATTTGCCTTTCTTGCCCGTTCTGATGATTGAAATAATTGCTACTAAACTCTCACATCTGTGATTTGGACCTACACTATTAAAATCAATCCACGCATATTATTTTCACTCATTTATATTTTAAGACTAAATTATCAGGTCCTGGAAACACATCAATCTATTTATTTCATTAACCATTAAAACAAACACGCTCAATATAATTCTAAAGCTGTCGTGGAATATTCTAATCCACATATATAAATTAAAAGGTAAATGTAAAGCGTAACAAATAAATTCTAATAAAGAAAAGAGCAATGGTACAATAACAGTGCTGTCACAAGGAATGTATTCAAAATCCCCTTTGTTTTATGCTTCGTCTGCAAATTGTAACGCTTTCACGTTGATAGTAAAAGCCTACTATATTATTACCCGCTTTCTTCAATGAAACGTGTGCTGTATTTCTTGGAAAAACATTGAGAGGCAGACTGCGTAATGACCTAAATTAATCCTAACATTAATTATACTGCGTTACCAAAACGAACGAACAGATGGACTCAAATAGAAAGAGAGAGGGAGGGCTGAAAATCAGGAACGCATGCAACACGCGTCGCGCGATACACAATTACTACTATCACGCGTGTAAGGCCACATGCACTAACTTTTTTTTTCAGACGGACAGTGATAAATTCACTACACTTCCCAGAGTTAGGTTTTAAAATCACGAAAAACGCTTATTAGAAAAGATAACATTAGATGGGTTTACGTTTGAAAACATTACAGTACCCAGACAGCACATCTTCGAAACAGGAGGTCGAAGAAATTGCATATTTTGAACGCAGCCACTTAGCTCTTTTAAATTTGTATATTTGGGTTCCTTAGGGTTTGCTGACAAAGAATATGTAAAACGTTACGCAAATAGTCTAGGAATTAACAAGTTATAACCAAAATAAAATATTGGGGATGCCTGACAGCATGAAATCATTTCTGCTCATAAAATTTTTTTATAACGTGTTTGAAAAAAACCTTGCGTACGGAAATAGCCTACCATGTAAACTCCAAATTGATTGGAGCGCAACAAATATAAGACTAAACACGATTGGTCGGACTATAAATACTATATTTGGTTGTTAGGGGAGACGTAGGAAGTTAAAATTTTTTCAAACCCTTGTCGAAACGTGGCTCCATTGGCCAGACTCGCTGATATACTCACTTAGGAGCGTTAGTTCGAGACCACTAGTTCAAATAAGCTTGATAAAGCAACAGTGCGTTGAAGCCAGCTCACATTTTTGCTAAAATAAAAGCCTGGAACATAAGCAGATGGGAATTTGTGCCAGTATTTGTGCCAGAATTCATTGCTAATCAACGTATCTGTGTTTGTTTCCATGAATTGTGGTAAGCTTGAAACATTCAGTATCTTTTAATGAAAATTGAATGTGAATTGTTAATTTATGCCTGTATATATGTGTAGTTCAGTAGCAAACATGATGTAAAGCCTATAATGCTCCAGCCTGAACAGAAGGTGTCGGAGGAAAGTAAAACTGCATGGAATGGCCAAACAGTACACTGACACCTAGATTATTGATTAGACAGAAATAATGCTGGAAGTGCAGAGGCGTAGTAACCATTAAGGAGGTTAATGCTGGTATAAAGTATTTCAGATGAAGCTGACAGTTGGCCTAACGCTCTGAACTCAATGTTTGTGATGTATTGTGCTCAGTGTAAAAAGAGAGTATCAATTAGTTATGAAGTAGAAGGTACATCCTTCTTGTTTTCAGGGACCGTGGTCTTGATGGTATTGAGCAGCACCTGGTCAGAGCTTTGCTGAATCCAGAGTCGGACAGCATACTCCTTGGTCCATTTAGCTATCAGTGAGGTGTCTCCAGAGCACAGGGGAGAAATCGAGCAGAGGAGTCTTTTCCTGCCGCCATCACGCAAGATAAGCTGATGTGGCCAGCTGAGCTCAAAATTATGTACCCCATCTTAAAATAACATTGTAACATAAACTTAAGAGGGGAAGTAAATTGTTTTAATAACAGGAACTGAGAACATCTCCAATACTAGCTCCCATAAAGACAAACTATTGAAGTCATGATGACAAATACCAACAGAGCTTGAACAAAACAAAACCAGTATTACCTCATATTACTACTACACAACTGACACACATAGGATACTTTTAATAATATATGTCACTACAATATTCATATTGAGAAATTCTGTACATATAACTTGTAATTAAAATTGATTGTGATTCCTGGTTCCCTTTGTATTTGAATCAGGACACATATTCATTCATAACAGCAATGAATACATATTGTTATTTGAAAAGTTATCAGTGACTCCTTTAAGATATCCTTTAGAGTGTTATATGTATGTGAGTGTCACAGTGTTGTCAAGTGTGGTGGAATAAATTAAATTGTTTATCTGTCTGTTGTTGTTATGACTTACACTTCATCATACACATACCCTAGACATACAACGTAGTCATCACACTATTCCAGAATAATTCTGACTGAGATATATATATATATGTGGCAGCAAGTAAGGTTATCTATAATACACTACTCTTATTAGATATAGATACCTTCACAGCTGATCTCAGTCAGTACACTAAGTCCCCTATAAATATTTATAACATCCCACTTCACCACATATATTGGGGTCTCGCTCTTGGGATTTTGAATCTTTCACTATTAAAAATATTGGGGGTAACTCACTTCAGGGAATAATAAGAATTAAAAGGTATCCTTGGGTGGAATTAAATAAGGTTGAGCTCACGGTGCCTGTGTTGTCCATTAGATATATGGTTAGAGATTGAATTGTTGGTTAGACATTGTATAAATTTACCTGATAGACAATGGCGGACCTGGCCAAGTTTCGATCTGCTGCTGTTCAGACTGCAAAAGAGTTAGGATTAGATGGGCAAGTTATGGTTGCCTATGTCACTACGGAATGTGACAAATTTATTGAACGCGAAGAAAGAAGATTAGAAAAAGAGGCCGAAAGAAAGTTAGAGGCTGAAAGGGAAATTAAGAAGTTACAATTTGAGGCTGAGGCTGAGACTAAGAGGTTGCAGATTGAGGCTGAGGCTAAGAAATTGGAGGCAGAAAGAGAAGACAAAAGATTGGCTGCAGAAAGGGAAGCAGAAGAAAGAAGATTGGCTGCAGAAAGGGAAGAGAAGAAATTAGCTGCAGAAAGGGAAGAGAAGAAATTAGATGCAGAAGAAAGAAGATTGACTGCAGAGAGGGAAGCAGAAAAGGAGGAGAAGAGATTACAAAGGGAACATGAGTTACGACTAAGGGAGTTTGAGTTTCAGGGCCATGCTCCTGAAAATGGTGCCAGTCCCTTTGCCTCTGATGCCACTGCTAGCCAAGGAGCCTCAACCTCAGCTATGAATTTTCATTTAGATCATTTTGTTGAGAAAGACGATGATATAGAGAGCTACCTAAATAGGTATGAACTATTAGCTACCACGTATGGGTTAGAGAGAGAAAGGTGGAGCTTAAAGTTATCTCAAGGACTTCGTGGGGCAGCTTATGAAGTTTTTGCAAAAATGAGCAGAGGTGATCAGGAAAATTATGACATGCTAAAGCAGGCTCTTTTGTTAAGATATGAAAAGAATGCAGAATTATATAGGAAAAAATTTAGGAATGCTAAACTACTGTCAGGTGAAACCTATCACCAGTTCTCTGCACGAATAGAGACATACTTGGAGAAATGGACTTCTCTGGGGAAAACCCAAGATCTTAAGGAAATGGTCCTTATAGAGCAATTAAGAGAGTCCATGGCTCCAGACCTGAGAAAGTTTCTCATGGAACAAGGTGCAGAGAGGCTGGGTGAGTTGCTAAATGTTGCTGAAAGGTATCAAGCAGCTCAAGCAGAGGTAACAGGTAATAAAAAGAAACAAGGGGATAACTTTAGGGCACCACAGAACTTTAATAAATTTGATCCTAAGGATCAAAATAAAGGTAAGCACCAATTTGATAGGCCACGGTATGAAAATAAAAATAAATTCCCACAATTCGATGAAAGGAAATATGATGAAAGAAAATCTTTCAACCAAGGAAAAAGGTGGTGTAAAAATTGTAAGATGAACAATCATGACACTGACCATTGTAGAAGGAAACCTCCTCAGTGTGCTGCTATGACATCGGGGAAAAAGGAAAAGAAGGTCAAACCTGAAGAACTACAGGAACCATACCACCCCCCAGTGTGTGAAGATGTCATCTGTAATGGTGTCACTATAAGGTGTTTATATGATACCGGTTTAGATTACGATTCCGTTGTGAGTTCTCACCTGGTGCAGGCCGATCAATACACCACAGAAACAGTGGAGATTCAAACTGCAACCAAGGATGTAGCTACCATGACACTTCCCGTCGCCCGAATAAAAGTGAAAACGCGATATGTGGAAGGAATCATAAAAGCAGCAGTGATAAATGAGCCAATCTACCCTCTAATATTGGGGTGTAGATATGTCTTCTTGGGGAATCCCAAGAGACCTGTGATATTGGCAACAGTGCAGACCAGATCACAGTCAAAAAAGGAGGAGGATAATCCCATAAATACTCACCCAGATGAGATGAGAAAGGCACAGGCTGAGGACAAAACACTCAAGCCATGTTTCAAGAAGTTGCCCAAATCTCATACACCTCCAGGCAAGGGAGAGTTTTATATGAAGAACAAACTGATATATAGGAAGGCTGGATCTGAATCCAATGGTCACGGACAGCTGGTCCTTCCCACTTCATATAGGACTAAAGTGTTGGAACTAGGGCATGCGATTCCCTTCAGTGGTCATATGGGAATCAGCGCAACAGGACAGCGAATAGCTTGTCACTATTTCTGGCCAGGAATAACTGAAGATATCAAACGATATGTAAAATCCTGTCCAGAGTGCCAACGAGTAGCACCTAAACATTGGACTGCACCAGCAACTCTGGGGGAAATGCCCATAGTGGGAACACCCTTTGAGAGAGTTGCCGTGGATCTTGTGGGACCTCTCACCCGAACCAAGAGAAGGAACAGCTACATTCTGACTCTGGTGGACACTTGTTCTATGTGGGGTGAGGCTGTAGCCCTGTCATCGATTGATTCTAAACATGTGGCAGAGGCATTGCTCACAATTTTCACCAGGTTAGGCTTTCCCAATCAAATCTTGACTGATAATGGCTCTCAGTTCAAGGGGAAACTAACTGAAGAAGTTTTCAGGATCTTCCAGGCCAAACACTTCCATTGTAGTGTGTATCATCCCCAAGGGAACGGCCAAGTGGAAAGATTTAACGGCACATTGATGTCGATCCTGAGAAAGTTGGCACACGAAAAACCAGATACATGGGACCAGTACCTGCACGCCGCCCTCTTTGCTTATCGGGAGGTACCCCATAGTTCAACCGGTATGGCCCCGGCAACATTATTGTTTGGAAGGCCAATAAAAGGTCCACTCGAAGCTTTGTTAAGAACGTGGACTGATGAAAAGGCAGAGGAAAACATTACATCTTCATACCAATATGTGAATGAGCTGACCACTCGTTTAAAAACTGGCTGGAAACTTGCCAATGAAAATTTGAAACAAGCCAGGAAGAAACATGCTGCTTATTATAACAGGAAGGCGAAAGACAGAAATTTGGCTGTGGGAGAGAAAGTACTGCTTCTTTTCCCCGGGAGTCAGAATAAGTTACAAATTGGATGGCAAGGTCCATATACAGTTTTAGAGAAGGTATCTAGAACAAATTATAAGATAGATAAGAAGGGGAAAGAAAAAATCTATCATGTGAATCTCCTGAAGAAATATTTGGAAAGAGAACATCAGGAAGAGACACACTTGTTGACCTTGTCCATCGCCATGGAGATGAAAAAGGAACCACTTTCATCATTTGAGTATCCATTACACCCCTGTGAGACAGCAGCACAGGTGAAAATCAGTACACATTTAACGAAAACTCAGAAAGAGAGAGTGCAACAGGTTCTAAATAATCATGCAGAGGTGTTAACAGACCGACCAGGGCATACAAACCTATTGGAATATGATATGAAACTGATAGACCCCACACCTGTCTGTATGAAACCATATTCGATTCCGTTTGCTAAGGAGAAAGCTTTGAAGGAAGAGATAGACTATCTATTGAAGGAGGGATTATTTCACACAGTGAATCCTCATATAGTTCCGGTGTTGTACTCTTAAGGAAGCCCTCTGGAGAACATAGACTCTGTATAGATTACAGGAGACTGAACGCTATTACAGAAGGACAGGTAGATCCATTGCCGGATACAAATCAGCTGTTTGCCAGACTAAATAAAGCTAAATATTTCTCAAAAGTGGATCTGAGTAAAGGATACTATCAGATTCCAGTAAAGCCTGAGGTTAGACCATACCTAGCTTTTAGTACCTCAGAAGGACACTATGAGTTTAATAGATTGCCATTTGGATTGAAGAATGCGCCTAGTGTCTTCTCTAGAATGATGAGAAAATTATTGGACCCTCTGAATAATCCATGTATAACAAATTTCATGGATGATATCCTGATAGCAACAGAAACATTTGAGGAACACATTGACTCTCTGAACATGCTGTTTAATCGACTTAGGGAGGCAAATTTAACAGCCCGACCAACCAAATGTTGCGTTGGATGTAAAGAATTGGAATTTTTGGGACACACAGTTTATCAGGGAAACATGACCCCTGACCCAAAGAATTTAGAGAAACCACAGAAAGCCCCGAGACCACAAACCAAGAAGGACGTGAGATCCTTTGTCTCATTATGTGGTTTCTACCAGAAGTATATCAAAAACTTTAATTCCATATGTGCACCGTTAACTGATTTGACACGTAAAGGACATCCAGATCGCATTACATGGACACCACAATGTGAAATGACTTACCAAGAATTGAAGGAAAAGCTCACAAGTAAACCCATTTTGAAATTACCTGACTTAAGTCAAGAATTCATAGTAAGGACGGATGCAAGTAATATTGGGTTAGGTGCAACTCTACTACAGAAATCAGATGCATTGGATGGGGAATTAAGCCCAGTGGCATATGCTAGCAGAAAATTGAATAAAGCCGAAATCAATTACTCAACTAGCGAAAAAGAATGTCTTGCAGTAATATGGGCAATAAAGAAATTCAATATTTATCTGTATGGGAAGGCCTTTAAGTTGCAAACAGACCACAAACCTTTATCGTTTCTAGCACAGGCTAGGCATGAGAACTCTAGGTTACTCCGATGGTCTTTACTTTTGGCTCCATATAATTTTAGCATTGAGTATATATCTGGAAAAACCAATTTGGGAGCGGATTTTTTAAGCCGCCATCCGTGTGATGAGAATCACCGTAAACCCCAGAAATAATAATAAATTTCTCTATGTGTATATAGAATAAAGGACTGACATATAATGTCTGTTTTAAGAGGGGAGATGTCGTGGAATATTCTAATCCACATATATAAATTAAAAGGTAAATGTAAAGCGTAACAAATAAATTCTAATAAAGAAAAGAGCAATGGTACAATAACAGTGCTGTCACAAGGAATGTATTCGAAATCCCCTTTGTTTTATGCTTCGTCTGCAAATTGTAACGCTTTCACGTTGATAGTAAAAGCCTACTATATTATTACCCGCTTTCTTCAATGAAACGTGTGCTGTATTTCTTGGAAAAACATTGAGAGGCAGACTGCGTAATGACCTAAATTAATCCTAACATTAATTATACTGCGTTACCAAAACGAACGAACAGATGGACTCAAATAGAAAGAGAGAGGGAGGGCTGAAAATCAAAAACGCATGCAACACGCGTCGCGCGATACACAATTACTACTATCACGCGTGTAAGGCCACATGCACTAACTTTTTTTTTCAGACGGACAGTGATAAATTCACTACCCTTCCCAGAGTTAGGTTTTAAAATCACGAAAAACGCTTATTAGAAAAGATAACATTAGATGGGTTTACGTTTGAAAACATTACAGTACCCAGACAGCACATCTTCGAAACAGGAGGTCGAAGAAATTGCATATTTTGAACGCAGCCACTTAGCTCTTTTAAATTTGTATATTTGGGTTCCTTAGGGTTTGCTGACAAAGAATATGTAAAACGTTACGCAAATAGTCTAGGAATTAACAAGTTATAACCAAAATAAAATATTGGGGATGCCTGACAGCATGAAATCATTTCTGCTCATAAAATTTTTTTATAACGTGTTTGAAAAAAACCTTGCGTACGGAAATAGCCTACCATGTAAACTCCAAATTGATTGGAGCGCAACAAATATAAGATTAAACACGATTGGTCGGACTATAAATACTATATTTGGTTGTTAGGGGAGACGTAGGAAGTTAAAATTTTTTCAAACCCTTGTCGAAACGTGGCTCCATTGGCCAGACTCGCTGATATACTCACTTAGGAGCGTTAGTTCGAGACCACTAGTTCAAATAAGCTTGATAAAGCAACAGTGCGTTGAAGCCAGCTCACATTTTTGCTAAAATAAAAGCCTGGAACATAAGCAGATGGGAATTTGTGCCAGTATTTGTGCCAGAATTCATTGCTAATCAACGTATCTGTGTTTGTTTCCATGAATTGTGGTAAGCTTGAAACATTCAGTATCTTTTAATGAAAATTGAATGTGAATTGTTAATTTATGCCTGTATATATGTGTAGTTCAGTAGCAAACATGATGTAAAGCCTATAATGCTCCAGCCTGAACAGAAGGTGTCGGAGGAAAGTAAAACTGCATGGAATGGCCAAACAGTACACTGACACCTAGATTATTGATTAGACAGAAATAATGCTGGAAGTGCAGAGGCGTAGTAACCATTAAGGAGGTTAATGCTGGTATAAAGTATTTCAGATGAAGCTGACAGTTGGCCTAACGCTCTGAACTCAATGTTTGTGATGTATTGTGCTCAGTGTAAAAAGAGAGTATCAATTAGTTATGAAGTAGAAGGTACATCCTTCTTGTTTTCAGGGACCGTGGTCTTGATGGTATTGAGCAGCACCTGGTCAGAGCTTTGCTGAATCCAGAGTCGGACAGCATACTCCTTGGTCCATTTAGCTATCAGTGAGGTGTCTCCAGAGCACAGGGGAGAAATCGAGCAGAGGAGTCTTTTCCTGCCGCCATCACGCAAGATAAGCTGATGTGGCCAGCTGAGCTCAAAATTATGTACCCCATCTTAAAATAACATTGTAACATAAACTTAAGAGGGGAAGTAAATTGTTTTAATAACAGGAACTGAGAACATCTCCAATACTAGCTCCCATAAAGACAAACTATTGAAGTCATGATGACAAATACCAACAGAGCTTGAACAAAACAAAACCAGTATTACCTCATATTACTACTACACAACTGACACACATAGGATACTTTTAATAATATATGTCACTACAATATTCATATTGAGAAATTCTGTACATATAACTTGTAATTAAAATTGATTGTGATTCCTGGTTCCCTTTGTATTTGAATCAGGACACATATTCATTCATAACAGCAATGAATACATATTGTTATTTGAAAAGTTATCAGTGACTCCTTTAAGATATCCTTTAGAGTGTTATATGTATGTGAGTGTCACAGTGTTGTCAAGTGTGGTGGAATAAATTAAATTGTTTATCTGTCTGTTGTTGTTATGACTTACACTTCATCATACACATACCCTAGACATACAACGTAGTCATCACACTATTCCAGAATAATTCTGACTGAGATATATATATATATATGTGGCAGCAAGTAAGGTTATCTATAATACACTACTCTTATTAGATATAGATACCTTCACAGCTGATCTCAGTCAGTACACTAAGTCCCCTATAAATATTTATAACATCCCACTTCACCACAAAAGCTACAGGGAAATAATGGTAATTTCACTAGGAAATAAGCTAATCTGCTTTTAAATCAAACTCACATGCTCAAGGCATTTACAGCTTGGCTCTGGTGTCTAACTTCGTTTCTCTCTCGTCTGGGCGGCTTTTGCAAAAAAGGCCCGTTCGCCACCCGCTATCTCTTTATATAGGCTCTAGGCTAATCACTCAACTTACTGCGCGGCGCGTAGTAATTGCGCCACGCAAATAACACTTGCCTTTATTGCTCTATTAGGCACGAAAACACAGATATGGCCCACAACTATCAAATATAACACACGACTATCAAATATAACACACCACCTCTAATTCTTGCGCTTTATTATGGCCTAGTCATCAATCTTCTTCTCGTTAAACTTTTCACATCTCAGCGTGCTGCGCACACATCGAAAATATATGGGCGATAAATATGCCTTGAACATGAAGGGGGCGTCTTTACGGCCCCATCACAACACGTTACAATTTCTGCACACGTCTCTCTGTTTTCGACCTTTTGCACACGACTTTATATTATTTCGACTTTTTTCACATATGTGATCTTTCCAACTTAACAATTGGATTTAAAAAAAACCAGATCACACAAACATTCATTTCCCACTTTCCGCGCATAAATCCCATTCATTATTTTTATCTGGGACTGACCTACGTTTGCCCTGTCAGAGCAGTAACTGCCAACTGAACTTTGAATGATACTGCGTTTTGTGTAAAAACGTCTAATTTGCTTTTGAGGTCTGTCATTCTTATATGTAGCATATTATAGCACGTATAAATGCTTAGCGTGGAAGTAGTAGGGATAATGCTAGCGTGGAAGGCCATGCGGTCACACGTGCTTTCAATAAAAGTTCATATATATTTGAATGACCGTGTTATATCGTTTCATTTCATATTACCAGTGTGACAGCGTGTGTATTCATTTGAAGGTCAATGGTCATTCTTCATAAAAACAGTCATAACTGGAACTTTGAATACGTTACTGAATAAAACCAGTTTTTGACGACATAATAATTTAATAAGGATTCATTCTTCCATCATGAACCACAGACAATACTTAATATATTTCACATCAAGAGCACTGGATACATTATAGCGTAGAGTCTATATTTTCACAGACATTGCATGTCCGATTCATTATCGTTATAATTAACGTTCGATTATATTTCCACCAAAACTGTTTGGCATAACTCTTGTATTTATACAGAATTAAACATTCTGCTAGTTCTATTAGATACACTGTCTAATATATAAATTTACTTTGGCATTCAAAGCCAGGCTTAATCAGCCCTACATATTCTAACTGTGTTTCATATTTTACGACTTACGTTAATCATAAATTATTGCGGCTAATATTGCCGTCTTATATTTTAAGACTCGAGTGTCCTTATACATTCTTTATTTCTGCTTTAAATATAACTTTCTAGTTATGCACTTTCCCATTTGAGTGGTTATACCACATCTTTAAAACACTTTGGCTAAGTGGCCATGCCACATATTTTTAAACACTGCCATTTGCCTTGAAGGCCACACAACGACTCTCGTTACTATGTCTAACGCGTCATGCATCGATATACGCAGTATATTTCATTTATTTATTCAGCCGAGGTGTTTCATGGTGCAACCATCCGAATCGAGCTCAAACCCAGATGCTTGCAAACCATGCAACAATCCTCAACATCATCACCCTCGATCCCAAACGTGACACTTGTGGCACGTGTGAGTGTGGTGGAGATGACGTACTCGTACGCAATCTATGAATATTATATTAACATATAATAATTATAATTATATTAACATCAACGTTTGTCATAGAATACTAAATATAGTAGTAGTAATGAATTAACTAAAGTCAATTCCCATCCTGTCCGGAATAATTCCGTGATAAAAGTTCAGCGAGGTTGTTGTCCGTTCCAGAGATTGGCAATATTGTAAACGAGAACTCTTGGAGTAAAATTCTCGCGTTCCGCATCGTTCTGGATGTGATGAAAGTAAGTGGGCTGTGGTCTGTCTGGATGTAGAAGTGGGTGCCAATGAAGTACTTTGATAGCTTCTCAAGGCACCATACCACAGCCAGGAGCTCCCGTTCCCCTGTTGCATATTTCTGTTCGGCTGTGGTCAACTTGCGGGATACGAAAAAACACGGATGTGGCATCCCCATTGTAGCAAACAACCCTCGATGCCGTAATTTGACGCATCTGTTTGAATTACAAATGGAATATGTAGGTTTGGTAACAACAAAATGGGTGGATTTTCAAATAATTCCTTGATTTTTATTAAAGCGCCGTCGCAATCCGATGTCCATTTAATTTTATTCGGACTACCCTGGGCTAGCAGTCCGGACAATGGAGCAGAAATTTGTGCTAAATGCGGAATAAATTTGTGGTAGAAGTTAATTAAGCCTAATAGGCTTTTCACTTACTTCTTAGTATAGGGAATAGAAATATCTAAAATTCGTTTGACCATTGTGTCATCAGGATATAATCTATGATTACTTATGAGGTGACCAAGAAATGAAATTTCCTGACAACCTATTTGGACCTTGGAAGGTCGCACAGTCAAACCGTGTTGGCGTAACGTAAAAAGAAGAGACGTCAACCCAGTAATGTGGTCTTCCCAAGAATCACGAAATAGGCAGATGTCATCGATGTATGTGATGACATCTTTTCGATCGCCAAGAAGGCACAAAAGTCGCAGGAGCGTTTATAAGGCCGAAGCACATGTAGTTCCATTGGAAAAGTCTAAATGGAGTTGTAAACGCGGTGAAAGGCTTGGCATGATCAGTAAGTGGTACTTGCCAATAACCTTTCGACAGATCTAATTTGCTGAAGAAAGTAGCATGTGATACCTGCGAAAGCAGATCGTCTAACAAATGCATTGGTTCAGCGTTTGTAATTGTGATACTGTTTAAATGCCTAAAATCAATACAAATACGTAAAGAATCATCCTTCTTTTTCACAATCGCCATTAGAAATGCATATGGTGATTCTGATGGAGATATAACTCCCAAGCGTATCATATCCTTTAGTTCTTTCTCAACCCTATCTTTGTGATTTAAAGATATAGGATAGGGCCTTAACTTAATAGGATGGTAGTCTGTAAGAATAATGTCATGGGAAATAAGTGATGTCCGACCTGGAAGGTCTGTAAGCACATCATCAAAAGAAAGAAGAATATCTCGAACCTGACCTTGTTGTGCAGACGACAAGGAAGATGAAATAGTAACATCCATCCAATACTCTGATGATTGTAAAGAAGGCAATGAAACTGTAGAGGAATAGAAGATGTAGTGTCTTCATCATGAACTACTGCGAAAAAAGCACCATGCGGTGAAGAGTCAGAAATAGAGTTAATGACAGGAATTAACTCTTGCGGTCTCTCCACTGCCAATTTCAGCATATTGATGTGGAAAGTCTTTATTTTACCTCTTATATTTAAAGAATAGTCAACATCGGTGACACGTCTTATGATCTCAAAGGAACCTTGCCACGATATTAACAATTTATTGTCATAATGAGGAAGCAGTAACCAAACTTTTCCCCCTGGATTAAAAAAATCTTAAAGTTCTTGACTGATTATGGAGTAATCTTGCTCTTTGAGTAGCAGATTTGATACTATTATATGCATAAGTGCACGCATCAATGATTCGTCTTCGGAGGTCAATTACTAACTCATAGCTGTTACGAGTGGATGCATCAGCTGACGATCCGACCAACAAATTCTTTAGTATCATCATTGGTCCGCGAGGATTTGAGCAATATACCAGCTCGAAAGGAGAAAACCCGTACTTTCGTTAGGCACCTCTCGATATGCAAATAAAGCTGCAGGTAAGAGACGGTCCCAGTATTGAGGACATGCCTCAGTGATTTTACATAGTATCTGTTTTAGAGACGCATTGTAGCGCTCACAAACACCGTTCGATTGGGCGTGATACGCATTGCAAAAGGAATGGTGAATGGATAACACAGAATCCAATTCTCTCATAATATTAGAGGTAAATTGTGAACCTCGATTTGATAAAATGTCTTCTGGAAAACCGATACGACAAAAGATTGAAAACAATGCATCAGATACAGATGCAGTCGTAATGGTTTTCAAAGGTATAGCCTCTGGTCAACGTGTGCAAAGATCTATACAGGTTAAGATATATCGAAATCCATTACGTGATGGAATCGATAAAGGACCAACAATATCTACTGCAATTTTCTTAAATGGTCTCTCAGGCACGTCAGTAATTTGTATGAGTGCCGTATGGAATCTGCTCTTACGTGATATACTTTGGCATGTGGTACAAGACCTACAATACAATTTTGTGTCTTTATTAACCCCAGGCCAATAAATTGTGACGTAACTCTAAGCAATGTTCTTTTAATGCCCATATGACCTGCCATAGGAGAGTCATGACTTGTTTGTAATACCAATGGTCTGTACTCTTTTGGAACTACTACTTGATGGATAATAGATATACCATCATCAAAATATCTGGTTAATATAGATTTCTTAATTTGAAACCAATGTTTAGATGATCACAATGGGCTGATCACCTGTTTGCCAGTCACTTTGATTACGGAAACAACAACAAATAAAGATTAATTTGTGGTTGCCCTAAAGATACCCCTAGGCATGGTGGGAAACAACGGCAAATAAAATCAATTTGTTGTTGCCCTTAAGACGCCACTAGGCGTGATTGGCCATTGTCTGCTTTGATGGTCGATGGCTAAGGATGGAAGAAGAGAAGAAGAAGTTTAGATGATCCTGTGTGTTTAATGACATTTTGATCTGCTAAGGCAAATAAACGTTGTAAAGTCGGATCATTTTTCTGCTTCTCGGCAAAGGTAGCTGGTGTCTCAGTAACAACGCCCTGAGACATAATCGTATCCATAACAGGAGTAAGTGGTGTAGCCATGTCTGTAACTAACTGTTTTGCCGTAGTTACAACAGCATTCGCCACCAGTAGGTGTGATTCAACCCACATTGCAATCTCATCAGAAGTGCAATCTTTAACCCCTGGTATATTTCCCAAAATTATCTCAGCTATAGGTGCTCTCAATCCGCAAGCATACACAGTGCCTGAATAGAATGGTGTATCAATATGAACCCGTGCCACCGGGAACCATTCTACATTCCCTCCAAAAGTGACACACTTAACAGATTTACCTGTGAACGCAGAGGGATCAATTAGCGCTTTACGTATCCCGAACGTGGTACAACCGCTGTCCCTTAAAACTGTTACTTTTTGTCCATACAAAAATCCTGTATGTAGTGTGAGACGCCCCAAGTTCTCACACGCGGACATTGCAGGAATGGTGTGAGCACATCTAAGTGTAGTTTTAGTCTCTGATACATGTTGTGACTGACAAACATAACATTTGTCATCCATGACAGCACATGCATTGGCATGATTAGGTCCATCTTTATCATCATTTTTATTGTCCGTACAGGCATTAGCGTGTCTATGTTTACCTTTATTTCCCGAAGGAGATCTGAAATGACCTGACTTTTTATTGAACGACTTCTTCTTATCATAATAAAAATCTGCAGAATCATTATTCTTGGAATCCTTACTATATGATGATCTTTGTTCATTGTAATCTCTGTGATAATCTCTGTGATAATCATCATGATCTCTGCCTTTGTGATACCCACGATCATGAGGTGAGTAACCTCGATAACCTCGTCGGTAAAAATTTGAAGGCGAGCGATGACGAGGGAAGTTGTAAGACCCTCTACATGATTGACGAAAATCGGGACCATAACGTCCGTCAATGCTCTTTGGTCGAGGTCGGTGATCATAAGATCTATGATCGTGGTGAGCCGCGCACGCAGGCATATGATCTCGAGGAGAAGATCTGTGGACATCCTTGTTTGGATGTGCGGTTATAAATTGTCTACCTGATTTTTCATATTCCTCAATGGAGTCTGGGTGTCTTTCCTGTAAAAATGACTCTAGTTCATGACTACATGAAGATAGAACCTTATCTCGTAACATGAGATCCATTAAACCATCATAAGTTTTGTTAATGCCAGATAAATTAATCCACCTGCTAAAGAAATGCTTAATAGATGCAACAAATTCACCAAATTCAGCATCCTTACTTGGCTTAGCCGTATGGAAACGATCACGAAATCCAGATTCAGTTAACTGGAAACGTCTAAGAAGTGTTTCTTTTACGACATCAAAATCGTTTCTGCTTTTCTCATCCAGATTTATGAAACATTGGAGTGAGTCCCCAGTCAAAAAAAATCAACTAAGAGACTACTCCATCTCTCTTTAGGTACATTCAAACCTGTCACTTTCATGATAAATCTCGATAAGAAAGAGTCCACACAGTCGCGATTCTGATCGAAATGAGGCATCTTCAGCTTAGGATAGAACACAGTTGAACCTGCTGAAGTCTTAGAAAGATCAGACTGCAATTTAGCCAATTCTAAAGCTTTTTTCTTTTTCAGCATTTAATCTTAATGCTTCAAGCTCCATAGCATTTCTATGAGCTTGATCTAATTGAAGAAGTTCCATTCTTCGTAATTCCATTTTCTCTTTCTCTAACTCTCTTTCCTTATCTTTCTGAGCCATTTCTTTATCCTTTTGTTCTCTATCTTTATTTTTTTGTTCCTTTTCTTGGGCTAATTCAAACTTTCTAAGTTCCTCTGCCCGTTTAACAGCCTCACGCTGTTCTATCCTTTCAGCATGAGCTAAGTGTTTCTCATACCTAATCTTAGCATATTCCTCAAGTTCAGCTCCTGATTTACCTAAACTTTTAGCAATTCTGAGACTCAGAAACCACCCATGGTTAATATGATAGACATTTTTTTTTCTTTACGCTCGTGGTTCTAGGAAAACTTTTCAAACCACTCGCTACTAAGATAATAGCACACAAAAAGTAATTAAGCAGTCATTTTAGAAATGCTGCGTGACATACGCATCTGTGACACGTAGAATGATGTATTGTGGGAAAATATTGACATTAAAGGTTCAGAATCTGTCATTCGTTGGTGCGTAGCATTGTATTAATGTAAATGACAGCGATGAAGAGGTCAAGGATGAATTTTATCAACAACTGCAGAAAGAAATGGAAGACACACCTAGATATGATCTTATTATAGTAATGGGAGACCTCTATGCGAAAGTTGGTACACACAACACATATAATGAAAGAGTAATGGGGAAATGCGGCAGCGGAACAGCAAACGAAAATGGGGATAAATTAATAAGTTTCTGTAGTATTAACAACCTGGTCATTGGAGGAACACTTTTCCCACATAAAGAAATTCACAAATTAACATGGGAATCACCAAATGGTCGGGACAGAAACCAGATAGACCACATCATGATTAACAGTAGATGGAGACATGCATTACAAGATGTGAAGGTAAGAAGAGGTGCAGATGTGGGAAGTGATCACCATTTAGTAGTAGCAAAACTGAAAGTGAAACTAAGAAGGGCTGGACCAACTGTAACTACACAGAAAAGGTTTGACATCAGCAAATTGAAGGACCCCCTTACCAGAAAAGCTTTTGCGGCTGACATAAAGAAACGATATCAATTTGCCAAAAGTCAGGAAAAGACATTGACTGATGATATAGACCAGAAATTCAACACCATTTCAACAATATATAAGGAAAGCAGCAAATCGTGCTTGGGATTCCGGGAAAGGAAGAAGCAAGACTGGATAACACCAGAAACATTAAACACCATAACACTGAGAAAGGAAATGAAAAGAAAGAAAACAGAAGCAAAGTCCCCCAGGTTAAAGCAACTATATAGCGAACAGTACAGTCAGCTGGACAAGGAAGTTAAACGCCAAACCCGAGCCAACAAAAGGAATTTCCTAGACGATCTTGCAAGACAGGCAGAAGAGGCAGCACTGAGAAATGAACAAAGCACAGTATACAAAATAACTAAATTCATCAGCGGAAAACGAGGTGCAAACAATATTACATTAGTAAGAGATAAGCAAGGAAATCTCATCACGACAGCAGAGGGACAGGAAACAAGATGGGCAGAGCACTTCAGAAAAACTCTGAACAAGGAACCACCAGAGACACAATTGAATGTTCCTGAGGCTGAAAACGATCTAGATGTAAATACAGACATTCCACGAAAAGAAGAAATCATCACAGCAATCAAAGGGTTAAAGAACGGAAAAGCTCCTGACCATGATAACTTAAATGCAGAGCTATTTAAGACAGACCTTGAGCTAGCAGCAGAACTATTAGAACCACTATTTGCACAAGTCTGGAAAACGGGGAAAACACCATCAGAGTGGAACAAAGGAATAATTGTCAAATTGCCCAAGAAGGGAGATCTTGCAGACTGCAATAATTGGAGAGGAATCACTCTTCTCTCAGTTCCCAGCAAAATACTAGGCAGGATAATTATACAGAGAATTTCAAAAGCAGCAGACCACAAACTGAGGAAAGAACAAGCAGGATTTAGAAAGAACAGAAGATGTGTAGATCATATATTCACTCTCATGAACATTATAGAGCAGTGCTCAGAATGGCAAAGACAGCTGTACATTAATTTTGTTGATTTTAAAAAGGCTTTTGACAGCATACATAGGGACAGTTTATGGAAAATACTGAGGGCTTATGGAATTCCAAGCTGCATAGTGTCAATCATAAAAAGCCTCTATGCCAACTTTACGTGTAGTGTTGGGCACAGCAACCTAACCTTTGAGGTGAAGACAGGAGTACGACAGGGATGCCCCTTATCAATCACTCTATTTTTAACAGTCATAGACTGGGTGATGCGCCAGACAACAGAGGGAAGTCTAAGAGGAATAAGATGGACTACATTTTCTACATTGGAAGATCTGGAATATGCAGATGATATTGCACTACTAGCACATTCACACAAACACATCCAGGAAAAAACGGATAGACTTAATAAGTTTAGCCAGCAGGTAGGCATGAACATCAATTTAAAGAAGTCAGAGGTCATGACGCTCAATTTGAGCAACCCTGAGGTCATATCAGTAAGGAATCAGCAACTGGTACAGACAGACACCTTCACATACCTAGGATACATAGTAACACAAGACGGCGGGGCAGGCAAAGACATCAACATCAGAATGAATAAGGCAAGAACAGCCTTTTTTAGCCTAAACAACATCTGGAAGTCCTCTCAATACAGATCAAGAACAAAATTAAGATTATATCAGAGCTGTTTGCTTTCTGTGCTTCTTTATGGTGCGGAATGTTGGAGAGTTACAGAGAAGGAAATGTCGAAATTGTCCTCTTTTCACACAACATGCCTAAGAAAAATTCACCGAATCTTTTGGCCGAATACCATCTCCAACCAAGATCTGCTTACTCGGAGCAAGCAAGAGGACATGCACACCATCATAGCTGGCAGACGCTGGAGCTGGGTTGGCCATGTCCTCAGAAGAGACCCCGATGCCATCACAAGAACAGCTATGCTTTGGACCCCTGAAGGAAAACGAAAGAGAGGCCGACCAAAAACAACCTGGCGGAGGACTGTGGAGGCTGAGATGCAAAGAATGAACCAGAGTTGGGGCACTGTACGAAGGATGGCCACCGACCGAGCAAAGTGGAATCAATTTGTTGTTGCCCTACAAGACGCCACTAGGCGTAATGGCCACTGACTGCTTTGACGGTCGGCGGCTAAGGACCAAAGAAAAAAGAAAAAAAGGTTCAGAATCCAATCAATCTATCAATACCTTTCAATTGCTCGTGAAGGACAGGTCCTCAACAGAAATATACCAAACCCTCCTGTCCTGAATAAAATTAAAATTAATATAAATTTTATTTGTTTGTATTGTATCATCAGTGAAATGGACGATAACTGCAAATAATCTATGTGTATTCTTTCCAACAAGATTGTCTCTCTTGAGAGAAATATTGAAACTTCTCTACCCTCTCCCCTACAACACACACTATCACAAGCGCGTGCACATTTAAACAAATGTAATTTACAGCTTATCAAAATTAAAAAAAAAAAAAAAAAAAAAAAAAAACATTAACTTTCCGTGTAATATACTGAATAATGAAATCCGCATCCTATGCTCTGGACTCGTTTATCGCAAACTGATAATCATTAGTCACTTTAATTTTTAAAAAAAATTATTACATTTTTTTTTTCGTACGCCCGCTAATACTCGAGGCGAAATTTCAGGTTATTGTTAATGTCTAACTTGACATTGATTTTACGTGAGTATCCCTTTTCTTGTACAGAGACAGGTGTCCCTCGCCATTCAGGCAGATACTCGCCGATTTCGGAGGTACCCATTAAAGCTGGGTCGGCTCAGGAGCCGCCAATCCCTGGTCGATGACACTCCTTCAAATGTCATCGCCAGGTCTCGAGTTAATCCAGTCCAATTCCCGGTCGAAGAAAAATCCTCAAATGCCGTCGCCCGGGTTTGATCCTGAATCACCCGGTCGCCAGAGCGGTGTTGTAACCACTACGCTAGCGCGGCTCCCACATTAATTACATTAAAAAAAAAGAAAATAAAAAATATTTTTTAAAAATATTTTAAACACAGGCTTTTAATGCACTAAAACGCCACAAATAATTTTTCAAGGAGTTTATAGCTTGCAGTCAAAAGATGTAACATAAATTGACAAAAAGCCAGGGGCGCTTAAGCGCTTATCATATATTTTATCCATAAGTGTGTAATGAAGTATAAAACCAGTTAATTTCATGTAGAATCAGTGCCCCAGGCATAATATATTTTTTAATTTTTTTATTACGATTACGACCAACATTTCAAAGTTGGTGAAGCTGGCGACTAATGCAATGAATATTGGAGTTCAGACAAATGCATTCTGCTTACAACTTGGAGTGAGGGAAATCCACTGACATCGCAATGTTCCACGTGACCCACAGCCTGCTAATCACTGCAAAAGAGTATTTTAAAAAAAAAGAAGGATAAGAACCCGATAGTGAAGAGGTAATCGACAAATAAATAAACTGATTAATAAATAAACTTTTTGGTTTATTTTTAGCGTTTCATTTTCTTCTTTGCTAGAACCAAAATCTAGGGTGCGTCTTAAAATCAGTGGAGTCTCAGAGTCAAATAAGTACAGTAGTACAATTTATTACTATTACCATTTATAATCAGTCTTTTAACATTAAACATGTTCTTGACTGGTTATCGAGTCTCTGCTCTGTGAAATCAGATCTGAGCTTAAAACATTATTCAAAGAACTTCAACGGTTGCCCTCCAGTGGTTACCCCTTGCGTAGTCCCCTCAAAAAAAAAAAAAAATTGTTTAATCGGTTGTAATCGGAGAGTTGATGTTTTATCTGAAGCTGGTGATAAAATGGACCAATTCAGCCACCCATTGCCCTATCGAGAGGTCAAAACCATCATCCACAACCAGTACAGTACAACTACCATTGGAAGAAAGAAAGGGATGTGGACAATATACCCGACCCAATCAGCCAGCTTCATAGGCACCAGCAGACCATTCTTTTACAAATAAGAACTTGCCATTGAAGATTACTATGTCACATATATCGCCTTAGGTTAGCGCACACCTATGAAATGGATGGCAGAAATGGAATCCAAACTCCTGATCGCATTCTCCCAGCTTGCGGTGACCTACCACGCCAAACCTGGCCGGTGGGTGCGGAGCTGAGAAAAGTGTTATGGGGGGTGACGCATGGACCTAGAAAAAAACTTTTAACTTCGTCCTGCGACAGATCTGCAAATTTAGTTGACTAATAACGTCCACGCAGCAGAAGAGGAAGAAGTAGAGGAAAAGTCTTTGCTCTGTCATTCTAATCTCAACGCTTACTATACTGAGTGGTACATTGCATTGCTTGTCGCATATAAATACGTTTACATTTAACAGTTCAGATCCGCCTGATGCGGATTTTTTATAGCTCCGACACAATCCTCAATATTGACTGTTAGTTAGTCTCAGGATTCCTTATTGTTCCAAGAATTGAAGAAACGAATTAAAAATGAAAGCATTACACAGCTGTCCAGTTCAAAGCCTGTCGTGAATATTCATCCATTCAACTATCCAAGTGTTGAGGATTGTTGGGTTTGAGCTCGATTTGGATGGTTGCACCATGAAATACCTCAGCTGAATAAATAAATAAAATATACCGCGTATATCGATGCATGACGCGTTAGACATAGTAACGAGAGTCGTTGTGTGTCCTTCAAGGCAAATGGCAGTGTTTAAAAATATGTGGCATGACCACTTAGCCAAAGTGTTTTAAAGATGTGGTATAACCACTCAAATGTGATAGTGCATAACTAGAAAGTTATATTTAAAGCAGAAATAAAGAATGTATAAGGACCCTTGAGTCTTAAAATATAAGACGGCAATATTAGCCGCAATAATTTATGATTAACGTAAGTCGTAAAATATGAAACACAGTTAGAATATGTAGGGCTGATTAAGCCTGGCTTTGAATGCCAAAGTAAATTTATATATTAGACAGTGTATCTAATAGAACTAGCAGAATGTTTAATTCTGTATAAATACAAGAATTATGCCAAACAGTTTTAGTGGAAATATGATCGAACGTTAATTATAACGATAATGAATCGGACATGCAATGTCTGTGAAAATATAGACTCTACGCTATAATGTATCCAGTGCTCTTGATGTGAACTATATTAAGTATTGTCTGTTGTTCATGATGGAAGAATGAATCCCTATTAAATTGTATTCAAGGTTCCAGTTATGACTGTTTTTATGAAGAATGACCATTGACCTTCAAATGAATACACACGCTGTCACACTGGTAATATGAAATGAAACGATATATATAACACGGTCATTCAAATATTTATGAACTTTGATTGAAAGCACGTTTAAAATGCAATTACTTGAAAGAAGTATCAAAAGAAAACATGGTTGTAATCAATATCGATACCGGGTGGAACACAGAACAGACGATTAAATAATTGTACGAAACATAATCCGCGGAAGGCGACCTATGTCTTTACTGACTGTGTGTGGTACACCACTCTGAGTGGAGACCTCCCAGTACCAAAGACTGCTGTGCCTGTCTTCAGATTTGCTCCTTTCCTCAGACCTACGGGTCCTGAGAGTTCCTCTATAAATGCCTTTGTGCAGATGAGGAAGGACATCCCTCGAAACCTTCGGGTATATGAGGCTCTGTTCATTTTGGCTGGAATGACGTCTCGATAGTTCGGAGGTTTTATAGCGTATATGAGTACACTTGAGGGCAAGTCCGGGCACAATGGGCTAATCACCTGTTTGCCAAGTCACTTTGATTACATGTCCTGCCCATGGGCCTTGTGCACTTGGGTCCCCTCTACACTTCGTTTCACGGGGTAGAAGAGGGTACGATTATGAGATGAGATGAGACGAAACATAATACTAGAGTAACCCATCTAAATCAGTGAAAAGCACGTAACATAAAAGAAAACGACTAGTGACCCTTCAAGCATGTCGACACAGGTGACTGATGTGACGCTGTGTAATACTAGTCCCGTTCAGTTATAACTGACTATGGGAATGTGCCCCTGGGATGACAGCCCTCAGTTGTTTTTTCCCCCTGATGTTTCTTTCGACGTGTTCTTTTCTAATCTGCTTATTGTGAGAGCTTCTTTTCGCCAAATTTGAGGTGGCGCTGTAGGGAGTATCGCCAATTGGTGCAACCGGCAGCTTTATCCTCCCAGATTGCTGGACTTATGCCAGTGCCTTCATATCTCTCTTGGACACACCTTTTAACCTCAGCTACGGTCGCCCGACTGTTCTGTTGCCTTCTGCCACTTGTCCGTAGAAAATATCTTCAGGAATACGACTGTCTAAGCAGTGTATGAAAAAAGTGGAACTTTACGAATTTGCGCGAGGTTGCGTATGAAGCTGGGAATCCCATCAGGTAGTACGATATGCTAAAGAAACTACCGCTGCAGGAGTGCTTGAATATCTTATTGCAGGCTTCCTACAAGGCGATCAGTTAGACTGGTGGTTCCATGTAGTATAATGAGCGAAATGGGAAATTATGAACGATGATATGTAATTTAATTATGCAACAAGTAACTACACAGCACAAGACATAGGATTCAGGTTTTAAAAAATATACTAAAACATCAGTTTTCAAGAGATGGCAAGAGGGGCACCGGGGCTATCATTCTAACCATGAGGAAACTGATTCAGCGATCTGAGTCTCTAAGGCGCAGCACGTGCCGACCACGGACTGTTCCAGCAATGAAGCATTCGGCTCTAGACACAAACAACTTGTCGACAGAGATGAGTTTATTTCCTCCTTTCCTGCACTGTACCGTCATCTGTGGAAGCTATCCTTTCCGTTATTCCAAAATAAACATGAACATTTCTAAACGGGTAGAGTCATTAATACGATATATCCATTAGAACATGATTCCAGAGGTTGGAACAGTTGCAGGGTAAAAAACGGTGTCTGCGAACTCTGCTACAACAGTGATGGTTTTATGAAGCGATGGTTACATCCCGGTTAAGTGAGCTATCAAAGTGTTATAAACAAGTCCACGTGTGTTCACTAAGGTTACAGGTACAAGAAGACAGGTGATTTCATTCCCTGCGCTTGTTGTTCTTATCTCACCCCCATCTCATCTCTCTCTCCCTCTCTCTCGTTCTCTTTTCGGTCTCGCCATCTGTGTGTATGTATGTAATAGAAGGTGAACAGAAAATCCAAAATAAAAATACACAAAGTATGTAAGACAAAATAAAAAATGCAAAAAGTATGTAAGACAAAATAAAAAATGCAAAAAGTATGTAAGACAAAATAAAAAATGCAAAAAGTATGTAAGACAAAATAAAAAATACACAAAGTATGTAAGACAAAATAAAAAATGCAAAAGTATGTAAGACAAAATAAAAAATACACAAAGTATGGGAAGAAATGTACATTTTGTCCTGGTGAGCTGTTTCTTTGATATTTTGCAAAACCTGAAGTGGCACAACAGGTCGGGGCGAAGAAGTTAGTAAATAAATAAACAAACAACACACAAAGGTATGTTATCAGGCACTCAGTGAGAAATAAAGAAGTAGAAGACCAGACAACAGAAAAACAACAGAAGTGATAGGTTTACCTGGATCGAACCAGGACCTTCCGAACGGCACCAACCGCCTAGCCACGGGAGCGAATCGCCACTATCCAATATTTAAAGGCAAAAACAGAACGGAGAGGATTTGAGGCACATATAGAGATACTGGCAAAGTTTCTAAGGGGAAAGGAAGTTATATTTCAGCAATGTAAAGGTCACTAACAACCGCTGCGTTAAAAGAAATTCCCTTAAATGAAACAGAAAGGACAAGAGAATAATTATAGGAACAATGCAAGAATTATGTTTCTATATTACTTTATAATCCTAATAATGAAATAATTCATTGTTCACTGTTAATTCATAATTCTATCAATGACAGATGTATGTGTTCAATGTTGGTTCATAATTCTATTATTAAAAGAACTATGTATTCTCTGTTTTTTTTCATAATTCTATCAATGAGAGATATATGCGTTTGTCACGAGGTGTTTTGAGGAGATAAGACAGCTTGAATGGAATGGAAGAATAAAAATAATAATGTCTTATTGATAGCTTCCGAGTTTGAAGAAAACTGCCTCTCCTCGGGAAATAGTGTACTAGAAATTTACTTAAAAGAGAATTCTGGTACCTAAACGAGATATTTTCTGGACGATAAATTCTTCCTCAGGAATCCGACTATGGTAGTGTTGCTGGTAGGGATTTATACTCATCTCCTCAAGGACTGTAGTAGCTGCGGAGATGATTTCGGTTCGGACTCTCTTGCTTTTGTATGCTCCAGCACTTTGGTCTCATAAACAGTTCTATGGGTTCAGAGGGGGTCAGAGTTTGCTTCCCTGGACTCAGTGCACATCACAGATAAGGATGGGGTAAGTCACCTCTGCTGAATATCTCTTCTGCTTATGGGATGTGTGGTATGGTTACTGGGTGATAGGATAAGGTTGGGTATGATAACCTATTTGATAGGGTATGGTGGGTAAGGGTAATCTTTGGTACCATGGACTTGTACCCTGGTTTGTACCCTGGACCTGGTTTAGGTATCTGGTAACCGCAACCTGGTTTTGTACTTTGTAACCGCAACCTGGGTTTGTACTTGGTAACCGCAACCTGAGTTAGTACCTCGTAACCGCAACCTGGGTGGACTGGAAACAATTGAAATCCCATTAGTGGTTTCAAGAGCAGTCATCTCCTAAGTCTGATGGCCGGTAAGCGTCCATCAGAAATTAAATTAACACAAGGTTAACTACTATTTAGTAACTGTGTTATCTATTAGATATGAACTACCACTTCTTAACTGACATTATAGTGTATCTTGAGTTCTCAGTCTCTATCTGGCTGTCTGCTTATTTACAGCAGTGGTTTTCCCCATGTGGCAATGAGTTTCACAAACTGTGAGGTAGGGGCTGGGGTCATCAAATGGTTGAGAACCACTGGTTCACCTATTGCCCATAGAGCAGTATTTTAATTCCGGGGTCACTGTCAACAATGGTTTGAGAACCACTGGGTAATAGTTTCCTATGCTGCTTTAACTTGGTGGGGTGTCATTGCGGCCAAGGTCTGAGAACCAATGATTTACATTCTTGCTTACTCAAGCAGTAAATCATTTGGAGGGTAGGCATGGTCTCAAGGCTTGAGAACTGCTGACTTACATTTTGTCAGTCAAGTGGTAAATTCATTAAATAGCTAAATAATTGCAAGCATTCTTAAAGTCCTGGTTCCTGTAGCAAATAACATTCATATACTGATAATAAAATAGTTCTTCAATCATCAAACATGGTATGTGCATAGGATTGCATTAAATACATGTAAAGAACCTTCCATAATGAAAAACACATTAATGTCCCTTATGTGACAAAGTGAGAAGAAGTGATTGAGAACACTGTTATCAAGTTTGTAGTCTTGACAGAGAACACAGAAGCCTTATAAGAAATAGAAAATAGAAGGACCACTAATACACTTCTGTTTTGCTTGGATCAATATGCAAATCTCAAAGAAACAACAATAATATACATCAATTATTTTAACCCTGTCTTATTTCTGCCAGGCTGTGAGATAAAGATCAGGAGTTAATTAGGTCTATGACTTTGCAAACTCATACATTAGTTTGAGTGATCTGTAAATATGCAAATAACAATTATTGTCACTGAAAATGGAAATGCATTTAAACTTTAACAAAAAGTTACTGCAATAGCAAGCTGTTGATAAACATATGATTATTCATGTTATAAAATCAGCAGTATTAGATCTACTTACTTCGCTCAACGAATTCACTACAACTATTTCGCAACATGAAATGCCCACTTGGGCCCAGAGTCTGTCTGCTCCGAATGATGGTTACAAGAAGAATGCTTAAAATTCCCTCCAATTCCAGGATGAGACTCCCGGGCAGGGATGGGCTGTGTCTTGGGTGGCCTTGTGTGGCATTGTTGCAAATACTATTCTGGTCCCAGGGGTATTAAGTTACCTTCGTTAACTCGCCATAGTATCCACTGTGTACATGTTTGCAGCGGCCAGGCAGAGTTTCTGCCCCTTTCTTGATTTACGGGTGTCCTGCTCGTGACATCCGGTCTGTTCGTAGGACTGATTTTCACCTTTCCAAGTGGAAAGACTTAGGCTGGCCAAGGGAATAATTTATTACCTTGGACCGAGAATCCTGAGCTAGTAAACTACTGTTAAATCTAAGACTAGCGAGAGAGAGAGAGAGAGACTTTAGGTTTCTTGTCAAATGATAGGAGAAATTTGTAGAGGGAAAAAAAATAATAGACAGAAGAAAAGAAGTCGGGGAGAGTCGTTCCACGACAGCGTTCAATATTAGTTCATAATCCTATCAACGAAAGATTTATATGTTCAGTTAGTTCATAATTCTATCAATGAAAGATTTCAGTATTCTCTGTTAGTTCGTAATTCAATCAGAGAACGAATTCGGTGTTCTCTGTTAGTTCATAATCCTATCATTGAAAGAATGCGGTGTAAGAATTATGTTTCTCTGTTTATTCAGAATAATATTAATGAATGAATTCTATGTACTATATTTTTTCCTAATTCTATCAATGAAAGAATTATGTGTTCTCCGTTATTTCATATTTCTATGAATAAAAAAAAAAAAATTACTTATTCTCTGTCAGCTCATAATTGTAGCAGCGAAATAATTCTAGTATCACTACTAGTTTATAATGTTTTTATAATAATATTTTATGCTTGGCCCCACTGAATATCAGGGCCCGTTAGTGAAAAGCTAATAAAAAATAAAAATATTTTAAGCACATTAAAACTCTATGTTTAAAATATTTTTTTTATAATTTTGTTTATTTTTTGTTTGTTTTTAAATTTAAGTCAAATGTAATCGATCCGCTAATGACATTATCAGTTTGCAATAAACGAGTCCACAGCACAGGAGGTGGATTACATTATTCAGTATATTACACGGAAAATTAATATATATATATATATTTTTTTTTTAATATTTTGATAAGAGTTATAAATTACATTTTTTTAAAAAATTATTTGTCAGATGTGTGTATGTCTGGGGGAGAGGGGGGGGGGGGGAATGAAGTTTCTAGAGATTGACAATCTTGTTAGAAAGAATACACCTAGATTATTTGCAGTTATCGCCCATTTTAGTGATGTTTTTTTTATTAAAAAAAAAAAAAATTAATATTAATTTTAATTTTATTATTTTTACGACTGCTTATTGTATTGTCATGGAGAATACATAACTATGCCAATTTTCAGAGCTATTACTCATCTGGAAGGGATTCAAAAATCGATTGCAAGATTTGAAGGTGACAGCATGGTGACATACGTTGCGAGTTAAAGAAAAGCCTGTAAATATAGGACCAATGCTACTTACTGAGCTTAACACAAAACACGAATAAAAGAGTTATATGTAGGCTTGGTAACCTCATCGTCTAAACAGAATTGCTACAGAAAATAAAAAGTTCTAAGATTTGTGTTTTTCTGTCAGTGACTATTTGATAAAGAAGATCGACAGAGGAGCTGCGGTAGCGCAGTGATTAGTGCACTGGCTTCCTAGCTCGGTGGTCCATGGTTCAATCCCCAGTTAAAGGTGGGAGTTTTTAGACCGCAAACGGCTCCGGGTTCGACCCAGCCTCATGAATTGGGTACCAGAACAACTCTGGGAAGTTAAGGCGGCCGGCGTGATGTTGACCACATCATCCCTAGTTTGCCGATGGTAAAGAAAATATGGGCCTAACACCATATTCCAAATATACTTCAATGGGCGTGTAACGGGATCCTTTACCTTTTTACCTAACTATTTGATAAAGAAGCTCGACAGAGGTAAGGGATGGAGTTTTACATTAGCATTAATGGTTATTGTTTTAATGTTTGCAGCCATTTATTACTTGTAAAAAGACAACATAGGTCCGAGTGGCTAAGAGGTATGGAGTCAGCCTCTAATTCTAAAGGTACAAGATTCGCTCTCAGTACAGGTAATATCAGTTATGGAAATTTTTTTCAGAACTAGTGGTTCCTAATGATCTCAGACTCCCCCTTGATCTTATGGGTAGGGAGATCGGATGCCTAGCCTTCTCAGATAAGGGTAAAAAAAATAGGAGGTCCCGTATGA
This sequence comes from Oreohelix idahoensis, assembly GCA_024509875.1. Classification (NCBI taxonomy): domain Eukaryota; kingdom Metazoa; phylum Mollusca; class Gastropoda; order Stylommatophora; family Oreohelicidae; genus Oreohelix; species Oreohelix idahoensis. Next base: position 161,870 of record JAMPIV010022297.1, read on the forward strand.
AAGTTTCGCACTTTAAAAATCCATCGTCATTTGGAAATTGTAAAGTGTTGGCCATACAGCCACTGCCCTGGTAAAATTTACAAAATTAGGAAACCTTATTTGTGCGCTCTCTTCTCCTCTCCGGCAGTATTGAACTACATTTGTTGTGCGTACTGAATTATGTGCATTATTCAATTATTAGCACATTCTTTTTCCCTACTGTCATTGTTCACGTTTCACGCTTCGATGCATGACAGGACCAGACAAGCGTATCGCCAATCCTTGAGAAATTAATTGAATCACTAAAATGTGATAATACCACATTGACTATAGGTAAATGAGAGCATGAAGTGTTTCCTTAAGATTGCATAATCACTTACGACTCGACAGCAAGGTTAGGTGATTATAGATAAACGCAATCTTGGAAGACATTTGGAAGAGTGAGGAGGAAGTGTGGTATGAGTAGACTTTGAAAACATTTTCGGATGTAGCAACTCCATATACGGAGGATGATTGAAATTGTCAAACGCATGAGTCATGGAAAATACTACATGAGGAAAATTTGTTCATAACATGTACTTTGAACGTATTTGCTGGAATTTGAGGCGCCAATAAACAATCGTGTTGATTGGGAGTTTGACAACAAACGGCAGGTGGAAACGTGGACCTGAAACCTACGATATAACGTAGAAAAGTTTGACATACGGTACTGCATTCCTGAAATCGTCAACGTAGACATCTCTGACCTTGCCACAGAAAAGAATAGAGTTGGGTTCTGAATGTATAGGACCGGACAAAAAATATTAAGAGCAGCTCTGTACATCAGTAGAAAACTCGCCAATATTAATACGGAACCCGGAATTCTACAGGACCACTAACAAGTCACAGAGGGATTCTGAAATAGAAATAATACCCCAGATGTGTGTTTGAGGCATCTGTGTTAAGTTGCCAACACTATTCTACTGAGCAAGAAGTCTAAGATTTCTCAATTATTGAGGTGTGTGTAACATATTTTTTATGCAGGGAATTGGACATGTTCATACTTGCTAGTGGTGTTAAAGATTCATACTAGGCTGGCAACCTCAGCATATGAAAAAGATACATTCACGAACAACCACAGCAAGCGCTAGTGATTGTTTCATGCTAGTTCTCACGGAAGAACCTAAAGCAGAGGTAACCCCAGACTCGGAATGGAGCAGGGAATGGGTGATGATTACATCAACATGTGTATAGTTGTATATTATCATTGTGTGAATGTATGTGAACTTAATATGTTGCTTCAGGCACAAGCCACTTGCCGCTTTCCAGTAACACATTTTTCCTTAAATTAACTGACATACTGGTTTTTTTACCACATGCTGAGTGGTATGATATAATCTCAGGGAGAGTAAAAAATCTGAGAAAACAAACGGCTACGGACAGCAGGAAAAGACGCCTGATTAATATCAGGCAAACAAATATTTAGCAGCGGAATTGTTCTTTTGTTCGTCCTCTAAAGTTAGTTGTACCAGTACGAAGCGATCCGATTATTTGTGGTACGACCCGGAGAGACCATTTACTGTATAGACTGTGGTTCGAAGCATGAGATCGACACTTGAAGATTATTGCCTTGACCCGTGGAGGTTACTTCCTGAACTGATCTGGAAAATTGCCCCTCACCACAGAGACGAATCTACGGAAAAGCTGGATCGACACTTCAGCATTTTGGCACGTCCCAATTTTAACAGGCCAAAACAACCGAACTTTATTTTGCTAAATTCATCAAGCTTTAAGACTTTTCGATGAAGAAAATTAAGTTTTTTTTCCCATAATCACCAGTCAAATTTATTTACATGTGCTTCAAAGTAATTGATCATTAAATTTGTATATGTTGATTCTGACAACATTTTTTTGGGTGATGCCTAGATGGCAGGGAGGATAGTGTGATTCGCTTGCATAGCTAGGCGGGGTTGTCGCACGGAAGGTCCTGGGTTCTATTCCTGGGTAGGCCACTCACGTCTGTTGTTTTTATGTTTTCTAGTTTTCTACTTCTTTATTTCTTACGAGTGCCTGAAAACATACCTTTATGTTTGTCTAATATTTATTCCCCATTCTGTGCAGTGGTGGTCTACTAATGGTCACAACGCAAGCGTATCTAAAAGTAGGTCGTCCAGGGTATCTATCTTTGCGCAAGATTACTCTTGGCAAAGGTGTAGATAGAAGAGGAATGTCGTTTCTACCTTAGGGGAGCCTTCAATGAAATTCTCAGAAGTCAAGAACAAACGCTGCTTAAGGGCTGAGTAAATTTGTTAACTTATTATCTAGTCCGTCGCCTTTTGTGAAGGGGTTACGCAATGATTTTGGCCCGTCAAGCCCCCAGTTGGAGTAATCCAACGAATGCCCTCTTATAATTAATGGCACTATATTTATAGATATGTATTTATCCGGAAAACTGTCTCATACGTTGGCTTTTGTACAAATCCACTGAATCAACTATTATTGTTTAGTTTAAAATAAAATACAACAAATTTAATAGTCAATTAGTTCAACAAGTTAAAATAAGGATTAAATGGGGTGAAAGTTATAGTAAATTTTTCCTCATTGAGGTTTTGGTAGGGCGTTAATAATAATGTCCGTATTTTTGCTGTAGCCTGTTACTTAACTCCAGATGAGTCCTGCAGCTGTGGTTTCCGTCACTACATTTTGGTGATGAGTACACTTCTCCACATAATTCGTCCACTGTAGGCGGTTGGTGGTGATACTCTTCTCACACACTAATGGCGCAGGAACTTCAGTAATTAAGTCTGATGTCTTGTAACCACGAACTGTGACAAATTAGAAAGAAATAAATGCCTCAGTACATTTGTTCTCCGCAAACTAAGAGGTCCATTTTGATGCGCTCCACCCCCGAATGTTAACCTCTCAGAAGAATTAAATTCCCGAGCACACAATGTAACTCAGGGAATATGATGAAAATTCACCAACATTCCTCTGGGTATTAACTAGGAAATTGCGTCTGGAGTGCATGAATAATGATTTGCCTGAATTACAATTAAAAAAGGTATATAAATCTCACAAAATGATTCTATACACTTAAGGCACATGTGATGTAATTATCACTCATTACTCGTCGCTACTCCCGTCGGGGTCTAGGTCCTCTCTGCTGTCGGGTTTCTCGCACGACTAGTCAGAAACAATCACCAGCTCTTGCTAGTGGTTCAAGCATATACTATTTTCATATGTTGAGGTTGCCAGCCTCATATATAACCACTTAGCAAGAAACCTGTAAAATTTACATTAGTAAATAAATTGTTTACACTTACCCCACAATTTTGGAAATACACACTTCTCCTGGCGCAGATTAGAATGGACCCACAGCCCTGTATTTAGATGCTGTTCGAATCACTTAAGTCTGAGAAGTTCCTCTTATGACGGGTGAAACACTTGGTCTGGAAATCTATAATTCCTCTTATGACTCCTTGTGATAAAATTCCCAAGTTTCCAGTCTTGTATTAAAATTGCGGGTTTACTTGTACTTCCAAAGTTGCCCAATACTCGATCTCGTACTTATAGTTGTGGAATGATATGTCCTATCCTCTTTCCTCTGGCTTGTAGGAGGTGTTTAGTTGCCGCGGCGATGCAGTCTGTCTGTGTGCTGTGACTCCGAATTTATTAGATTATATCCCACAATCCTTAGTTTCAAATCCCAGCTGTGTTTCCGCCGAAAGTTCCAATCAAATCATAGTAGATTCTGGTGAACCAATCCAATCTATTTAGCACTGTTTGGGTGGGGAAGTTTATCATTACTCATCCCACGCGTATTTGAAAATATTAAATTTAATATACACAGGTGGCCTCTTACACAGTGATGTCATATCGTTACCTAAGACTTCCGGCGCACCTCTGTTTATCACCTTTATCTTCGTGTCTCCGCTAGACAGATGTTTGGTCAAACCGTATTGTCTTCTTTCATCGTATCACAATACCAGCTTGGGTCAACATGATCAACAGCTTTCCAATGGGGTCAAATATTTGACCGCCCCGTTTCCACAGGCGGTCAGACAGATTAAGCGATAAAATATTATCGCTGGCCGGGTCACCAAACTTGGCGAATCGTAACAACAGTCTGGGAGTGAGTGTGAAACAATAAGATACGCATTACTCCCGCAGCAAATACTGCCATAGGGGAGTGGCGTGTTAGAGAATTCACCATGCTATGTCCAGCATAGAGAAAAATAGTGAAAATAACGAATGAAAAGGCATGATTTATGCCAAATAAAAGCAATGAGTGAGAAAAATGAAGGAAAAAAGAAATGGATACTGCCGGAGGGCTGAAGGTGTGAGAGAACACCTAAAAGAGCATGTTCAGACGTTTTGTCATAATATATATATATATATATATATATATATATATATATATATATATATATATATGGTTTAGCCTCATAAACTTTTTTCAAAAAACGGGACCACATTTTGCATCGGGAAAACGAAAGTGCACGTATTCTGAACGAATGCGAAGTCCTTACAATTTCTCTTCTGCGACATGTCCTGATGACGTCACTAACTCTTCTGTAGTCATCTCAATCCCCTACTTCCAATTTCAACTTCATTTGAATGTTATATTCAAATTTATCATGACTTATGGTCAATGGCCAACGTACCATGACAGAAATTGAACAGCTTTGCGCTGTTTTGATCGGTATTTAAATTTAGCTTTCAGGGTACAATATTCCGCATTTCCCCAAAAAGCGGCGTCTTTTTTCCATTGAAGGTTACGGGAGGTTTCACTTTGACAATTGACAATATGGGGATTACAAACTGGCATACAGCACACTTAGATAACAGAAAGGGGAAGACAATCAAAAACTTTCTAAATATGTTAACGCTATTTTCTTGTCTTTTGCAAGGCAGTATTGGTTCTTGAATCTCCTGGGAAAGAGATGTAGAAGGAGGCGGAAGAGAACTGGAGACAGACGTGAAGGGGAGGAAGAAGAGTGTGTAAGACCTTGAGGTGATGGCACGTGACAGGAAGATTTGGTAAACGTTTGTTGAAGGTCTATGCTCCTTGGGAAATTAAAGAGTGATAATGATGATGATGATGATGATCATTGTCCTGTCTTCTGCTTGTGTTGTGTCTGCCAATGTATCTTCTCTTCACATGAGACCAAGAAGTATTTTATATCTGGACATGCGTCCTTATATAACCGACGGATCCTGTATCTAGGTTGAACGGTGCGCATCTCACCAAAACGAGGCAACATTTTTAAAAAAAAAAGTATCTTCTCTTTGCAACTTTGCACGACAATGATTCACAGCCTCGAATTAGACTTCGCGTTATACTTGTCAGATACTTATGAGCCGCAACAGCCATATCTCTCTAGGTCTCTCATCCGCCCAGTGACAGCATTTTTTTTTTTTTGGTTACATACTCCACCACATTTGATCGATTTTCTTAAGTAGTCTAGGGACCGAACTGCATCCCTCATTTGTTAGCAGCTACTATGTCCCAAGTGGTTTAAAAAAGTACAAACTGAGGCTGAAACGAGAGCAAGAAGTAACAAAGTTAATTTGACACGTCAGACGAAAGCCAAACATTATGGGGTCGGCCAATTCTTTTAGATGGGTCCAGAACGAAAGTATTAGTCTGTTGTTTCCTTAAGCAGTCAACATCACGTGACATGTCAGCCATTGTTGTATCTGATGTCAACAACAAATTAAACTTTTATTTTTCTCCTTCTCTCGTCTTCTCTGCCTCACCTCTTTCCGTCTTTCTTATTTAATTTTTTTCAAGACCCGTTGGCATGATGTAAACAAAAAGTTGAACATATTTATAACGCTGTGTTTTCTTGGAAAGTTAAACTTTGTTTAATTTCTTTGTGACATGTTTAAAGGAGACATTTATGTTTCACAATCAGTAATTTTTTTTGTAACGTTCTTCATCACAATCTAATTATAGTTTCCACCATTATTATCCTTCAACTCTGTAAGGTCCATATACCTTGAATAAATTCATTACAAGCTTTCCTGTCCTGTACCATCCGTTCATGGTCGTTCCATGACTCCTTTATCTATTTCATATCTGTCTCCAAATCTCTTCACCGTGTGCTTTTCCGTCTTGCTCTATTTCTGTTACTCTGAGAATTCCAAAAGAAGGGCAGCCTTGTAAGACTGTCAACAGGTTTACTCGGTGTGTGCTCAACCCAACGCCAGAGTCATCTTCTTACCTGATGGTCCACTGTCCTGTCAGACTATTCCAACTCAACACCAGAGTCATCTTCTTACCTGATGGTCTACTGTCCTGTCAGACTATTCCAACCCAACGCCAGAGTCATCTTCTTACCTGATGGTCTACTGTCCTGTCAGACTATTCCAACCCAACGCCAGAGTCATCTTCTTACCTGATGGTCTACTGTCCTGTCAGACTATTTCAGTTCTTCTATTCTGCACGAGCAGCCATTTACATAAGTCTTTTACATCTTGGTTGTCGTTTTTGTTGTTGTACACGTTTAAGAACCATTCAGTAGGTCACCAAGAGTTGACGCTCAGTGACAGTGGATCAAAGTCAAGAACCATTCAGTAAGTCGGTCGTAACATTTGAGCTGAAGGTTCTCATTTGTGTGATCAACTCAATTTTTTTTTTAATTTCTATATACTTCCATATGCAATGAAAATTATTCTTTATCCATTGTATTCTTATTTTGATACCACTGCTCCTCCCTTTGTCTGTATTGCTGTCAAGATGAGTTCACTATTTGTAGGGATGTTTCACTACTTGCAGCCCTGCTATCATTTGTTCTATTTATTCTCATGAAAGTTGTCTTTTGCCTGTGAGTTTTCAACCCCGGTTGATGTGACCTCTCATCAAGTATTTTGATTACGTCTTGCATCTGATTATGGTTATTGAAAAGAATAATTAGATAATTGTAGCAAAATCTGTGAAATAATCACTAAATTCAGTAAGATTTTAATCCTATGATAATAAATAAACCCGACCGTAAGTGTCTGCCTAAAGTCGTCTCTACGCCAGTATAGCGCTGCCTTTTGTGCAGAGGACATGCTTATAAAACGATCCCGCCGTAAAATCTAACCCGCTTTCCTAGTTTCGGTTTTGAGACTTACAATTAACGATCTGCCAGAACTGTGACACCAATCTACCGTCTGAATTAACGTACGATTTTAACTTTAACGCCTAAATTAGTAGTAACTCGGACATTTTTCAGTAGTAAGAACGAAACGACTGTAATAATTAACGCAAATACTACCAACGCTTGGCAAAAAACCCCTCTTCGTTCTGCACGCGGGACTAATACTATAACCTCTCTGTTGGACAAGCCAGAATACATAAACACGCAGACAGTGTTCCATTCTCGCCGAGTAGTGTATTTCTGACGTAACACAACTAGTTGGTTTATTTGAATGAAAAAATGATAGAAAAGGAGGGGGAAAGATGGCCGACTTTTGGAAAAGTTGAAATTGACGATTAACAGTGACAAAACTGAAAATCTAAACGAAAAATAATATAGCCATAAAAATCATATATAAAGATAGCTTAGGGTCTCCTCAGCAATAATATGTTTTAATATATATGGTAGTCTAATTATTAGCCAAGATATTGAAATAATACTATATGTCTACGAACACTAAGACGGACAGATTGGTGGTCTTGCTCATTTATCCATAACGTTAGTGGGGACGCCAGTTTAAAAAAGAGGCATTAGATTGATTCAAATCCGATTGGATGGTAGAAGAGTATAGGAAGGAGGGTATTGGTTAGGCAAAAAAGCTAAATATACTTTGAAGACTCACTCCTAGAAGTTTGGAGTTTTGTTTTTTTAAATTTTGAATTAAAAAGCTAGACCCTCGCTGATTGGGCCGGTCTGTTAATATTGGCAAAAGCTTTCAAAGGCTTGTCGCCAGTTGATACAGAAGTTTTTGTAAGCAAGCTGCGTTGAGAACAGCAGTGCCTAGAGTGAAATAATAAACCTTGGCAGTCTGGACCGGGGCAAAGCTGAACCTACATATTAATGCTAATGCCAGTCAACGTATGTTTGTGATATTTCTTTGAATTGTGGTAAGAATTAATTTATTAATCTTATTATTACAACCAAATTTGGTGTATGAGATACTGCTTGTTTGGGAAGGCTTTACGACTAAGTACAGAGGTCCCCAGCAGACTTATGCAGGGCCTGTGGTGTTGCACACAAGCAGTAAACATTGACATGAGTTGTATAACTTAAAATGATTTCCACAGTTACCAGTGGGAAGGCTAACCCACATTATTCTATGGGAGAGAATCATTGTTGCAGTGTCAGAGGCGTTGTAGCCATTAAGGAAAAGAACAGGAGCACCGGTATGAGTTGTTGTCTCAGAGGAAAATGGTTGAAATGGGGTGGTCAGAGAGATCTGACCCTTTTCTTTTATTGAATTATGCCATGTATTAATTGTGGAATGTTATTGTAGATATGTTATACAGAATCATAACCTTGTTTCAGGTTTTTATTGTTCTGGTGCTACGGTAGTACCAGGACCCTGGTGAATTTACGAGAAAGAGAGAGAGAAATTGAAACTTTACTGGACCCAGCGGTCTACTATACTATCCTACACCAGGGACTGTGTCAGTCTGGTCATTCGAGTGAACGAAAGGAAATTGTCAGCATCATATCTACTATCAACCTACAGGTAAATGGCTATGTGTCGGCACTACAACTTTTATCCACTGACTTTATTAACAGAGACTTAAAATCGTTGATTATTTAATAACTTTTCCACAAGATACTAATATAAAGAAGGGGAATGATGCCAACACCCCACCCCACCATTAGATACCAGTGTCACCCAGTGTAGAGAAATACCTAAATATAATTTGATTATAATAGTCCTTTGTATGGACAGAAGATCCATTGTGTTATAAATATTTATGTAAATAAAACCATAAATTTCATTTTGTTGTTGGTCCTGACTCAGAAAATTCTGAATCAGGGCAAATAAATTGTAATCTAGCATATTACATAATTTTCAGCCACAGACTTCTATAAGTTGTATAATAGAGTGTTAGTTTGTTTGTGGTTGTGGTATTGACCCTGTCCTATATATATATATATATATATATATATATATATATATATATATATATATATATATATATATATATATATATATATATATATATATATATATATATATATATATATGTGTGTGTGTGTGTGTTTGTTAAAATTTAAATGCATTTGTAGTAATACTTACACTACATTACACACTTGCATAACCCTAGACATTATACGTAGCTATCATACATACTAGTCAAGAATAGGTCTGATTGAAGTCATAAGGTGGTAGCAGAAAGGTACTCTGATAACTCAACCCAAAATTTGTTATAATCAGGGACCTTCACAGCTGACCTCATTCAGTACACTAGAGACATAATAATTTCATCTATTAACATCAAATCCACCACATATACTGGTAGGCTTGTCCGAGATTTGAACTTTTCATTAGGTAAACTTCCCCTAATACATGTACAGGAATCTCATATAAATAAAATTAAAAGTATTCTTTTGTGGAATTTAAATAGTGGATGATCTGTTGGTGCTTGTAGTTGTTGTTTAATTAGAGTTGATAAGTTACCTTAGTATATTGTTAACGTTGCTTGATACAATATGGCTGATTTGGTAAAGTTCAGATCTGCTGCTATGCAGACTGCCAGAGACATGAACATGGAGGGTCAAGTCTTGATTGACTATGTCACCTCAGAATGTGATAAATTCATTGCTAGGGAAGACCATAGATTAGCTGAAGAGAGGAGAATGCAGTTAGAAGATGCTAGGGAGATGAAGAAATTAGAGTTAGATAGAGAGGCAGATAAAGAAATTAAACATTTACAAATTGAGGCTGACAAGGAGGCTAGGGCCTTAGAGGCTGATAGAGAGGCTGAGATCAAGTGGCTCCAATTTGAGGAGAGAAAAATTGAGGCTGAAGAAAAACGACTGCAAAGGGAAGCAGAAGATAAAAGATTAGAGAGGGAAGCAGAAGATAAAAGATTAGAGAGGGAAGCAGAAGATAAAAGATTAGAAATGGAAGCAGAAGATAAAAGATTAGAGAGGGAAGCAGAAGATAAAAGATTACAAAGGGAGCATGAGTTGCGACTAAAGGAGTTAGAGTTGCAAGGCCATGCTCCTGAAAATGGTCACAGCCCCTCTACCTCTGATGCTACTGTTAGTCAGGGGGCCTCTAACTCAGCTATGGGGTTCCACTTAGATTATTTCGTTGAGAGAGACGATGATATTGAATCATATTTAAGTAGGTATGAGGTATCAGCTACAACTTATGGGCTAGAAAAAGAAAGATGCAGCTTGAAGTTATCCCAAGGTCTTAGGGGAACAGCTTATGAAGTTTTCTCAAAAATGAGCAGGGATGACCAAGACAATTATGACATGTTAAAGCAGGCTCTTTTGTTAAGATAGGAAAAGAATGGTGAATTTTACAGGAAAAAGTTTAGAAATGCCAAGCTACTGTCGGGTGAGACTTATCACCAGTTCTCTGCACGTTTACAGACGTACTTAGAGAAATGGACTGCTCTGGGGAAAACCCAAGATCTTAAAGAAATGATCCTTATTGAGCAATTGAGAGAGTCCATGGCTCCAGATTGAGAAAGTTTCTCATGGAACAGGGTGCAGAGAGGCTGGGTGAATTACTTAATGACGCTGAGAGGTATCAGGCAGCCCAGGCAGAGGTAGCTGGCGCCAAAAAGAAACATGTAGACAATTATAAGGCCCCACAAAACTCTAATAGATTTGACAACAAAGATCAAGGTAACAAGGGTAAGCAAAATTTTGATAGGCCACGCAATGATTATAAAAATAAAAACCCACAATTCACTGACAGGAAATATGAGGAAAGAAAACCTTTTCATCAAGGTAGATTATATTGTAGATGGTGTAAGAGGGAAGGACATGACACCAAAGTATGTACTAGGAAACCTGCTGGATTTGCTGCTATGAAGTTGGGGGAAAAGGAAGTAAAGGTAAAATCTACTGGACAGCAGGAACCTTATCACCCCCCAGTTTGTGAGGATGTTGTATGAAATGAAGTCACCATTAGGTGCCTTTATGATACCGGTTTGGATTTTGATTCTGTTGTGAGTACGCACTTGGTGAACATAGATCAGTATACCACAGAAACAGTGGAGATATAAGGGGCGACCGAGGACATACCACTTATGACACTTCCCATTGCCAGGATAACGGTGAAAACTCGCTATGTGGAAGGAATAATCAGAACAGCAGTGTTAGACGCACCCATCTACCCTCTAATATTGGGGTGTCGTTATGTCTTCTTGGGGGAATCCCAAGAGACCTGTGGTCTTGGCAGCAGTCTAGACCCGTTCACAATCCAGACAGGAAGAAGATGAACCAATAAATACTCATCCGGAAGAGATGAGGAAGGCACAGGCTGAAGACAGGTCACTCTCAAGCCTTGCTTTAAGAAATTACCTAAATGCCACACACCTCCAAGCAAAGGGGACTATTATATGAAGAACATATTGTAGTATAGGAAGACTGGGACTGGAACAACTGGCCATGCACAGCTGGTACTTCCAACTTCATATCGGGAGAGAGTGTTGGAATTAGGACAAGCAATTCCCTTCAGTGGTCATATGGGGATCAGCGCAACACGACAGCGTATAGCTTGTCATTATTTCTGGCCAGGGATAACTGAAGACATAAAGAGATATGTAAAATCCTGTCCAGAATGCCAGAGAGTAGCTCCAAAGCATTGGACTGCTCCAGCAACTCTAGGGGAAATGCCCATAGTTGGAACACCTTTTGAGAGAGTTGGCGTGGATATTGTGGGACCTCTCACTCGGACCAAGAGGAGGAACAGTTACATCCTTACTCTGGTGGACACTTGTTCTATGTGGGGAGAGGCGGTAGCCCTGTCGTCAATCGATTCGAAGCATGTCGCAGAGGCATTACTTACAATATTCACTAGGTTAGGATTCCCGCATCAAATCGTGACTGATAACGGCTCACAGTTCAAGGGGAAACTAACGGAAGAGGTTTTTAGGTTATTTCAAGCCAAGCACTTTCATTGTAGCCCGTATCACCCCCAGGGGAACGGCCAGGTAGAGAGGTTCAATGGGACTCTCATTTCTATCCTGAGAAAGCTGGCCCATGAAAAACCTGATACGTGGGACCAATATTTGCCCGCTGCGTTGTTTGCGTATCGGGAAGTTCCACATAATTCAACCGGGATGGCACCCGCAACCCTGTTATTTGGGAAGCCAATAAAAGGTCCATTGGAAGCCTTGTTGAGGACGTGGACCGATGAGAAGGCAGAAGAGACTGTTACCTCATCATATCAATATGTGAACGAACTGACCACTCGTTTAAAAACTAGTTGGAAACTGGCAAATGATAATTTGAGAAAAGCCAGGAAAAAGCATACTGCGTATTATAATAAAAAAGCGAAGGATAGGGAGCTTGCTGTAGGGGAGAAGGTGCTTCTTCTATTGCCCGGCAGCAACAATAAACTTCAAATCGGATGGCAAGGTCCATATACAGTTTTGAAAAAGGTATCCAGAACAAATTATAAGATAGACAAGAAGGGAAAGGAAAAAGTCTATCATGTGAACCTTCTGAAGAAATATCTGGACAGACAAATCCAGGAATGAACACACTTAATGGCCTTGAACAACTGCTTGAAATCTATAGTCACTTTTCTCGGTAAGCATTTGTCTTCTCGCGTTAGTATCGAATGCAGTTAACTTTTGAGCTGTGGTCATTTTTGCGCTGGACTGCGCATGACTTGTCTTGTTGTTTGGTCGATCGGTTTCCGCCCACCACTAGTGGGAGTGAGCGATTTGGAATGGCGAAAGAGATGCCTCGTTGAAGAGGGGATCTCCGCTATTTTTGTTCTGTCAGGGATGTGTAGTCCTCTTATGGATATTTCGTTTATTCGGGATAATACCTCTAGTGTATTTGCACATGCCGGGAGGCGTGATATTTCTGTATTTCTTGAAAGCAAGGTAAATTAACATTTTCATTAACTCTATTGATTTTGGGTCGTGAGCGATTTCGATTCATAGCCTGTCTGCGAAAGTCGTCGTCACGAGATGTTTTTTCCCAGCTCACATGTCGCTGCATTGTACTGCATCGGTTGATGCAGGTACCAAGGACCATTACTTGCTACTTTGTTAAATGAACTAGGTTTAGAAAACCTTTATTATCTAGAGGATATTCTTGAGGACATTATTTATACTTCGGCAGACGTGTCTGTCTTGCTGAAGTCAAACTAAGGAGAGTGAACTGATCTCATACATCTGGTTATCTCCTGGCTGTTATAGAAAAGGATGGAGTTGTTCACCTGACTACATTTACAGCACTATGAAATATAACATGCATCTGACTCATCATTGTAATGCTGTCTACCGTTTATTGCTGTATTGAATGTTGCTGTGATAATGACTGTTTGATGTGCCTACACATTTGCGTAACCATTTTGTCACTGTGGCGTCCACAATAAATAATGAAGAAAAACGTCAACGGCTGTTTCAAGACTCATTGACTTTATACGTCGTGAGTTTACTGACGTCCTATGTGGATTGCCCTGTTATTGTTGCATGAACATTGTTTTGACTGAACACATCTACACACTACACAAAACCAGACATGCGGATGCCATCCATCATCATATGGCATCACGCATCATTTGGTGGCCATAAGCTGGTTTGATTCTGGTACTAGCAAACACGGGGTCCCTTACCCACTTCATTTTCAACAAGAATTCATCAGCATCCTTCAAGAAATTAACATTCTTCAATACAGTCAACATCTTCAAAATTTTCAAAGTACTCGGCGTTGCCCGGTAAAAGTCAAAATTTCAACTTTTTGACGGAAACAAGAATTTGACAGTACCCGGCGTTGTTACATGTTGCCGGATAACTCGGACTGCTGTTATCTTTTACGCAAGTCAAGCAAGTTGCTGCTGTCAAGGTTCCAGTGCTGTCGTTTTTTGAGAAGGTCAAGTGCCGGTTGAAACGGGTTGTTTTCTGAAGAAGGCCAAGTACCGATTTCCATCAACTTACTTTTGGATTAGAAGGTCAAGTGCCGAAACAACTCAACACACAGTATTTCAGAAGCTCTTGTACCATCGTGTTAGCAGTGGAAGCAGTTCAGATGTGCCATCATCGTTGGAGCTTCGCTCTTTAGGACGTTGATTGACATCCGTTTTTCTGCTGTTCTACGATTGGAAGCCTTTAAGTTAAGTGGCCTGTTTGTATGTAAACTGTGCCCTTATACTTCTGCTGAGTCTTCTGTGTATCATCTCATTCTATATATTATATGTCTATATGTTATTTGTATATTTATATGTTTATATTTCAGCGGGTTCTCGGTTGGGTGGTGTCTCCGTTAGATTATGCCACGTCATAGAGGTCGTCTATTGTGAGCGTTTTCTGTAGGGTTTGCAAATTTCCGATACTGGAATTTGCTAAGCGACTTCTGTTGCTATTTATGTTAGCTGTGATGACATGTTTTAATATTGTTTTCGTTATTATTTCACATTCTTTAGTTTTGTTGTGATTTGTTTGTATTTGTTAGCCTACTCTTGTCTATAATTTAGTTTCATACAACATTTTTGTTTATACACTGTGGTGTCATGTATTTTGTTTAATTCTATCGCAGATATCGTCACATTTTTTGTGATATTTCATTAATTTCTGCTTTATTTTTAGTTGATTTCTGCGAAAGTTTTTGTATTGTTGCTGATCTTTGTTATTGTTTACATTGTTATTGTTTACATTGTTTGTATTGTTTACATTTTCAATGTTTACATTCTGCATGTGTTTACATAGTCATTGTTTACAGTTATAGTAATTAGTTAATGGGCTATGCTAATGCACTGTTACTACTATACTGATGATAAATGAATGATGAATAGTGTCGTGCACTATTGAATGAGAAGTGCACTTATGATCAAGATTTGAGTGCTGATATTTCATATACAAGTTCTTTGATTGGAGACTTGTTTCCCACAGAGACTGGGATAATATAATGTGATGTGAATATACAAGTGCTTAATTAAGACTTGTTACACTTAGGTTTGAAATAAATTAGTTAATTATTTCAGGTTTTGGACTCATATGTTAGACAACATGTCTACATTTGAGCACTTTATTGAGCAGGGTAAATTGCTTGGGAAGACTGGTGATAAGTTAGAAGAATTTGCAACTGCTCGATATGATAAAGCAATGGAAGCTGAACAAAAGAAACTGCATATGGAAGCTGAACAAAAGAAACTGCAGATGCAGGTGGATGAAAAGAGATTCCAAATGGAAATGGAAAAACAAAAAAGGGAATCAGAAGCTGAGGAAAGAAAGCTACAGCTAGAGGCTGAGAATAAAAGACTTGAAAAAGAAGCTGAGAATAAAAGACTTGAAAAAAAGAAGCTGAAAATAAAAGACTTGAAAAAGAAGCTGAAAATAAAAGACTTGAAAAAGAAGCTGAAAATGAAAGACTTCAAATGCAGGCTCAAGCTGAAGAAAGGAAGTTACAAAGAGAGTCTGATGAGAGGAAAGCAAAAATGGAACATGAAGAAAAACTCTTAGCTTTAGAGTTGGAGAAATTGAAATTGACGAGCATGAGTAATGGTAATGATTCAAACAAGGGTTCATCTTCTGGGAAGGCTAATAATGATACTTTTAAGATTAAGTTACCAACATTTAGTCCTTCCAGTGATGACATAATGTTCTATCTGGACAGATTTGAACAAGCATGTACAGCTCATAACATAGACAAAGCAAAATATGTTTATCAGTTATCAGGGATACTGACAGGTAAAGCTCTAAGTATATTAAATATGGTGGATGAACCTGACAAGAGCAATTATGAGGTTGTCAGGGCCGCTTTGTTAAAGAAATATCAGCTTAACGAAGACGGCTATCGTCTACAATTTAAAAACATGTTACCTGAAAATGGAGTTGAATTCTCCGAGTTTATTGCAAGAATACGCATTACTTTCTCACGATGGGTTGAACTATCTAAGACGGAAAAAACTTATGAAGGACTTATGGACTTAATACTTAGAGACAAAGTCATGTCGTCTGTCAATGAGTCTTTCCTTGCTTTCCTTCATGAACGTAAAC
This sequence comes from Oreohelix idahoensis, assembly GCA_024509875.1. Classification (NCBI taxonomy): domain Eukaryota; kingdom Metazoa; phylum Mollusca; class Gastropoda; order Stylommatophora; family Oreohelicidae; genus Oreohelix; species Oreohelix idahoensis. Next base: position 177,972 of record JAMPIV010022297.1, read on the forward strand.
CTAAAACAATAAAAGAAATGGAAGATTTCTGTTGCCAATACGTAACTGCGCACCCACACATAACCATGGGTAACTCTAAGGTGAAAGAAGGTTTACCAGTTGCTTCGGCAGCTCCGTATGGTCAAAACTTTGCTCGTAGATCCCAACAAAATTTTGATAGAAAGGGCAGCGGTAATTTCTGTCAAAATCATGGAAACCAATTTCATGGTGATTCTTCTTCGAAGAATTGGAGACAACCTGATAGTGGTCGTTACTATCACCCTAATAATTATAAGCATTTCAAAAGAGGATATGGTAATAGAGGTTATTCCTGCCGAAGACCTCAGAACCAAACAAATAGATGTTCGCATCAATGTGAACATGATAGTAATCGTGGAAACTGGAATTCGAACCAGTATAACAATTACAATAGAGACAATAATAACTGCAGAGATAATAATAACTCTGATAACTTCAGAGGTAATAATAGTCGGGGTAGATCTCAACACAAAAAAAAGAGATATCAGCAGGCTAATGCTGTACAACAGGAAACTGAGGGAGCCTGTAATCATGTTGTTGATAGTAAAAACTTTGACGCTGTCACTAGTTCTGCTTTTGACTTTGAAAGAGCAAACAAATGCCCCCAATGCAGTACTTTATTCGAACCGGGTACCATAACTACTTTGAGTTGTGGTCACCCACTTCCCGCTCTTCCTGCTGCTGTTGCGCATGACGGGAGGGGTTCTTTAATTCTACATAAGGGTCTTGTTAATGATACTCCGGTCTCACTACTTTTCGATTCCGGATGCACCACTATTGGTGTTAGACAATCGCTTGTAGATCCATCTTGTGCTACAGGAAGGGTTATTAAATGTGTCACATTTGGCGGCACTCTAGAAAAATATCCTACTGCTGTAATTCGCATTGCCACTCCTTTCTTTACTGGAGATGTGCATGCTTGTCTCTTACCTAATCCTATTGCGGACCTTATTATTGGTCGTATTCACGGAGTTAGGGAGTGTACCCCACAGCAGATTGCTGCTTGGGAAGATAATAACATGCAAGCTACAAATGCAGTAGTTACAAGAGCACAAGCTCTACAAACACCCGAAACTTCACTGAATAGTGATAATGAAGTTGATAGCCAAGATAGTCACTTAGTAATTACTCGTGACTCTTTCATAAAATTGCAAGAAGAAGATCCTTCTTTAAAAAAATTCTTCGTTCTTGCGAAGAAAGGTGATCCGAATCAGGATACAAATAGAAAATCTTGGATTGCAATGAGAAACGGCGTACTTGTACGTATGGTACAAGATTCGACTACGTCGGCACATTCGCAAATTCTTGTTCCCAAGAGCATGAGAGTCCAAATATTACAACATGCTCATGACTCGCAATGTGCTGGACATATGGGTTTTGCCCGTACGAAGTCGAGAGTCCTTGCGGCTTTCTTTTGGCCTTTTGTCAATAAGGACATTCGTATTTACTGCCGATCATGCAAGGTATGTCAGGAGGTCAAATCTAGAGGACCACGACATGCTGCGCCTATCCAGGCTGCTGACATTCCTATTCGGCCGTTTCAGAAAATGGCCATAGATATTATTGGCCCTTTTAAGGTCAAGTCGGCCAGAGGACATCAGTTTATCCTTACATGTGTCGATATGTGCACACGTTGGCCAGAGGCTATTCCTCTTAAGAGCATATCTACTACAGATATCGCAGATGCTCTTTGGTTGATATTTTCTCGCTTGGGGTTCCCCAGAGAAATATTGTCAGACCATGGCACTCAACTCATATCTGACACTATGTCACAGGTAATGTCTACCTTACATATTGAACGATCTCTCAGTAGTATCTACCATCCTATGTCTAATGGGTTAGTTGAGCGTCTGAATAGAACGCTCAAGACTTTGCTTGGTAAGATAACTGAAGATCATCCTCAAGATTGGGACAGGGTTTTACCCGCGGCTCTCTTTGCCTATAGAGAAGTCCCTAATGAACACACAGGATTTTCTCCCTTCGAACTTGTCTTTGGCGCGCGTCCACGCGGCCCTATGTCTTTATTACACGATCTCATCACTGCCGATGATATTAGCGATGAAACTCAATCCTCATATGAGTATGTCATTGCTCTTAGACAAAAGATCATTGAGGCATGTAAGCTAGCAACTGCTTCATCAGAAATTGCTAAAGAGAAGGCAAGGCAGTTTGCTAACAAGAATAGATGTCTACGACAACTTTGTCCAGGTGACAAAGCATTCGTCCTACTCCCCAGTAGGGAAAATAGACTTCTTATTGCATGGAAAGGTCCGTATGCAATAGTCTCTCGGATTTCCGATGTTGACTATGTGGTCGATATTGATGGAAAGCATAAAACTTTCCACATAAACATGCTTTCGGAATTTCACGAACGTCCGGACTATTTGCTGCCTATTTTCCAGGCAACGGATGATGCTCCTGCACCTCACGGTCATTATTCATCCCTGTCTGTCATTCAGGATGAGGAAGCTACCTTCTCTGATGTCAACCTTCCCCTTCCAGTGGTTCCATTACATTCTACGGAATCTTGGAAAAACGTTTCTGTTTCTCCTAATCTTTCTGGTGACGAACATCGACAAGTCTCGTCGATGTTACAAACATTTCAGGATGTTCTCACTGACATTCCTGGACACACTGATGTCATAGAACATGACATAATTCTTACCGACAATAATCCAATTAGGGTTAGGCCGTATCCTATTCCTATACACTTTCAGTCGCAAGTGGAAAAGGAATTGGATGAAATGATTCAATTAAATATAATTGAACCATCGACTTCACCATATTCTTCTTCCATGGTTATTGTCCGGAAGAAGGATAAGAACATACGAATTTGCGTTGATTATCGCAAATTGAATCAGGTCACAAAGTTCGACGCTGAACCGATGCCTTTGTTAGAAGATCTACTGATTAGACTTTCTAATTCTAGATTCTTCACTAAACTTGACTTGTCTAAAGGTTATTGGCAAGTGCCTTTAGCAGAGCATGCCAAACCTCTTACTGCTTTTTCTACACCTAGGGGTCTATTTCAATGGAATGTTATGCCTTTTGGTCTCATGAACGCCCCTGCCACTTTCGTTCGCATGATGCGTCGAATTCTGTCACATCGTTCGGATGTCATCGCATACTTAGATGACATCTGTCTCTTCAGTGATACCTGGGAAGATCACTATTTAGGGTTATATGACTTACTGTCCACTCTACGTGAGAATAATTTGACAGCAAAACCTTCTAAAGCTTTTGTTGGTTTTGGTGAAATCTCTTTCCTGGGTCATCGTGTTGGTCATGGTCTCTTGAAGACAGAAGACCACAATACTTCCAAAATACTGAACATCTCTGTTCCTAAAACGAAGAAACAAGTTAGGAGTCTCTTAGGTTTAATTCAATTTTATGGGAGATTTATTCCAAATTTATCTTCGATCATGGCACCTCTCTCAACATTGTTGAAGAAAGGTTCGCCTAATCTGGTCCGTTGGTCTGAAGAATGCCAATCTTCACTAGACCAAATCAAGAATATATTTTCTTCTCCTCCCATCTTAAGATTACCTACTCTTGATAGGACTTTTGTTCTTCGGAGTGATGCTTCATCCACTGGGATTGGAGCAGCACTGATGCAAGAATATGCAAATACTCTGCATCCTGTTATGTACATTTCTAGAAAACTAAATGCGGCAGAGAGGAACTACTCGATTTTAGACCGTGAGTTGTTAGCGATGGTTTGGTCAATTCTAAAGCTACAAAGATTCCTCCTGGGCGCACATTTCATTCTAGAGACTGATCAGAAAGCTCTTACAGCTATTCAGACTAAGAATTTGAAGAGTTCGAGATCCGCTCGATATGCTATAGCTCTTCAACCTTTTCACTTCACGGTACGAGCTATCCGTGGTGCGGATAATGTGATGGCTGACATTTTGTCTAGATGCCCACATGACTCCAACTAATACTTCTGTCCTATATTTCTATATATTACAGAGTCATAACACACCTATATTTCTACAATAGATTAGCACATCTGTACTTACTCTATATGTACACACTATCGTGCTTTGTTGTCATCTTCTTCTGTTCGTTTTTTAAGATGATAGAGGAGGACTGAGTAGTTAATATAAGGGCCGTTAGTTTACTAAACAGCCACAATTATTAATAATGTATTGTACCTTATGAAGCATATTAGTTATTAATTAGCATTATATTGCTTGTACTTTCTCAGAATGTCATTGTTGAGCTGAGGACTTACCTTACGAGTTCTAGATTGTGTACTTACCCTCGGAATACCAGAGCATATGTCCTGGATCGTCATGTAGTTTAACTTTGCTATGTACTTATGTCATTACATGTCAAAGAATGTACTATTTAAATTTTCCTATCAGATTTGTACATCCATTTTTAAAGACAATATTAGAGTATGCTGTTTAATGATGATTATAGTAACTTGCATACGTATATTGTGTTTACATGCTAACGTGATGTGTGTTGGTGACACCTCCCCGATGTGAATATTTTTTGAGACATATTTATTTTTTCTGTTGAGGTATATCCTCACCAGACACTCTATAATTAGCCTATTGTTTGGCAATTTAATTAATTATCAGCGCATAATTCGTGCGTTTTGAGCCGCTTATCGCTTGCTCTTTGATATTGAAAAAAAAATATGTTCCACATTTTTTTTTATCGGGAGGAGGTGGTGATATGTTGCGTGATAAATTCTCGCAACATCGTTTTATTTCAATATCTGTTTTATAACGCAAGGGCAACAACTGCTTGAAATCTATAGTCACTTTTCTCGGTAAGCATTTGTCTTCTCGCGTTAGTATCGAATGCAGTTAACTTTTGAGCTGTGGTCATTTTTGCGCTGGACTGCGCATGACTTGTCTTGTTGTTTGGTCGATCGGTTTCCGCCCACCACTAGTGGGAGTGAGCGATTTGGAATGGCGAAAGAGATGCCTCGTTGAAGAGGGGATCTCCGCTATTTTTGTTCTGTCAGGGATGTGTAGTCCTCTTATGGATATTTCGTTTATTCGGGATAATACCTCTAGTGTATTTGCACATGCCGGGGGGCGTGATATTTCTGTATTTCTTGAAAGCAAGGTAAATTAACATTTTCATTAACTCTATTGATTTTGGGTCGTGAGCGATTTCGATTCATAGCCTGTCTGCGAAAGTCGTCGTCACGAGATGTTTTTTCCCAGCTCACATGTCGCTGCATTGTACTGCATCGGTTGATGCAGGTACCAAGGACCATTACTTGCTACTTTGTTAAATGAACTAGGTTTAGAAAACCTTTATTATCTAGAGGATATTCTTGAGGACATTATTTATACTTCGGCAGACGTGTCTGTCTTGCTGAAGTCAAACTAAGGAGAGTGAACTGATCTCATACATCTGGTTATCTCCTGGCTGTTATAGAAAAGGATGAAGTTGTTCACCTGACTACATTTACAGCACTATGAAATATAACATGCATCTGACTCATCATTGTAATGCTGTCTACCGTTTATTGCTGTATTGAATGTTGCTGTGATAATGACTGTTTGATGTGCCTACACATTTGCGTAACCATTTTGTCACTGTGGCGTCCACAATAAATAATGAAGAAAAACGTCAACGGCTGTTTCAAGACTCATTGACTTTATACGTCGTGAGTTTACTGACGTCCTATGTGGATTGCCCTGTTATTGTTGCATGAACATTGTTTTGACTGAACACATCTACACACTACACAAAACCAGACATGCGGATGCCATCCATCATCATATGGCATCACGCATCAATTTCTCACAGTGAATCTCCTTACAGCTCTAGTGTGGTTTTGTTGCGAAAACCATCTGGGGAACATAGACTGTGCATAGATTACAGGAAACTGAATGCTGTCACAGAAGGTCAGGTGGATCCATTACCTGATACAAATCAACTATTTGCCAGGCTGAACAAGGCAAAATATTTTTCTAAGGTGGATCTTAGCAAAGGCTATTATCAAATTCCTGTAACGCCTGAGGTTCGACCTTACTTAGCATTTAGCACCTCGGAAAGCCATTATGAGTTCAACATGTTGCCGTTTTGGTTGAAAAATGCCCCGAGTGTGTTTTCTAGGATGATGCGAAAATTGCTGGATCCCCTGAAAAATCCATGCATCTCGAATTTCATGGATGATATTCTTACCGCTACTGAAACATTTGAGGAACACGTTACCTCTTTGAATATGCTGTTAGATAGACTCAGAGAGGCTAACTTGACTGCTAGACCAACAAAATGTTGTATTGGATGTAAAGAGTTGGAATTCTTGGGACATACCGGACATCAGGGTAGCATGACCCCTTACCCCAAGAATCTTGAGAAAGTGAAAAGAGCACCGAGGCCACAAACAAAAAAAGATGTGCGATCTTTTGTGTCGTTGTCTGGTTTCTACCAAAAGTACATTAAACACTTTAACTCTATATGTGCTCCTCTGACGGATTTAACGCGTAAGGGACAACCTGATACAATTAATTGGTCAGCACAGTGTGAATTAGCATACCAAGAGTTAAAAGAAAAACTCACAAGCAGGCCGGTATTGAAATTGCCTGACTTGAATCAAGAATTTGTCGTGAGAAGTGACGCAAGCAATGTGGGTCTAGGTGCTACATTGTTGCAAAGGTCCTCCTCACAAGATGGGGAATTGTACCCAGTCGCTTATGCAAGCCGCAAGTTGAACAAAGCGGAAAAAAATTATTCAACATGTGAAAAGGAATGTTTAGCGTTAATCTGGGCTATAAAAAAATTCCAGATCTATCTGTATGGTAGGACATTTGTGGTCCAAACATATCATCAGCCTCTCGTATTCTTATCACAGGCAAAGCATGAAAATGCCAGATTATTAAGATTGTCATTACTATTACAGCCCTATTCATTTATGATTGAATATATTCCCGGCTCTCAGAACGGGGGTGCGAAATTGTTGTGTAGACATCCTTATGATGAAAATCAGAAAAACGCGTAGGACTTCATTTGCGCTAAGTTATCTCACAGATTATAACCTGCAATGAATGCATGTTTTAGGAAGGGAGGTGTGTAGCAAAATCTGTGAAATAATCACTAAATTCAGTAAGATTTTAATCCTATGATAATAAATAAACCCGACCGTAAGTGTCTGCCTAAAGTCGTCTCTACGCCTGTCTAGAGCTGCCTTTTGTGCAGAGGACATGCTTATAAAACGATCCCGCCGTAAAATCTAACCCGCTTTCCTAGTTTCGGTTTTGAGACTTACAATTAACGATCTGCCAGAACTGTGACACCAATCTACCGTCTGAATTAACGTACGATTTTAACTTTAACGCCTAAATTAGTAGTAACTCGGACATTTTTCAGTAGTAAGAACGAAACGACTGTAACAATTAACGCAAATACTACCAACGCTTGGCAAAAATCCCTCTTCGTTCTGCACGCGGGACTAATACTATAACCTCTCTGTTGGACAAGCCAGAATACATAAACACGCAGACAGTGTATTTCTGACGTAACACAACTAGTTGGTTTATTTGAATGAAAAAATGATAGAAAAGGAGGGGGAAAGATGGCCGACTTTTGGAAAAGTTGAAATTGACGATTAACAGTGACAAAACTGAAAATCTAAACGACAAATAATATAGCCATAAAAATCATATATAAAGATAGCTTAGGGTCCCCTCAGCAATAATATGTTTTAATATATATGGTAGTCTAATTATTAGCCAAGATATTGAAATAATACTATATGTCTACGAACACTAAGACGGACAGATTGGTGGTCTTGCTCATTTATCCATAACGTTAGTGGGGACGCCAGTTTAAAAAAGAGGCATTAGATTGATTCAAATCCGATTGGATGGTAGAAGAGTATAGGAAGGAGGGTATTGGTTAGGCAAAAAAGCTAAATATATTTTGAAGACTCACTCCTAGAAATTTAAAGTTTTGTTTTTTAAATTCTGAATTAAAAAGCTAGACCCTCGCTGATTGGGCCGGTCTGTTAATATTGGCAAAAGCTTTCAAAGGCTTGTCGCCAGTTGATACAGAAGTTTTTGTAAGCAAGCTGCGTTGAGAACAGCAGTGCCTAGAGTGAAATAATAAACCTTGGCAGTCTGGACCGGGGCAAAGCTGAACCTACATATTAATGCTAATGCCAGTCAACGTATGTTTGTGATATTTCTTTGAATTGTGGTAAGAATTAATTTATTCATCTTATTATTACAACCAAATTTGGTGTATGAGATACTGCTTGTTTGGGAAGGCTTTACCACTAAGTACAGAGGTCCCCAGCAGACTTATGCAGGGCCTGTGGTGTTGCACACAAGCAGTAAACATTGACATGAGTTGAATAACTTAAAATGATTTCCACAGTTACCAGTGGGAAGGCTAACCCACATTATTCTATGGGAGAGAATCATTGTTGCAGTGTCAGAGGCGTTGTAGCCATTAGGGAAAAGAACAGGAGCACTGGTATGTGTTGTTGTCTCAGAGGAAAATGGTTGAAATGGGGTGGTCAGAGAGATCTGACCCTTTTCTTTTATTGAATTATGCCATGTATTAATTGTGGAATGTTATTGTAGATATGTTATACAGAATCATAACCTTGTTTCAGGGTTTTTTTTGTTCTGGTGCTACGGTAGTACCAGGACCCTGGTGAATTTACGAGAAAGAGAGAGAGAAACTGAAACTTTACTGGACCCAGCGGTCTACTATACTATCCTACACCAGGGACTGTGTCAGTCTGGTCATTCGAGTGAACGAAAGGAAATTGTCAGCATCATATCTACTATCAACCTACAGGTAAATGCCTATGTGTCGACACTACAACGGTCATCCACTGACTTTATTAACAGAGACTTAAAATCGTTGATTATTTAATAACTTTTCCACAAGATACTAATATAAAGAAGGGGAATGATGCCAACACCCCACCCCACCATTAGATACCAGTGTCACCCAGTGTAGAGAAATACCTAAATATAATTTGATTATAATAGTCCTTTGTATGGACAGAAGATCCATTGTGTTATAAATATTTATGTAAATAAAACCATAAATTTCATTTTGTTGTTGGTCCTGACTCAGAAAATTCTGAATCAGGGCAAATAAATTGTAATCTAGCATATTACATAATTTTCAGCCACAGACTTCTATAAGTTGTATAATAGAGTGTTAGTTTGTTTGTGGTTGTGGTATTGACCCTCACCTATATATATATATATATATATATATATATATATATATATATATATATATATATATATATATATAGTAGCAGTTACCGGTTATAAGCATTTTGCCCAATTGGCGTAGGGCATGGCGCCAGGGGCTACTTCCGACAGTGGGAGAGGTTCTAGGATCTCACTGGACAGCTACCGCCCGCTTCAAGCTGGGCAGCCCCCAGTCAATAAGGTGTTGTCCCGCCACTGTCTGCTTTCCCCATTGGGTGCATGGGGATTAGGGTCAAACCCGAACTGTGGACAGAAAATTTTGCACCAAGCAATTATCGAAAAAATAGAAATAAGCAAACTCTCAGATTGGGATGCTGGAACGTCCGGACTATGTTGACTGGACTATCCGAAAACCTACAGGATGTAAACGATGTAAGGAAGACAGCCATAATTAATGATGAGCTTAAACGACTTCAGGTGGATATAGCTGCACTTCAGGAAACGCGCCTGGCGGGCTCTGGAACGGTGAGCGAGAAGGACTACACATTTTATTGGCAAGGGAAAGATCTTAATAAAACTAGAGAACACGGAGTAGGTTTTGCGGTCAAAAAATCGCTAACTAAAATGGTTGAACCAGGCGAGAATGGATCAGAACGCCTGTTAACGCTCCGCCTGCAAACTAGCACAGGTCCCATCACCCTTGTCAGTGTGTATGCTCCTACTCTGTACTCTGCCTCAGAAGCTAAAGATGAGTTCTACGAGAATCTAACAGCAATTATCAAAAGCATACCTAGGCAAGAACAGCTTGTTCTCCTTGGTGACTTTAACGCTAGAGTGGGTGCCGATAATGTTTCATGGCCTTCATGTCTGGGCAGGTTTGGTATTGGCAAGATGAATGAAAATGGACAACGGCTCTTAGAGTTGTGCGTCCACCATGACCTCTGCGTGACCAACACCTACTTTCAGACAAAACCCCAGCATAAGGTGTCATGGAGACACCCACGATCCAAGCACTGGCACCAACTTGACCTGATTCTCGTCAGAAGGCCACTCCTCAGGTCTGTGCTCTCCACGCGCTCATACCATAGTGCAGACTGTGATACAGATCACTCCTTGGTTTGCTGCAAAATCAGAGCACAACCAAGAAAACTCTATCGTGTCAGACATGAAGGGAAACCACGCATTGATACCAGCAAGATGTCAGACCCTTTCATGATCGCTCAATTCACTGCGACCTTCGAGAAAGTGCTCAGTAGCCCTCAGCATGGTGATACTATTACAGAGAACTGGGAGCAACTACGGAACACCATTCAAAGTACTGCACTTGCCACCTTTGGTAAGAAAACAGCAAAGTCAAATGACTGGTTTGATGCTTCATCAGATGTGATGGCACCTGTCATTGAAGCTAAGCGCAGTGCTATGAATGAATACAAACGTTCACCGAGTGCCAGAACCCTACAGATCCTGAGGGCTACGAGAAGCAAAGTTCAACAAACTGCTCGACGCTGTGCAAATGACTACTGGCTCCAGCTCAGTGAGAACATCCAGATCGCAGCGCAAACAGGCAACATTAGACAAATGTATGACGGTATAAAGAAAGCACTTGGCCCCCATAAAAGTAAGACGGCACCGCTAAAAACCATCAGCGGAGAGAAGCTAACCGATAAGGGTAAGCAGATGGAGAGGTGGGTCGAGCACTACTCTGAGCTTTACGCTAGAGACAATACCGTTACGCCTGCAGCCCTTGATGGTGTCAACAGTCTGCCAACTATGGAGGAGCTGGATGCCGAACCAACATTAGAGGAACTCAGCAAGGCCATTGATAGCTTGGCCTCTGGCAAAGCACCAGGCAGTGATGGGATTCCTCCTGATTTAATCAAATGCTGTAAGAGCACGCTATTACATCCCCTGCATAGGATGCTGTGCCAGTGCTGGGAAGAGACAACTATTCCTCAAGACATGCGAGATGCCAAGATTGTAACACTGTATAAAAATAAAGGTGACAGAAGTGATTGCAATAACTACAGAGGCATCTCTCTTCTTAGTATTGTTGGTAAGGTTTTTGCCAAAGTCATCTTAATGCGACTACACAAGTTAGCTGAGCGCATATATCCAGAGTCACAGTGTGGATTCCGAGCTGGCAGATCAACAACAGACATGATCTTCTCTCTCCGCCAGCTTCAGGAAAAATCAAGAGAGCAGAAAAGACCATTATATATCGCCTTTATAGACCTCACAAAAGCATTCGACCTGGTTAGTAGGGATGGACTCTTTAAAATCCTCCTGAAAATAGGCTGCCCTTCTAAAATGCTGGAAATGATAAAGTCATTCCATGACGGCATGAAGGGAACAGTCCAATATGCTGGAAGCACGTCACAGCCCTTTGATATACGAAGTGGCGTTAAACAAGGCTGTGTTCTGGCTCCGACCCTCTTCGGAATCTTCTTTGCCTTACTCTTGAAACATGCATTCAGAGATGCACTGAAGGAATATGCCTTCACACTAGGTCAGACGGCCGTCTGTTTAATCTTTCAAGGCTGAAGGCAAAAACAAAAATCAGAAGGGTCACTATAAGAGACTTGTTGTTCGCTGATGATGCTGCAGTCGTCACTCAAGGCCAACAGGAGCTTCAGAGCTTGATGAATCGCTTCACTAAAGCATGCAAGGACTTTGGCCTCACAATAAGTCTAAAGAAAACGAATGTGCTAAGTCAGGATGTGGGTGCTGCACCAGTTATCACTATCGATAACTATGAATTGGCAGTGGTGCACCACTTCACATACCTAGCGTCTACCATCAATGACAAACTCTCATTGGATACAGAAATCGACAGCCGCATTGGCAAAGCTGCAGCTACCTTTGCCCGCCTCACATCGCGTGTTTGGGGAAACTCTAAACTCACAATGAAGACCAAAGCTGCGGTATATAATGCCTGCGTCACCAGCACACTCCTATATGGCAGCGAGACCTGGACGACCTATGATAAGCAAGAAAGAAGGCTCAATACCTTCCATTTGCGGTGTCTACGCCGCATCCTCGGCATCTCGTGGAAAGATAAAGTGACAAATGTCGAGGTGTTGTCACGTGCTGGCCTTCAAAGTATGTATACGCTTCTTAGACAGCGCAGACTTCGCTGGCTTGGCCATGTTCGCCGCATGGATGATGGTCGCATCCCGAGAGATATCTTCTACGGACAATTGGCAGATGGCAGGAGAACAGTTGGGCGACCGCAGCTGAGGTTCAAAGATGTGTGCAAGAGAGATATGAGGGCACTGGACATGGATCCAGCAACATGGGAGGATAAAGCTGCCCATCGCACTAAGTGGCGATGCTATTTACGGCGCCACCTCAGATTGGGCGAAGAGAGGCTCACACAAGAAGCAGAGGTGAGGAGAAAACGTCGAGGGGAGCACCAGGAAAATAAGCAGCTGAGGGCTGTCACCTCAGGGGCGCACTCCCATGGTCAGTTGTGACTGAAGGGGCTATTATTATTATTATATATATATATATATATATATATATATATATATATATATATATATATATATATATATATATATATATGTTTGTGTGTGTGTGTGTGTGTTAAAATTTAAATGTATTTGTAGTAATACTTACACTACATTACACACTTGCAAAGCTCTAGACATTATACGTAGCTATCATACATACTAGTCAAGAATAGGTCTGATTGAGGTCATAAGGTGGTAGCAGAAAGGTACTCTGATAACTCAACCCAAAATTTGTTATAATCAGGGACCTTCACAGCTGACCTCATTCAGTACACTAGAGACATAATAATGTCATCTATTAACACCAAATCCGCCACAATAATCAGCAGAATCTAGATCGTCAAACTGTATTGTCAGAGTTTTTAAAAAAATAAATATGAAAAAGTTGTCCAAAGTAAGTAATTCAGATAAATCAAGCCAGCAATTCAAGATAGAAGAAGGTTTATTCACGCACCCCAAACAAAGCCGAAAGGTGTTTGGGCTGCTGCCTTAACGGTTTCCTTTTTTTCCTTTCCTTTTTTCTTAACAGAAAAAATCTCCATATTTGGCATTTTGAATGTTCGAACACCAAACGTACAAGAGAAAACTGCACAGGTGTAGTAGATAAGGTAAACTGTACTTGATATATTGGATCTGTGTGAGACAATGTGGAGGGAATAGACAGGAATAGTTTTAATGACAACAGAAAACGGTTAAGGATTTTCCAGTGATTTGAGGGAGGGACATTTGAACACTTTTCACTAATATCTAGACACCTTGGCATCCAAGCACTGCCTTTGGAAAAGTCACAGAGCAATATTTTTCAGCACATGGCTAGCGGACTATTTGGTACAGCGTATGCCGTGACACTAGGGTTCGCTACAATTTGTCCATGCTTCAGTAGAATTCATGCTTATTAAAAAAATATTGTGAAACACTGCCCAGTATAAGAAAGGTAGAGGAAAATCAAAGAACATATAAAGAAGAGAACTGGACATGAAGGGGATGAAAAATATGGAAAAACATTGAGCTGATGGCACAGGACAGGAAGATTTGGCATACGTTTGTTGAATGCCTATGCTCCTTGGGCAGCTGAAAGGTGATGAACTGTCACAGAGCTAATGCCTGGCTTTCGCGCGTTACCACGCTCACAGCCAGGTAACAGGTTTAGAGAACGCCATACTATCGTATCGTCTGTCTTCCTCCTATTCTGGTTCCAATCTCAGTCCTCAGTCCTTCAGAGACTGCATAAAAAAAAAAAGAGGTAAAGGAACCCGTTACACGCCCATTTAGGCATATTGGGAATATGGTGTTAGGCCCATATTATCTTGACCGTCGGCACACTAGGGGTGATGTGGTCGGCATCACGCCGGCCGCCTTAACCTTCCCAGAGTAGCTCTGGTACCCATTTGGGGCTGGGTCGACCCAGGAGCCGTTTGTGGCCTAAAAATTTTTCCGCCTCATCTGGGGATCGAACCATAGACCACTGCGCTAGGAAGCCAGTGCACTAACCACTATGCTACCGCGGCTCCATAGAGACTGCATATATGTATAAAAATTCAGCCATTTAACCAGTTTGTCATAACGCTCTTAGCTGTACATCTGTCTAAATCTCAGCTACGTAATAAATTTCTCATAGCCTACACACCTGACAACACATTTATAAAATCTAGCTATATGTCCTGTTCCTTGTATACACTATCATTAACGGGTGCTTGGGCAGAACAGAAGAATTAATATGGTACAGCAATATCATGAAGGAATCCTGAGTCATGTGAACAGTAAACTAATAAGTAAATAAAGGTAATTAAGAAGCACTCGTTGGACCTAAAGGATGACAACAGACAACAGAAAAGAAAATATAAGTGATAGGCTGATTTTTTCCATCTGTTCCACATTGGTGATCTTGTCGTAAAAAACTAAATAATAAATAAAAAAGGTATTTAACAGGCACTCGTTGGACATACAGATGACACCAGATGAGAGAAAAGAAAATATAAGTGATAGGCTTACCGGGAACCGAACCTGGGACCAACCAAACGGCAACATCACCTTTCACGATGTACTGTCACAGCAAGGCGATGGCGCCGTTTGGTTGGTCCTAGGTTCAATTCCCGGTAAGCTTATCACTCATATTTTCTTTTCTCTGTCCTGGTGTCATCCTGTATGTCCAACGAGTGCCTGTTAATTATATGTCCAACGAGTGCCTGTTAATTACCTTTTTTTTTTAAATTTATTATTTATTTATTTACGACAAGATCACCAATGTGGAACAGATGGAAATAATCAGATATTGAGAAAATCATTTGATACCACTAGAAGGCAGTCTCTGTTCTGGAATAACAAGGGTAAAAGAAATAAAAGTATTAAAAAAAAAAACACACACACATACACATCTGTCCTGTTCTCACTGTTCTAAGTCTACTATCATTTACTAGACACAGTATTAAGGTCCTTGTCTTGTTGGACTGGCCTATACTGCATGATAGGAAAACAACAGAAGTGATTGCGTCATTAATAGGCTAAACTCCCCATGGTGGACTTCCGGTGTCGTGTATTGCGGTTCGCACTAATGACCTGTCATTGAAACATCATTGTTTTGGTGATGCGTAGATGGCAGGGAGGATAGTGTGATTCGCTTGCATGGCTAGGCGGGGTTGTCGCACGGAAGGTCAAGGGTTCAAATCCTGGGTAAGCCACTCATGTCTGTTGTTTTTCTGTTGTCTAGTGTTCTACTTCTTTATTTCCTACGAGTGCCTGATAACATACCTTTATATTTGTTTCATATTAATTTACTGTTTACAGGCCTCGGGTTTCCCTTCCTTATGTGTAATAAAAAAGTCCAATAGGACGTAGAAAGATCTTGAATCGATGGCACGGGACACGATAAGAGAAGTTATTTCCTTCTGTTGTGTTTGGTTTTAAGAAACAATGAATCTATCTCTAGTTCTTGTGTTCACCAAGAGCTGACGCTCAGTGACAGTGGACCAGTCAAGTCAGTTCTTGTAAACTATTAAACAGAAGTGGAATGATACAGATAGAAATACGATAGAAGGAATATGAAGCTAATGGTCACTGGCATGTGTACAAGACTAGACAACTGTCGATTCCTTGAAAAATTATATCTGTAATGAACAAAATCGGTTCGTCTGTTCAGTTCGACGGTTTCTGAGATTGCCTTGAGGTGTTTCTCTTGTCTCTGAGAGAGTATTAGTCCTCTGAACGTGTTCCTCTTCTCCACGTGGTTCCAAAGGGTCAATGAGGAAGTAAAGGATCTCGTTACGTCAATTGAGGTATATTGGGAATACGGTGTTAGGCATGTATTTTCTTGACCATCGGCACACTAGGAGTGATGTGGTCAGCATCACGCTGGCCGCCTTAACCTTCCTAGAGTTCTTCTGGTACCCAATTCATGAGGCTGGGTCGACCCCGGAGCTGTTTGTGGTCTAAAAACCCACCTCAACTGGGGATCGAACCATGGACCACCAAGCTAGGAAGCCAGTGCACTAAACACTGCGCTCCGCGGCTCCCAATGACGAAGTAAGGACAGAATAAAAAAGCAACTTACTCTGCCTTGTCATAAGAGGCGACTAAGGTTAGATTGTGCATTTGACTTTCAACTTCATGATGTAAAACAAATCTATACAGAAACCATCACAGCAAGAACACATGAAATGCTTTGCCACATGTTTTCAGCAACTGAAGTGGTATTTTAATGCTTCTTAAAGAGTGAACAAACCGGAGGTACTCATTTCTATTTTGTTTTCGTGGTCTCCTCCAGGAAATATGTTTGCTGTTATTTAGATCTCCATGCACTCCTTTGTTGCCTACCCGTTCACTGGGGGGTTTCTATTCTAAAGCCTGTCTGCTGCAAGTTTTCTTGAGTCTATTCGAAAGTAAACCTGTCCAGTTCAATTTCCCTTTGCTTTATCTCTAGTTGTTGGTTTGTACAGGGCGTAGCTTCTATTGCTTGGAATTTATATTAATTTGAATGGATGTATCTAAAGCAGTTTTTGAGAATAGGTTCTTCCTTCTATTTTGTGCCCCTTATATAACCCTTATTGCAGTAGCCATCAGAAAGCGTCCACAAATGCATAGATGCGCTCTTGCAGTGGCGGCTTCTGTTTTACATGGTGGGGTGGCCAGTCCCATGCAAAAATGATATTAGTTACCATTCACGACCCTCCTGGTGGGCGAAGGTGGCCTTTTTTTCTTTGTCTCAAAACAGATCGCCCGGAGCCAAAATGGGTGAGAATAGGCAGCAGCCTGATATATGTTAGCAGTCGGATATATGTTAGCAGTCGGATATATGTTAGCAGTCGGATATATGTTAGCAGAGATCTATTCATCAATCTTTAGCTCCCTAAGGAGCATTGGCTTTCAACAAACGTATGCTACGTCCTCCTGTCACATGTCATCACCTCAAGAATTGTCCATGTCTTCCTCATCATTGTCATTTATATATGTTCCCTTCTCCATGTTGTTTTTCAGTCATTCTCTACTTCTCTAACGCTGGGGATACCAGAAAAAGTACTGCTCGGTAATACTCCTGTTATGATTAAAATTCATAACGATTGTGCCTATTATATAGTTAGCTTAACAGGGCTCCTGGTTTGTTTATTTTAGACGGGTCACTGATAAAGACGGGGGAGGGACGTTAAGCCGATATGCTTGGCTGGCTCACGTGAAACTAGAGGAGCAGAAGTGCGGGGCCTTATACGATTGTGTATCATGGCGAGTGGACGTATGTGTATGAGCTGCTTAGTGTTGAAATGTTTATAATGGAGTTTTGTTTTCACTAATACATCAAGATCTTTGGTGAGATGTATCTAGTTATCTAGTCATCGGTATTGACAAGAAGTATAATTGCTGAGTGTCGAGTGTTAAGAGATTTAAATTATATTGAGAAAAAAAGGACAGCCTTCCTGACATGGACGGACTGCCTACGGTATTTCGTCTACTGCATATTATCTGCCATTATATGTTGGCCTGAACTATTGTATGTGGAGCTGCGTGCAGTCTGAAATAAATTGTATATTGTCCACTTCGTCAGTTGTGACTCAAATAATTCTGAGTGGTGTTGGCTGGTTGCGGTGTCTGAGAGATTTACTACCCTAGACGTCATCTTAGCCACATGAACCATCCTGTTATTAAATATTAACATTAACAATCTAAAAAGACACGTAACAACTACCAATAGGTTTCCTCAGTGTGTGTCCTATCCACCCACAGTGCCTAAGTTTGACCTCTTGTTCCAATAGTATTTGTCTAGTATTTGTCATCAGTTCTACATTGGTGACCTTTACGTACCATTTCAATTCTTCCATTCTACGCAAGCACCCATTTATGAGAAAGTTCGTAAAGATGGTCGTCTTATTTTGTGTCAAGGTCGGTTGCTGTCCGTTCGTTTCGCTTCGTGTCCAGAACTGATTGTTATTTTCGTGATGCGTTTGCCGGTTCATTTATTATTCTGTCTGCCTGTCTGAATAATTTGTCCGTCTACCGGCATGTTGTCGAAACAATTTGTCCACGTATCGGTGGCACTGACTCTTCTGATACCACTGCGGACATCTCGATCACCTCTCCTGACCATATTTACAGGATGAACCGTCTTTAATAAAATCGGAGACAACATTCTATAAAGCATTTGTGAAGTGCAGTGAAGCGCAGATTAAAATTTGCTGGGCTGAAACATAACGTTTGTAATGTGTAAATAAACAGGCAGTTAGGTTTTAAGATATCGAAAGTTCACAATAAAACCATGTTTTTCATCATCATCATTATCGTCATAATTTTCCCTTTCGCTGCACAGGGAGCACAGAGTCACTATTGCAATTGGCTCCTCTGACAGGAAGGCTGTGCAGACATCCCCGTAGAGCGCATGCCTTAAAGAAATACATTGGAAGCCTTCCTGTCCAGTGCCATCCGTTCAAACTTTTCCCACGTTTTCTTTATCCCTTTCATGTCTGTCTCCAGTTCCTTGTCTGGTGACCCCAAAGTTTATTTTGACATCCTAGGTCAAGTGATCGTTTAGCCCTGAAGCAGAATTGACCAGAATCTAACATCCAAAATAATCTGTCTCCTAATTTACACAGGTTTAAATGAGATAAATCTGACCAAAACTTAATGAATGGTCACCATGACCTGCTCTTAGGACATACTAGCCCAGCGGTACGTCCCCACCGGGCATATACTTGATGGAGGCGCGGAAATAATAAAAAAAACCATTGAAATTATAAAAGAACAAGAAAAAGGACACAACCTCATATGCAACTGTACATCCAAAAGCAAATTATACATGTCAAAAATAATATAAAATGATAAAATTTACATATTACAACTTACCCCGATATCGGGCGAATTAATACAAAGGCCTGATGCACAAAACGGCCGTAATTTACTGCAACTAAGATGCAGCAATCCCCCAGATAGATGAAGTTACAGTGTACTGAAGCCTTTTACTATTTCCACTTAAAGAAGGTCCTACGGCTTGCGATTATTATTATGGGAGTTTTATGCTGTCTAATTTTAGCAGCTACTCCTAATCCTGTGGTCGGTCCTAAAGGGTGTCCTGGTTACGAGCTCTTATTTTGGCTGTCTGTGATCTTTCCTTGACACTACTGGAAGTCATGAAGTAGTCTTTAAATTGTGTATGTTATAAATGAAATTTTTGCCAACACACACACATGTTGCTTCGTTGGAGAACGCTCCAATAAGAAGTAGTTTATCTTAGCATTTTCATGACAAACCAACCACAAAAAAGTGTCTGATTTTGGTAGAGGTTTCCCCCCCCCCCCCCCCTATTTTTTTCACGTAGAACATAACAGTATGACACATAAGATATTCCCCTTACATGTGGTTTTCAAATTAATCTGACAGTCCTTCATAACCATATACAGTCTTGCCACTTCCATTGTTACTTATCATGTTTAACAACTCATTACATCACAGATCTATCACTGATAATCTCCTTCGAGATGCTACTTTCTCGTAGTTGATTACCACCATAAAGTCATTCTGCCGGAAATTTTATATCACTTCCCGTCCCTTAATCTATAAAAAAAGTGGTTATCTTTCGACATCCCAGTGAAATCGGCCGTGTATTTGCGTACATTATGTTTGCGACTAACATCTATCTGCAAATACCATCTGTTATTTAAATTGTAAAACTCGAACAATATGGCTTTCATCCATGTTCACGAATCAATTGGTTGTTATCTACCTTCACCGACAAAACATATGGGTTAACAATAAGAATGTAGACTCCTAATCCGTCTGGTTAGCGATTAAACAAACAACGCCGAGCGGTCATGTAACCGTAGAGAGTGACAAGATATGATAAGACATCCTTAGTCGATGAAAGAGAAAAAAATGTGATAAGGAGCGGTTGAAAAAAAGAAAAGGAAGGGCAAAGGAGGTCACAGGAAAATGTAACGATCGAAAATTTGACTTGTCACATTTATTTTAACATGAATACAGAAAAGAATTACCTACTATAATATATTAGACACATAAATGTAGTATGTTAATAGAATGTTGTAGTGGGCATCACTCGAGGAAATTACATTGTCATCCAACTCAATAGCATTAAATTGAGTCTCTAGGAGTAGATACAGTACTGCTTACACCATCAACCTCGCACTGGACCGGCTTTGACGGTAACAATGATCTAATAATTTGCACAAATGTATATGGATATATACTGGCCATGGAATATTATATAATTTGTTTATGTAGATAAAAATTAATTACCTGCTTATGACGTCTTAATTCCTAAATAATGAACAAAGTAAGGAATCTCATTTTACCCTCTAAGCAGAGATGTTTGTTTTCTTTAGATTACATTTACTTAACATTTCAAAACCTTGAGCGAACTAATTGAAAACATTATAATGCAAACATCAACAGCATTCCAAAACAAAGAGTCAACCAGGACGCCCGTCTGTTTTACTTAGAACAATTTTCACAGATAACTCCGCCAATGCTTTCAGCTTCCAGACATAGAAGGAGCAGTGCATGCCTGTTACAGAAAATGAGAAAGTCGCTCTGGTAATGATGCAAAAAGTTCCAGCCAATTTGAACTAGTCGAAGCGGAAAGAATTGTCTGCGCATTAATTCTTCAGCAACATCTTTATCCCCCGAACTGAGCTCAGCATAGATAGTGTTGTTGGTAAATGTTCATCGAATCGGTTTTAACAATGAAATATTTTGGTCCTGTATTATTCATATTTGCATAAATTTGAGCTTCATTAAATAATTTATACATAATTCACACACAAATGATATCGTTATGGAATTAAATTATGCTTATTTTGAACTTGCAAACAACTATGAGGCTCTTGAAACAAACAAAAAAATTCAGTTTTTATGCTAACAATTAACATTCAGGAGCAATGAGTAATAAACGGCACGCTAAAAGCTCTTACATATACATTAAGTACAATTAAGCGGCCATTTTAAAGGAATCCCTAGGGAGAGAGGAAGAGGGAGACCAACAATTTCACTGAGAAGGGATCCGGAGACGGAACTGGAAGGGATGAGGAAGACATAAAAAGACCTGGAAATGATGGCCTTGGATAGAAGGACTTGCCCTTAGTTTGCTGAAGTCTCGTCTTCATTGGGTAAAAGGGGGGGAAGGGAATTGTGATGAAGTATAACCGCTACTTTATTAGTCTCATAATTTACATCATCCAAAGTGCTGTCATAGACTGGAAGAGAAGCATCAAAGAAGAGTTAGCTATCCGAAGCAGTTTAGTATATG
This sequence comes from Oreohelix idahoensis, assembly GCA_024509875.1. Lineage (NCBI taxonomy): Eukaryota > Metazoa > Mollusca > Gastropoda > Stylommatophora > Oreohelicidae > Oreohelix > Oreohelix idahoensis. Next base: position 199,394 of record JAMPIV010022297.1, read on the forward strand.
ATTTAAAAAAGGATAGTTATTTCATCATTGAAAATGTTACGGGTGGATACTATTATTGTCCAGAATATGTGTTGCTCAGATCGCTTAACTGTCACTTTCCAGCTTAGGTTGTGGCTTTAGACTGGTGTAGTAGATGCTGTTCTCCAGTGACTTCTTGCCTGTTACTTCGTCCCCAGAAGTCGAACAGCTTGGTAGGAGTACATTCCATGTGTTGTAAGAGTAACTGCCTCAGATTTCGCCGCTTCAAGTGTCCTCTAGATCCGTCTATTATAGATTGTGTCCAGCGTTGCATTCTGGTAACTAGTTAAAAAAACTGAGAGATAGATACAATAATACATCTCTTAAGTATTATTTCTCCTGATTTAAGCATCAGGCGACCTCTGCTTTCCTCAACCATTTCATCTTCCTCTGAATATTTCTGTTGTAAATGATAATGAGTTCTCAGGCCATCGAGCCAGATGAAAGAGTGTTTAGGAGAGTTAACGAATTCCAGTGCATCATTGCCACAAATATGCATAATAATCTGAAATATAATTGTTAACATAAAAAATATATATGCCATGATGTCATCACTATCCTCTTTCTACTCCCTATGGAGCCTGGGACTACCTCTGTTATTGGTTCCTTGTGAGGAAACCAGCACAAAGTAGTCGCCAGCTCTTGCAGTGGTGGTTTATGTGACATGTTATTTTATTTAATATGGTTGCCAGCCCCCAGACACAACTTTACAGAAATAAGCTTTTCATACATGTAAAGGCACATACAAAATAATAAAAATGCACATGTTTCAGCATATCCCAAATGGGTTAAATATCCAAATTGTGATGGATTGAATGGCCGTAACATGTTTTGCAACAGTTTAAGGTGCAGTCTTTCCCCAGCTTGTTAAGTTTAGCAAACTTCAAACGCTCTAGGTTATAAAGTCAAAATTTTGCCCTCTCAAAACGTAACTTCGCGCGGTTCTCTTCGGTGGAACCCAATTACAACTTATTTAGTTGATGTTCTCATTTTCAGCCAACCCCAAAATAAGGCGTTTTATTTTAGAAAATGTTTCCCCCTACCCATCATCATGAAAATTATTGACGTGACCATAAAAGGTACTGCAAACAAGTGATACATTTACCGGAAACATGTTATATTCTTTGACCTGATTCCACAATCTTGCTATCCCTTCTTTCCATCTCTGTTTATTATAACAAGACATCTTGCCGAAACTGATTTTCTCATTTCCTAGTGTTCTAATACTTAAAGATTTTTATGAGACTTACCGGAATTCATTACGTGATATCTCTGGTGCACAGATTGTTAAAATCAAAATGAACATAAAAATTACTTTTCTGCAAGTCATGTCAGTCAAATTAGATACATGTTATCTTAAAACTACCCTTCCTTGTTAATCCTCCAACATTTATTGGACGTTTATGCCAGGCTGGGCTGAGCAAATTACTCTCTTATCTATCAGCAGCTCGTCTGTCTAAACTATAAGGCTGGCGAAAACAGTAAACCAAATGTTAGTTTAAGCGATATTGTCCCCGCTTGGCTAGCGATGACCGTCAACAATCAGAAAGATAAATATGGCAGGCGTATTAATCCATACAAACTGGGGTGTTGTCGGGGTGTGTCTCGTCCCAAGGATAAGATATTGGTAGATGAAGGCATGAAACGGAGATAATGACCGGATGAATAATGGCATAGTAGAGTCTATCAAAGGTTAGGTATTGGAATTTACTGACATAGTGGAGTGAAATAAAGGTGGTCACAGAAAAATTAACGAATGCATTAAGATTGTCGTCACAACAACCCAGAGTGCGCGGGCACGACAACATTAGACAATCTCTGAAGTACCGAAGGACTAGATTGGAACCAGGCCAGCCGCGATAGGATAGAATGGTGCTATCTCTGGCAAACCTCGACACACCAGGGTAGAATGGTGCTATCTCTGGCAAACCTCGACACACCAGGGTAGAATGATGCTATCTCTGGCAAACCTCGACACACCAGGGTAGGGTGGTGCTATCTCTGGCAAACCTCGACACACCAGGGTAGAATGGTGCTATCTCTGGCAAACCTCGACACACCAGGGTAGAATGGTGCTATCTCTGGCAAACCTCGACACACCAGGGTAGAATGGTGCTATCTCTGGCAAACCTCGACACACCAGAGTAGAAGAGGAACGATTAACTAGAAGCAATAACGCTTGACTGCGTAAATATTCTTAGAATAGCAGCAAGGTAGCACTTGGATTCAGGTGTACCAAGATCTCAGAGGGCGGAATTTACATAAAAGGATAATAGAGCCGATTTCTGCCCTGATGAAAGGAACAGTGACCAAAAAATATTTCACGTAAAGATATACTGTTGAGCTAGTTTATAAAGACTAGATTCAAAAAGCGTTTAGAGGTAAGAAAATTAAGATGCATTTAATGTGAATTCCCTGGAATCATTCTCCGTAATAGCATTCGAGGTGAAAAAGGACAGGTAAAACTGTACCCCAAGAAGCTGAACATATCAAAAACATTCATTAAAATCGAACTGAACAAAAAAAATATTATAAACTAAACGCTTTGTGAAAAAATGCAGAAAAAGAACGACAAGCGAGACTTTATTTTGTGGTTTGATTTAGTTGTGGTTTTAAAGACCATCTTCATTGCACTCGGATAACACCGTCCGTGCTCCGATCTCCTCCCTAAGGTCACACAAGGAGGATCTCAGCACAGTGCACGAACTTCAAAGCACCAGCGAAGGTCCCAAATGTGTGTATACAGGAATCACACAGTCTATAAATATTGATTAAGTGAGTAGGTTTCCTAATTTTTAAATCTAATTTATTTTGCGGGGAAGGCAGGAATAAAACGGCTGAAAACGTTGAATGTAAACAGTTAATCAATACAAACAATACAGAAAACTACTGACAAGACATTCCTATAGAAACATATTTATGAGTTTCATTAGAGGACATAATTCAATTCTTAAGTTTAAGCGCCACATGAAGCACATGACAATCCATTTTTTTTAACCTGACCGCAAGGTCTTCTTTATTTGGCATGCGCCTTAACATAACCTACGGAGCTTGTGTCTACGCTGAAAATGGTGCACCTCACCAAAACGAGGCAAACATCCTAATTAAAAAAAGCACATACCTTCACACCAAAACACTACATGCCTTCCTGTCTTATTCTGACCATGCACGATCTCTTCATGTCTTATATATCCACTTCATGTCTTATATGTCCACTCCATGTCTTATATATCCACTTCATGTCTTATATATCCATTTCGTGTCTTACATATCCACTTCATGCCTTACATATCCACTTCATGTCTTATATATCCGCTTCATGCCTTACGTATTCACTTCATGTCTTATATATCCACTTCATGTCTTACATATCCACTTCATGTCATATATCCACTTCATGTTTTACGTATCCACTTCACTGCTTATATATCCACTTCATTCTTTAATATCCATTTCTTGTCTTATATATCCACTTCGTGTTTTACATATCCACTTCATGTCTTATATATTCAGTTCATAACTAATCCAGTTCATGCCTTACATATCCACTTCATGTCTTATATATTCAGTACATGTCTTATTGTTCCACTTCTTGTCTTATATTTCCACTTCAGGTCTTATATTTCCACTTCTTGTCTTATATTTCCACTTTATGTCTTACATTTCCACTTCTTGTCTTATATATCCACTTCATGTCTTATATTTCCACCATGTCTTATAGATCCACGTCTTGCCTTATATTTCCGCTTCATGTCATATATCCACTTCTTGTCTTATATTTCCACTTCATGTCTTATATATCAACTTCATGCCTTACATATCCACTTCATGTCTTACATATTCAGTTCATGTTTTATATATCCACTTCATGCCTTGCATATCCACTTCATGTCTTATATTTCCACTTCATGTCTTATATATCCACTTCATGTCTATGTATCATTCTCTTCCGTGCGTGTGTGTTTTTTTTAAATTACACCATTTCTCTTACCCAGAGTATTCCAGAACAAGACCTGCCATGTAGTGTTATCAACTGGTTAAGGATATAATGACCAGAGAAAAGTATAGGAACATCATTCAGGTCAATCACTGAGTTCAGGCTGCGCTTACACAAACATGTGAATTAAGTATGTCAATGGTCAAGTGAACTTGAACTACAAAAAATGTAACAATTTGGATGGAGAAACGAGGGAGGAACCGTGGACTGTAATACTGACAAATACTTCACGTAATTAGCTATATCTAGAACCGAGCTGCAATTTCCACAAGAGATGACCACTGTCGTATGGTGTATATTGGAGTAACTACAACAGTAGTTGTCGCCGGAAATAGCCTTTGAAATATTATGAAGAAGGTCTCCAGAAATTGGCTCGTTAAGAAAGAATAGAGACCTATCCGAGATAAGGGCAAGAAGAAGAGAAGGCGAATGCTTTACACTGGACAGTGTTTTCTAGTGAATTATGGAAAGAGTTCTGTTTCCCCACGACCTTAGCATCTGACCTTAGATCCCGTAACAGAAAGAGCCCCCAACCTCATCTGAATGTAGAAATTTATCTATAAGTAAATATTTATCACTGACAGCAAGAGTGATACATTAACGAACTAGATAATGATCAAACGATTATTGAGTTTATTAATTAAATATCTACAAATATAGGGTTAGTAGTAATTAGAAAGTGATGATGGTGAAAGACGATTCACACAAAAACACACAGATGAGATATTAAAATTGTAGTTAGTTAAATATAAGAATGAAACTATGTGAAGCGAAATGAGGACGTGATATGATACTTGTTACCAAAATGATGAGTAATCTATACAGTCCATGTGTCTCTAAATGCATCACCCGGATAGGATGATTCACATGCATGCATAGAATGTTCTAGGTACTTTTAAGTTATGTTGAGTTGGTTATCTCTAAGACAAGGACGTTCTGATGAAAACCTTTCTGGTACTGAGAACGTTGACGATGTACAGTCCTTCAATGTTTGATAATATCTGTAGCGTTGATAAATAGTTGACAATTGTCGTATGGAAATTGTCTGTTGTCTAATCTCCGAAGGGTAATGGCAAGGCTGGAGATCGTCACGAAATGATCTTGGTATGTAGACTTGTCAACTTGAGTATGTACGCTTGATTCTTAAGATATACTTTGGAGTAAGCTGCACTTGATATCTGTATATCCGACTCAACTTGTGACTATGGAGTCTGCTTCATAAAACGCGCTTAAGAGAGCGTTGCACTTGGTATAAATATGAGAATCATCTTTTGAGCTCTTTAGCTTGACTCAGGTGGTAAGCTATCGAAGGAGCTGAACTTGAAATAACAGTTGAATAAAAATGCTGCCACCCCCGACCTAATCGTGGGCGAGAAATATTCCTTTTTAATTGAGGAATGAAGGATGTCCTAAATGGCGAATTCTGCTTTCTAGACGTACAGAGTGCTAGCTTCTTTCTGGTTAGGCGTCAATCACGTAGCGTGTAAAATCAGACTTCTGATGGACTCTGTTTTCCCTTTCGCAAATTCCTTTAAGAACACTATAAATTCCACATATAAGAGTTAAATATCCACACAGGAATGAACAGGTTTATTCAGGCTAAACTCTGGGAAAATCTTCTGCCTCACAAATGTTGGAAACTTCGTACTGATCTCCAGGAAACATTACGCTACATTATATTTCTAAAACGTCCCACGTGGGTCCATTTGGCCGGTGACGTATAACTCCACCCATACACCAATTGCCAAGAGCCCATATGGTCGCCCAGGCCTTGGATCTCTCTTGTCCCCTGTCAGCGCGTGTCACTTGCCAAAGTTGGATGGGCTATTCGCCACAAACTTTCAGTGCCGTGCTGCATGGCAAACAGGAGTTTGATGATTGGCTGGCTAATGCAAAAAATCGCCCGCCTTCTAACTGTCACAAAGCTTGCTGTCAACTGTCACAAAGCTTGCTGTCCACTGTCACTTTGCAAGTCAATTTCTGTTTTATTATCTTGCTGTCAATTGTTGTTTTCCGTTAGGTTTTGCGTGCGTTCTCTGGTGCGCGACTTATCCTTTGTTCTCCCGATTCATTCTTAAACCGCTCATTCATATCTCGCTAGGTAATCAAGGTGCCGCTTCGCGAGTCCTTTGTCGCCTGAGTCTATGGCAGCGGGTCATTGCTTCCCAATGTAGTGTGACACGGATTTATTTGAACAGCGTGCTCACCATGAAAATGCTAACCACCACTGTCCAACAGGCGTCTCCTAGAATAATCAATGTATCCAGGTGGCCTGTCTGGCGATATCTGCTTAGGGACTTATGTATCAATGTCACGAGATGGATTTGGGGCGACCCCTTCTCGTTCTCTCTTTCACTCCGTCAGAACTCATTATAAATTGTTGTACTGATTAATTGCGTGCTTTTCCATGGTCAGCACTTTTTCCTTTCTCTGCTATGTAGCAAATATTTTGTACTTTTATTCTCACACTCCTTTTAGTAATAATTCGTTTTGTCTGTTTTATCTCTGCTGAGATAGTTGACAGGTGATGCCATATTGAAACGGCTGTCATGTTGGTAAATTCTCGTGTACCAAACCTTGGCCGCGACGGATTAACACTAAAATCGCCCCAGCGTATTTGTTTAATCGCGGATAAGGCAAGGGTGCGTCTTCGCCAAGTTGGTAAAAACATGAGTTTTGTGTGCCTGTCGTAGATTTTAGATAGGGGAATTAAGACATAGATTGGTCCCTTCTGAATAGGACTAGAACAGGTGATAGCTCAGTGAAAGATAAGGCAAAGAAATAGATTTTCACGAGTGAGATGGTGGAAAATAGGTAGAGTCTGTCCCTGAAATCGAGAAACTTCTCTCATTCAGCCTATCTCTACAACAAAACTTTGTTAGTCAGACAGTCTACCAAAATATATATTAATATATATTCAACCACTCACCTCTATACACACACAGATACGTGACGACAATTAGACGTACAGACGTGAAAACTGTATCTAAGGAATAGGGAATCTTTTGGAACGAGCTGACCAACACACGTAAATAAAGTTTATGTAAATTTTATTTATCATAAAGAACTTCACAACAACAATATATTTTGAATATCAAATCACATACAATTAAACATAGGTTAATTAATTAATTAAAGAGTTAGACACATAGGTTATACAATGAAAGAATTATTCATCCCTGCATTCTCTCGCTCTGACAAACTTGTGATCACTACCAGTCTCTCTTTCCTAATAGGTGCTTTCACAACATCTGGAACAATCGTTAAGGTACACACAGCCCATCCAAGGTTGGGTTTTTTTTTCGGCGAACCAACCCCAATTTCTCCAAAGACTAATTAATCCAAATGTTGGGAAACGCTTGATTCGCTATGGTTAGTAGGATGCTGATTATGTCACTTCAATCCTTGTCCAGGTAGTAAAATAATTAAGAGATCTAATGTTCACAGTGTACAGTAGCTTGGAATCTTTCAATCGTTAAATCGAGTGTCAGGTAAATAAATCTGTTCAGGATAAATCTTCTTCACAACACAGTGGTCGTTATTCAGGAAATGTCAATGTTTGATTTTGTCGCCACAACTGGCTGAATGTATATGAACTTGGGAAAAGAAATCTGGGTATCTATGAGTCTAGTTACAATTTATTCTTAATATTCTTTGGGTCGGTACTCTGTCTCTTTCTGGGTGTAAACCACGAGGCCAGACAAGTCACCTTGAAAACCAGATATTTATATCAGAATGTTCTTTTTTTTGTAAAGTTATTCTCAGATTCATATGGAAGTCAAGGAGCCGCGCTAGCGTAGTGGTTACCACACCGCTCTGGCGACCGGGTGATTCAGGATCAAACCCGGGCGACGGCATTTGAAGATTTTTCGTCGACCGGGATTTGGACTGGATTAACTCGAGACCTGGCGAGGACATTTGAAGGAGTGTCGTCGACCAGGGATTGGCGGCTCCTGAGCCGACCCAGCTCTAATGGGTACCACCGAAATCGGCGAGTATCTGCCTGAATGGCGAGGGACACCTGTCTCTGTACAAGAAAAAAAAGGTATACTCACGTAAAATCAATGTCAGGTTAGACATTAATAATAACCTGAGATTTCGCCTCGAGTATTAGCGGGCGTACGAAAAAAAAAAAAATATGGAAGTCGCTGGTAAGGTTTAAGGTTTGACCCAATACTGTATAAAGGAGAAAAAGAAATACAAATACTTAACATAATATAATATTCACAATCCTATCCTTACCCCGCGTAACATAGAAGATATTTATCCACTTAGGTTATTTAACTTTAAATTATAAAATACAAGCTAAGAGCTTGTCTTATCGTTTAAAAACTTCCATGAAATAAATTCTAGTAATTTAAAAAAACACAATCATCACGAATTAGAAATAAATACATATTTCGTCAATACTCATGATGAACATTGCCTTTATTAGTTGGTTAAAATATTCTCTGACTGGTTACTAGCAGTTAATTAAATTTATTTTATAGCTGGAATAGTTTAGCTAGAAAAGATTATTATTCTGCTAGCCAATGTAACACAGTGAAACCTAGACAAATATTAATGACGATTTATCTAGTAAATCACTCAAAACTACTAGTTTAGTATTTACCTCAAACACAGAAATACTAAGACTATCTCCAATTGAAAACTAAGAACTCTACTAAATACAAGTGATTCTAGAATCGTAGCTAGATGTCTTCTGAATCTGTCGCGATACTGGATAAATTTTAGCTAGAAGGCTGGGTTATATATATAAATAAATAAATAAATAAATAAATAAATAAATAAATAAATATATATATATATATATATATATATATATATATATATATATATATATATATATATATATATATATATATATATATATATATATATATATATATATATATATATATATATATATATATATATATATATATATATATATATATATATATATATATATCTGAAATCAAAGGGAATGGTTCACTATTACCGAAAACCAGACTCTCTGCCAGATCTTAGCACCTTCGGAGAATTCTTCGTTTAGCTTTCGACTTTCGCGTAAATCAAAGCCATTCTCAACGCTAGAGCCAAAAACCAGAACTCACACTCTTTCTTAGATCAGGGATAACGTAATTGACTAGACCGTGCGAGATTTCTTCGATCGAGAAAAATCACACTAAGTACCGCCCGCAGACGTGGTCATCGAGCGAAGCCCGTCTTTGAACTGGCAATTCGCCGTTATAATTACTTCTCTAGCGAACGGGTTACAAGGGAGGTAAATAGAAATTTTCTGCCCTGTGTTCCAAGATATGCCCTGATCGCTGTCTGATCTATTACACGATTTTGAATCGCTGGCGTTAAATAATTACAGCTCAGCGTAGCTAATATGTCTGCTCGAGAACATACATCAAAGAAAATAGCGAACAGCAATAAAATGCGTGCTAAATTAGAAAAAGGGACAGATCTCTGAGTATAGGAATGGTTTTATGTTAACCAACAGGCGTAGGTGAAAGCTAGGTAAAAGAAAAGTGTAGATAAAGAAGTTTATAGATGAAAGCTATTTTTATAATATGTCACAGACGTCTCCGCTTAAAGATATGAAATCACCTCATGTCCACTTTATGGAAATAGATTTCCTATATCAGTAGCTTCCGGGTGATTGTTATCTACCCTCTCATCATCCCCCTCCGTCTCTATCCAATTCCTACTCATGAAGTCTGCTCCAACGTTTCTTTTCCTTGGATGTATTCGACTTGTGCGCTTGAAAGAGTGTCACCGAGTTTGACATTGATGGAAGATTCCGTGTGTTTGCAGTGGAATTTCCCTGCCACTATCATCATCTTCGTCAGTTATGGCGATCGCCATGAGATGTTCGGAGGACGGCACTGGTCTTTCCAAGTATTTCTTTAACAGATTTACATGGTAGACCTTCTCTTTTCCTTTAATAGAGATCTGGTAGTTAGCCTTAGAGATGTTTTTAAGGACGGTAAACGGCCCTTGCCATCCTATACGTAGTTTGTTGTTCCCGGTTGGAAGTAGCAACATAACTTTCTCTCCTGCTTGCAATTCTCTTTCTTTCGCGGCTTTCCTTATCGGTTTGCGTGCTTTGCGCGTGCTTGCTTAAGGTTGGTCGTTGCTAGGTTCCATCCTAGTTTTAACCGTTCCTTTAATTCCGACACATATTTACTGGCTGAGACGACTGTCTGATCCGCCTTCTGGTCTGTCAGGGAACGAAGTAAGGCTTCAAGAGGCCCCTTAATTGGTCTGCCGGATAAACGTGTAGCTGGGGGAAATCCTGTTTAAGTATGTGGGACTTCCCTGTAGGCGAATAAAGCTGCAGGTATACAAAGGTCCCAATCTTCAGGTTTCTCTTGTCCCAGTTTACATAGCATCATGTTGAGGTTTCCGTTGGCACGTTGTACTAACCCACTTCCGACAGGATTATAAGGGCTTGTGTAGATGTGCTGGTTCCTCAATATCTTAACGATCTCATCCATTAATAGGTTACGGTATGGGGATCCGTTATCCGTCAACACTTGCTGAGGGAATCCCAACCAAGTAAAAATCTGCACGAGGGCTTCTGCGACATGCTTGGAATCCGTGCATGTTAGCGGTATAGCTTCTGCCCATAAAGTGCATGTGTCGACTAAGGTCAGGATGAACCTGTTCCTTCTTTTAGTCCTTTCTAAGGGTCCTAAAATGTCGATTACAACCCGTTGAAATGGTGTCCCACTATTGGTGTTTCACCCATGGGAACAAAGGGTGTCCGTTGCTTGTGTGTCACACGTTGGCACTGGGCGCAGGATTTCACGTAAGTGATAATCTCAGAGTTCATTCCTGGCCACCAATAGTGAGTCGATATACGCTGAATAGTGGCGTTTTGTCCCATTTGTCCACTAAAGGGAAAAGAGTGCCCCATTTCTAAGATCTGGCTTCTATACTGCGTCGATTCTAGGAGCTGTTTATTCTCTTGATCAGGGTCGCCCGTTCAACGATAAAGTACACCATCCTTAGAAATAATTTCCCCGTGGTGTCTAGGGTCCTTGGCCATGGGCAGTTTCTTAAAGCAGGGTGCCAAGGTAGGGTCCTTTTGTTGCGCCTCTTTAAGTTCCTTAGGTAACAAATTTGGCGCAGGCTCCCGTTCCTTCTTGGTTTGCCCTCTTGTCGTTACTGCTGCCACAATTGGCTCTTCCGGTTTCCCAATAAACACATATCTACCGCCAAGTATGACTGGGTAGATCGGGTCATCCATAACAGCCGCTTTGATCACACCTCTGACAAACTCAGAGTAGATCTCCACCAATGCGATGGGAATTGTCGTTGGTGCATCACTCTTAAAAACTCCACAAAGTTCGACGGTTTCTTCTGTCTCTTGACCGGGTTTGACCAAGTGTCTGGCAACAATGCAATCAAAAGAAAGCGCCGTGTCAAAAAGACAATAAGTTGAAGAACCGTTCAAAATAACAGTACCTCGCGTTGAGGGCCTCTCTCCATCAGGTTGAAATTCACTGACACTAATTCTTCCTTGCGAGACTGTTTGCAAGCATCCGATGCGTTTAGGCTCGGTGTGCTCGCTCTGATTATAAGTCCCGTGCGCAGGGGTTTTCCCTTTGTCACCTTGTCCTTTCTTACCGCGCTGCCATGTAGGACGGTTGGGTTGATCAGAATTATTATTGTTTGTGGGGTACTTCTTTTTGTAGAACTTAGATTTTTCAGGAGGAGGATTCTGGTGTCCAGTTTCTCTTTGGTTATGCTGCTGAGAAGAATGGAAAGATTGGTCTAGATTATTCTTCCGAGAAGGCTCTTCTGTCGGTTTACGTTTTGTGGCCGGCAGTTCGGCCAGCACATTATGATATCGCTCAGACTTTTCCAAAATGTCTTCCAGCTTTTCTTCCCCTTGCTCAGCTAGAAATCTACGGGTGTCACTTGACAAAGTATTCTTTATCTGTTCGGTTATAACGAACTCCTCAAGTCCTTCATAGGTAGAGGCGAGCTGCGAAAGCTCTAGGCACTTTGTCAAGTATCCCTTCAGACGAAAAGAGAACTGCTGAAAAGTTTCAGAGCTCTCCTTTCTGCTGTTACGGAACAGTTGCAAAAATTTGCGCGCGTTCATTTCAAACCGCTCAAGCAAAGCTTTCTTCAACACGTCGTAATTGTCTTGTTGGCTGCTTTCCAGTTTAGAGTACGCATCATAAGCAGACCCTTTTAAAGCCTGGGAAAGTTTCAAACACCAACGCGACCTCTCTAAACCGTACAGATTTGCCATTTTCTCAAATTTTTCTAGATACGTGAATCTTCTCATTAGGACATGAGAAAGATTCTAGAGCAAAAGACATAGCAGTGTGTTGAGGAGATTGAGTGTTAAAAGGATCTGTCAGCTGTGATTGAGGTATGGAGTCACCCTTGCTGGAGGTAGAGGCAGCCCCACGACTTTGGACTTCTAGAGCTTTAAGAGCCAATTCATGCTGTCGTCGTTGCTCATTTTCTCTTTCCTCATGCTGTCTCTCCTTTTCTCCTTCTCTCTTTCCTCCCTCTCCTTCTCTCTTTCCTCATGCTGTCGTTCCTTCTCTCTTTCGTTCGCCCTGCGAAATTCCTTTTCCTTCTCAATCTTCTTCTGCTCTAGCTTCGGCTGCTTTTTTCTTCTCCTCCGCATCATATCTGTCAAGTTCGTCCCTGACAAAAGCTTTCGCTTCTTCTCCTTCCAATCCCTCTTCCCTTGCTTCCTCTCTGAGCATCTGCCTAAGCTTTGCACGCTCTGCCATTGCAAATAGGTGACTGTGACTTACCCGAGAAAGAAGTAAGAAAAAGGATACACTGGTTCCCTACCACTTACGAGAAAATACAAAACAAAATAATGTTATTAACTGGGATACCTCCTCCTTAATTAATTATCTAACTATCGCTGCTATTAACTGGCAATTAAGGTTCCTAATGCAGACGACTACGCCAAATAAATGGTAGTTCAGATTAATTACTGACCAAAAAAAAAACAACTAAGTTACTAAAGTGGAAACCAAAAAAAAAAAATTCCTGGCAAAAATTTTAAGTAGTAAAAAAAATTCCCTTAATCTTTAAGTCCATTATCAAGTTCTCCCTTGAAGTCAGTTAGGGTAAGGGAGGCAATTAACTGAACGTAATAGTCAGAACGCACGCCTTCGCTTAGCTCAAACACCTTTCTGCTTAAAAAAACCCTGTGATTGTTACACAATCACACACTACCAGCGGCTTTGTATTACAAAATCAATACATAACATACTCTGACAAAGATCACCCTGTAAATCAATTGTATATACTCTAACAATGCTGTGGAAAAACAATAGATATATTTGTGTGGTCAGCAAGCCAATAAACAGATCATTTGTCTAGGGGATAATTATTTTTAATGTAACTAAATCTCACGAGACAGTCACACTCTTTCTCTAACTAGTCTATAACGATTTACAGATCAAAATCCCGGTAAACGAGAGATTTCTGTCATACTTGCTCATGATTTGAGTTAAATTCCCTGAAAACGAGCACCCATTTGTCGTAGATGCTCAGGGCTAGAGTTCAATTTCCGGAAAACGAGCACCCTTTTGTCGTAGATTTTTGATAGAGGAATTAAGACATAGATTGGTCCCTTCTGAATAGGACTAGAACAGGTGATAGCTCAGTGGGAGATAAGGCAAAGAAATAGATTTTCACGAGTGAGATGGTGGAAAATAGGTAGAGTCTGTCCCTGAAATCGAGAAACTTCTCTCATTCAGCCTATCTCTACAACAAAACTTTGTTAGTCAGACAGTCTATCAAAATATACTTTAATATATATTCAACCACTCACCTCTACACACATACAGATACGTGACGACAATTTGACGCACAGACGTGAAAACTATATCTAAGGAATAGGGAATCTTTTGGAACGAGCTGACCAACACACGTAAATAAAGCTTATGTAAATTTTATTTATCATAAAGAACTTCACAACAACAATATATTTTGCATATCAAATCACATAAAATTAAACATAGGTTAATTAATTAATTAAAGAGTTAGACGCACAGGTTATACAATGAAAGAATAATACATGTGATTTGTATAATTTGATCTTCACATGAAAACTGATGTTACTTTTCCAGATCACATTCAGCCTTGTCATGGCAGCTGAGGCCATCTCAAGTCTTGTCTTGATTTCTTTACTTGATCTTCCATCACTACATATAGTGGACCCCAGATATTTAAAGGTGCTAACTTCTTCTAACGTTTGCCCATTTAACGTAATGTTGGTCGGAAAATGTTTCTTATGGCTATTCACCAATATCTTGCTTTTTTTCTATATTAATTTCAATCCCATATGTTCTTGTTACTTTCTCCAGTCTAGAGGTAAGGTCTTGAAGTTCTGATTCTGTTCTAGCTATAAGATCGATATCATCAGCAAAACGTAGAGTGCAAAGAGGTTGTTTTACAATATTTTATATATACTCATATATATATATATATATATACACATATATATATATATATATATATATATATATATATATATATATATATATATATATATATATATATATATATGATAAGTGCAGATGTGATGAAAGGGAAATGATCTTGGGAAATACGTGTTGAGTAGAGTTAATTTTGGGTTAGAGTACCTGCTTACAGATTGGTATGGATTTGTTTAAAGATATCTCCTCTTGGTTTCGTGGAAGACAGTATGTCAGATAGCAGGTGAACTCTGGTCATAATGAACTGTTTCTGTACTGGTTTTAAGTGATGTGTGAATAGCTCTCGCGGCTAGTGTCCGCAGGGATTTTTGAGAGCAGTGTTAAGAGAACAGTAGATTCTCGTGACTGTGTGAACGGGGTGTGTTCCCGTGGGTTCAGTGTGTGCAGGGTTTTTGACTGAGGTGGTCAGCCCTAAGGTGTTTTTTTGGATAATGTATGCCTGCGCAGGGCTATAGAGATTTTGTAGGCCTTGATTATTATATATCTGCCGTAGATGCAGTATTTGTGCACTGATGTGAAGTATAGAGATTTTGTAGGCCTTGATTATTATATATCTGCCGTAGATGCAGTATTTGTGCACTGATGTGAAGTATAGAGATTTTGTAGGCCTTGATTATTATATATCTGCCGTAGATGCAGTATTTGTGCACTGATGTGAAGTATAGAGATTTGGTAGGCCTTGATTATTATATATCTGCCGTAGATGCAGTATTTGTGCACTGATGTGAAGTATAGAGATTTGGTAGGCCTTGATTATTATATATCTGCCGTAGATGCTGTATTTGTGCACTGATGTGAAGTATAGAGATTTTGTAGGCCTTGATTATTATATATCTGCCGTAGATGCAGTATTTGTGCACTGATGTGAAGTATAGAGATTTTGTAGGCCTTGATTATTATATAACTGCCGTAGATGCAGTATTTGTGCACTGATGTGAAGTATAGAGATTTTGTAGGCCTTGATTATTATATATATCTGCCGTAGATGCAGTATTTGTGCACTGATGTGAAGTATAGAGATTTGGTAGGCCTTGATTATTATATATCTGCCGTAGATGCAGTATTTGTGCACTGATGTGGAGTATAGAGATTTTGTAGGCCTTGATTATTATATATCTGCCGTAGATGCAGTATTTGTGCACTGATGTGAAGTATAGAGATTTTGTAGGCCTTGATTATTATATATCTGCCGTAGATGCAGTATTTGTGCACTGATGTGGAGTATAGAGATTTTGTAGGCCTTGATTATTATATATCTGCCGTAGATGCAGTATTTGTGCACTGATGTGAAGTATAGAGATTTTGTAGGCCTTGATTATTATATATCTGCCGTAGATGCAGTATTTGTGCACTGATGTGAAGTATAGAGATTTTGTAGGCCTTGATTATTATATATCTGCCGTAGATGCAGTATTTGTGCACTGATGTGAAGTATAGAGATTTTGTAGGCCTTGATTATTATATATCTGCCGTAGATGCAGTATTTGTGCACTGATGTGAGGAGTAGAGATTTTGTAGGCCAGGATGTGTAAGGGCCGTATGGTGTGTTAACTACATTATGAAGATTCATGTTTCGACGTAACTGTATTCGTCTAGATCTACGTGATGTTATAATTGTAATAAACCATGGTTAAAATATCATCAGACGTTACACCATTCCATGACTTGGTGTGTGCGCTACTGTGAGTGACTGTCCCAAAACACACTCACCTTCTTCAACCAAAAGATAAAAAACCCGTTAATTATCAGTGGTGGACCAAACCAACGGGTCGTAACACCCACATTACATTCGCGTAACAAGAGAGGAAATTAGGTCAGATTCTGGACCAGTCATTACAAGTGGGAACACTGAACTGTGTTATGTTTGGCTCTGTGTGGGCGTGGCTTAATTTAACTGTACACAGGTATCAGCTGACTGCGCATATCCATCCTCATATCTTGGCGTGTGTAGCAACTAAACTAACGTTATAAGTTGGTTTCGATATCAAATAGCTGTTATCTGATAGCGACATTGATGCCATAATTGTTACAGTGCTTGTTCCAGTCTTTCCATATGCAGATTCAACTATAGGTGCAGTATTTTGGAGAGTTCGTCTGCACTTATACCTCAAATGACAACTTGCAGAGTTGCTGTGATCGGTTCCTGTCGTCTGATGCATTGTTGAGGACATACTGTACATTGGCAGAGATCTGAAGACAAGAGAGCTTAGTCCTTCTACCTTTCTGCAGTGGAGTGTTTTAACGTCAGAACTTTGTGATATCCAGTGTGTTAGCGAAAGGGTCAGGATTACCTTCAGTTAAGTTCTTTTGTTGTGTGTAAATGTTGCCACTTCTGTCCATGTCAACGAGCCTCAATCTGCACTATCCTATTCTATTGATAACTATTGTTGTTGTTGTCGATAATTATATCGATTAATTATAGAATGTGATGATGTACAGGGATTGATGATACAATATTTGAGATCTAAACTTGATTTGGTATAATGAAAGTTTAATTAAGACATATATGGTTGACTAAGTAAACAAGTCACAATGGATTCTGATACAGATCCGGAGGATATGAGACCTGTATTAGAGTATCTGTTTCAGGAAGGGACAGATTGTCAGAGATTAAAAAGCCCAGAGCTTGAGTCACATGTTATAGACAGGTTTTTGGTTTGTGCATCAAGAGCTCTAAGAGAGTTTGCTGAGGAGAATTTTCAGTCTCATCCTCATTTAATGATGGCTAAAGAGTTAGCGCATTTGCTACTTTGGGAATTTCGTGGATTTGTGTGCAACTATGTTAATGTTAAACACGATCACATAAGGAAGGGAATACAAAAGATGATTCAATACGGCATTTCTGATGATCAGGAAAAGGAGTTAAAAGAGAAGAAGCAAATAGGAGATATAAAACAAAGTACACAGGAGAAAAGGGAAAGTTGCTTAAAAAGTACTACTGAAGTGAATAAGCTACAGGAAAAAGTAACTAAACTTACAGGTGATTTATGTAAATCTAATTCTGAGCTTGCTTGTGTTCAAGCAAAATTAGACTCGGCATTGTGCAAAATTAAAGAGATGGAAGCTCAGATGGGGAAAAAAAATGGCGAAGTTAGAAATCTGACTCAAAAAGTTCAAGAGAAGACGGAGATTTGTGGAAAATTAGAAGTTCAGATTAAGAAATATGAGAAGTTGTGTAATGAAACACTTATTGATCTGTTAAGTGACGATGAGATTTGTGGTCGCCAAATTAAAGAAAAGAATACTATATCCCTAGAGAAGGTTGATAGGCTTACGAATAGTCATGATATTGAGATTGAGAGGATTGATAAAGAGAGAGTGAAAGAATTAATGATGGAGAAAGACAAATTGATTAAGATTGAAAATTTGCTAGCAGAGGAAAGCTGCAAGGTCTTAAAAGCGGAGAGTTTAAACAAGAAATTAAGTGAACAGATTGCACTTAAGGACTTTGAGATTGTAGAAGCAAGAAGAAGAATATATGGTCTGCTTGACGTAGTATTGAATAGCAATATGTGGTCTTCTGTCAATGGTGACAGGGATAGACAGAAAGTTTCTTATCATCAGAACACTAAAGCGGATTCTACGGTCAAGAATGGTGGACATAGATCTTTCCGTGGGAGATATAACTTCTCACGCAATACAGATGATTCCAATGATAATGATTGCTGGCGGCAGAATAACAAAGGAAAATCTACAGTAATAAGCAGTCCTGTAGATAAGGAAAGAAACAGTGCTAAATCTCAAGTCAGTGTGTTAAAAACCAACAGCGTATTTATTAACAGATCTGATAAATTGGTTACAAGTAACAAACATACTACTGCTTGTTCCATGAAGGAAACAAATGTTGTGAAAAAAAAAATAAAGAGATTGTCAAACCTTCTAGTCATACCCAGTCAAGGCAGTGTGACTCATTTTTTAAACACATTGCCACAAGCAAAGAAAAAAATAATTTTGATAGGAGACATAACCCTAAGGTTATAAAGTACCAAGGGAGTTCATCCTACGGTAACGTTTCTTCTCCCAAAAAACAAGAAAAAAATGTGACAGATCTCAACATTGTGATTCTAAAAGTTTAGAAAACTATAGCAGAAGTAATTATATGGAAGTTCATCAGTCTAGTAATAATTTTTCTGCTAAAAAGCCAGTTCTATCTGATGGACATTGTTATCTGGGAAGAAGTATTAAGAATAACTATTGTAACTGGGATTTAAATCAGTACAACGGTGTTAATAGAGCAAATAACAATGCTCTCAAAAGAAATTATACAGATCGCAACCAGGTTAACTGTGCTCCACATAAGAGCAAGATTATTAGCAATCAGAGTAATAGGAACGGTAATAGGTTCTTAAATGCTTTTGCTTGTCATGCTGATAGATTTGAGAGATCATCTCGGTCTTGTGAAGGTAGTAAATTTTTTTCAGCCTACCGCACTGACAGCTGTGAATTATAGGTCAGGTTGTCCTATGTTGTCTGCTATGTGACGAGAGTTGTTGACATCGCAGGAGGGTCACAACCTTACACCACGGAGGTCGGGTAATTGTAAAGTGAATTTTCCGTGTTCACTCATAATCTTACCATGGATTAAAATAGATATTTTCATTTGTATTGTCTCACAGCGAGCGACTTTGCGAGGGGAATCACCATTCTAATTTTACATTACCTGGGAGAGATGTAGATCACTGTGTACCATTTATCCATTCAAGCGAGCCTAGACAGTACGTTAACCCACCGTGTCATGATGTCACCTTGCGTGTTGATGAGATGTTCGCAAGACCTCGAAGGAATTTTTTTTTTTGTTTTTTTAAAGGTCCTGTTTATTTTTTGTTCTGTTTACAAACACTGAATGTTATTGTATTCTTTAGTATAGAACTTTATATGTTGTTAATGAAATATTATGTAATCTTTGTAACATTTGATTGCCATAATTATTTGTTGGTTGTTACTTATATGACTGTATTTTAATTATGCATTAAATAATTTCTATGCTCAAACTTATTTACTGAGACAATGTAATAGTCATTTTCATAGATAGTCCTGAGTGTTTTTATGCACTACTTAAAATTTTGGGTTTGTTTTTCATCATGGGTTTCATACCATGTTTAGTTAACATATTTATATACAGATTATTTGAATTAATTGTTTAGTGAAAGGTAATTTTAAACATAACTTGTATGTATTATTAATCATTTTTCGTTGAAGTTAAGGACGTATTCTGAAACTTGGTTTCCATTTTTTCTCAATTATGACATTTGATAATTTAAACGATTCGTTTTTTTGTCAGCTAGAATTCACTTAAATTTCCTATTAAATTAAGTGGGTAGAATTAACAGCGACGGCTGATACTCTTGTTCATTTAAAGAATTTAAATATCTGATTATAATACATAGTTAAGATAAATAATATTACACATATATATTTATAACTTTGTTTGTAGTTAACATTTTATTACCCAATGTGACGTTTCTTTGATGTATTTTTTTTTTAAAAAGAAGAAAAAAAACTTACACGTTTTGATGTGTGTCTATTTAAAGATAAGATTATTTTTATGTTACTCAGCTAATTTAATTGTTAGTTATTAATTATAGCTACATATTACTTAGAAATAAAAATACTATTTTTATTTAACCTAAAGAGAAGAAACATTTTTTGTATTGTAAATTTTTGGAAAATGTGTTTTGAACATTGTGATATTTATTTTTTTCTGCGCCAGCGCTAGATTGTATGTTAGGGTTACTATTATGTAGTGACATTAATTCTTTGAAAATGTTGTGATGTTTGGATGTATTTTTCGGTAGTTAGCGCTTGACTATGTGTCAATGCAAAACTTGTGTTATCGTTAATAATTTTTTTTTTTGGGTGATATTTGATGTAATTTATTTTTAGTTATGTATAAGTTTATAATTTAGTTAAATTACTTATTATGCTGTGCTTGTCATTAACTTTCTTTTTTGTGTTAGTATATAAATATACTTTAGCATTTTTGTATTTTACATTACGTTGTTACATTTAGATAGTTATTGTTAGGTGTTGTTACCAACTTTCTTTACATTTGCATCTTTACTTTCATCTCTCTTTGTTGACTATTCGTCATTTCTTTACATCTTGTCTGTTGTCTTTTCAATATTGTCTGATATTTTGTTTATGCTTCCGTGTTTCATCTTTGATGTAATTCATACTTCTTGTATACTTTTTTTTCGTGTTACGCTATTTATACTTTCATTCTTTGTAGTGTTAAGTTAATTATATGACTTTAGATAATGTAATTGGTTCTTATAATTCTATTTGTTTTACATGTATGGAATTGTTGTCTTCATTGCCATCTTATGATTCTATTTGATGCTTATCATATTCCCATTTCATATTTTGTCTTTTCCCTTACGATAGTTTATTTTCTGTTTAGTTTGTACTATGTATACTTAGTTGGGTTTTGTATTAGATTAATTTTTATTTTGGTATGTTTGAATGATTATGTTGGATGATTTAGTCGTTATCTTACATTTATTGATGATATTTTTGTAGATGTGCTATGTTCTCTTGTCATAGGTATATTTTTGTAGGTAATTGATAGAACTTCATTAATTTTTAAAAAAAATTTTTGGGAATTAATTTAAGAGATATTTGATATAACTTCATTGACCGTTAAATTTCTGGTAGTTAATTTTTGTACGTATTTGATATAACTTCATTGACCGTTAAATTTTTGGGAGTTAATTTTCAACAAAAAAAAAAAAATGATATAATCATTTTTTTTTTCCCTGGGAGTGTGGCAAACTGATAAGTGCAGATGTGATGAAAGGGAAATGATCTTGGGAAATACGTGTTGAGTAGAGTTAATTTTGGGTTAGAGTACTTGCTTACAGATTGGTATGGATTTGTTTAAAGATATCTCCTCTTGGTTTCGTGGAAGACAGTATGTCAGATAGCAGGTGAACTCTGGTCATAATGAACTGTTTCTGTACTGGTTTTAAGTGATGTGTGAATAGCTCTCGCGGCTAGTGTCCGCAGGGATTTTTGAGAGCAGTGTTAAGAGAACAGTAGATTCTCGTGACTGTGTGAACGGGGTGTGTTCCCGTGGGTTCAGTGTGTGCAGGGTTTTTTGACTGAGGTGGTCAGCCCTAAGGTGTTTTTTTTGGATAATGTATGCCTGCGCAGGGCTATAGAGATTTTGTAGGCCTTGATTATTATATATCTGCCGTAGATGCAGTATTTGTGCACTGATGTGAAGTATAGAGAATTTGTAGGCCTTGATTATTATATATCTGCCGTAGATGCAGTATTTGTGCACTGATGTGAAGTATAGAGATTTTGTAGGCCTTGATTATTATATATCTGCCGTAGATGCAGTATTTGTGCACTGATGTGAAGTATAGAGATTTTGTAGGCCTTGATTATTATATATCTGCCGTAGATGCAGTATTTGTGCACTGATGTGGAGTATAGAGATTTTGTAGGCCTTGATTATTATATATCTGCCGTAGATGCAGTATTTGTGCACTGATGTGAAGTATAGAGATTTTTGTAGGCCTTGATTATTATATATCTGCCGTAGATGCAGTATTTGTGCACTGATGTGAAGTATAGAGATTTTGTAGGCCTTGATTATTATATATCTGCCGTAGATGCAGTATTTGTGCACTGATGTGAAGTATAGAGATTTGGTAGGCCTTGATTATTATATATCTGCCGTAGATGTAGTATTTGTGCACTGATGTGAAGTATAGAGATTTTGTAGGCCTTGATTATTATATATCTGCCGTAGATGCAGTATTTGTGCACTGATGTGAAGTATAGAGATTTTGTAGGCCTTGATTATTATATATCTGCCGTAGATGCAGTATTTGTGCACTGATGTGAAGTATAGAGGTTTTGTAGGCCTTGATTATTATATATCTGCCGTAGATGCAGTATTTGTGCACTGATGTGAAGTATAGAGATTTTGTAGGCCTTGATTATTATATATCTGCCGTAGATGCAGTATTTGTGCACTGATGTGAAGTATAGAGATTTTGTAGGCCTTGATTATTATATATCTGCCGTAGATGCAGTATTTGTGCACTGATGTGAAGTATAGAGATTTTGTAGGCCTTGATTATTATATATCTGCCGTAGATGCAGTATTTGTGCACTGATGTGAAGTATAGAGATTTTGTAGGCCTTGATTATTATATATCTGCCGTAGATGCAGTATTTGTGCACTGATGTGAAGTATAGAGATTTGGTAGGCCTTGATTATTATATATCTGCCGTAGATGCAGTATTTGTGCACTGATGTGAAGTATAGAGATTTGGTAGGCCTTGATTATTATATATCTGCCGTAGATGCAGTATTTGTGCACTGATGTGAAGTATAGAGATTTGGTAGGCCTTGATTATTATATATCTGCCGTAGATGCAGTATTTGTGCACTGATGTGAAGTATAGAGATTTTGTAGGCCTTGATTATTATATATCTGCCGTAGATGCAGTATTTGTGCACTGATGTGAAGTATAGAGATTTTGTAGGCCTTGATTATTATATATCTGCCGTAGATGCAGTATTTGTGCACTGATGTGAAGTATAGAGATTTTGTAGGCCTTGATTATTATATATCTGCCGTAGATGCAGTATTTGTGCACTGATGTGAAGTATAGAGATTTTGTAGGCCTTGATTATTATATATCTGCCGTAGATGCAGTATTTGTGCACTGATGTGAGTATAGAGATTTGGTAGGCCTTGATTATTATATATCTGCCGTAGATGCAGTATTTGTGCACTGATGTGAAGTATAGAGATTTTGTAGGCCTTGATTATTATATATCTGCCGTAGATGCAGTATTTGTGCACTGATGTGAAGTATAGAGATTTTTGTAGGCCTTGATTATTATATATCTGCCGTAGATGCAGTATTTGTGAACTGATGTGAAGTATAGAGATTTTGTAGGCCTTGATTATTATATATCTGCCGTAGATGCAGTATTTGTGCACTGATGTGAAGTATAGAGATTTTGTAGGCCTTGATTATTATATATCTGCCGTAGATGCAGTATTTGTGCACTGATGTGAAGTATAGAGATTTTGTAGGCCTTGATTATTATATATCTGCCGTAGATGCAGTATTTGTGCACTGATGTGAGGAGTAGAGATTTTGTAGGCCAGGATGTGTAAGGGCCGTATGGTGTGTTAACTACATTATGAAGATTCATGTTTCGATGTAACTGTATTCGTCTAGATCTACGTGATGTTATAATTGTAATAAACCATGGTTAAAATATCATCAGACGTTACACCATTCCATGACTTGGTGTGTGCGCTACTGTGAGTGACTGTCCCAAAACACGCTTCACCTTCTTCACTAAAAAAACATCAACTGAGTTTTATCAATATATATGTACATATACAAGTATATATGGCGTGGGGCGCTGATTCTGCATGAAATTAACTTCTGCTTTATACTTCATTAGACACTTTATGATAAGCGCTTAAGCGCCCCACGCTTTTTGTCAATTTGATGTTACATTTTTTTACTGCAAGCTATAAAGTCTTTGAAAAATTATTTTTGGGTTTTTAGTGCATTTTTAGTGTGTTTAAAATATTAAAAAAATTTTTTTTTTTAAATTAGTTTTAGGATACATAAAGCAAAGGCGAAACATTCTACATTTCATCCGCCCCACCCTTCCCTTTTTCTTCTCTGTCCACTTTTGTCCTTGAACTTTAGAGTACTACTTCAAATGACCGCCTCATTGTGTCTCCGGGTCTGTCTTTCTATCTATGTCCCTGTGGGCTCCAGTTAATGGCTTGTACTGATCGCCTATTTATTTTCAGATGAAGTGCGTGATTAGTTGATTTCTTCCATCGGTTTTGTTTTATCACTCGGCTGATGTCCTTTCTTCATGTCCATCCTAGGATTTCTGCCACTTACCTGAAACATATTTCAAATGCATCATCATCATCATCGTTCCATTTTTTCTGCCCATCTTTTTGTTACCTCCTCTACGTCATCACCATCGTCATTTCCTTATTCCCTCCATATGGAGCATGAAGTCACTAATATAAATGCCCCTCCCCACCCTTTCCCACGAGGAAGCGTACTTTGAAGCACATACTATTTCAACAGTGGTTTCTGTAACGATGTGTTCTACATAATGAAGTTTCCCGCCCCATGTACAACTTCCCATTAGCCACATTTTACGACATGCTCGAGGGAACAGTAGTCCTAGAGTCCTTTTTTTTGGGGTCTCCTTAGAGACCCCCCCACCCACCCCCCCCCCCCAAAAAAAAAAAATCTGCATTTAAATAAAATGCCACCAGAGGAAGGTTTACGATGTTTTCGAGTCCTCTCGTTCTCATCACATGTCCAATGAAGGTTGATTGTACTCTCCTTATATTTGTTATTGTTGCTTCTCACAATGTCTTTGTTAGTTATCATTTCATGCAAGTCTTAACATTGTCCAGAGAACTCACATTTCAATGGCGTCAAGTCAGTGGTTCCCAAATTTGCAGTAATCGTGTACCCCTTATGAGAGATTAGTTTTACCTGCTGACCCCTCTCTGTTGAAGGTTATTTCGGGGTAGCTTTAATAATACTGTTTTATCTACATTAGCGCATACATAATAATGTATAAGCCAATGACGTTTATATATATATATGAGTCGAGTCAAAAATAAATAAGTAAATAAAATAAAAAAATATAGATAACTAACAGGCACTCGTTGGTTATAAAGGAGGACCTTCTTCTGTCTTGGGTGGCAGAGTTTCTAGAATTGTTAGTTGATTTGACCTTATTGTTGTTACGGTTTTTGTGACAATGTTTTTATAGGATGGGGTACCCTGCCATATGCCCAACACTCCTGAGTCGCCATCTTCGACAAGCTTGGTAATTTATACTGTTACTGTTACTATTCTCTGCATTGCACTGTTAAAAACATGCAGATAAAACAAATCCAGCCCCCCATATTCCCCCCCCCCCCTTTCTCCCTCCGCCGGTCCACAAAAAGAAAACAAAACAAAAAAACATCAGAATCTTCAACTCAGCTGTCAAGTATGTCTTGTTGAATGACTCTCAAATATGGAGACCAATTAAAAACAACAACTAAAATGTTACAGGCTTTCACAAATGCATGCTAGAGTAGAATTTTAGGATGTAAATGGTACAAGATCGCCAATGCGAAACTCATGACAAGAACCTGACAAGTGCCAGTGGAACAAGAGATGAGAAGAAGACGTTGGTGAAGTTATATGACACACATTGAGACAGTGTGATGATAGTATTTCCAGGTAGTTCTTGTTCTGGAATCTCCAAGGTAAAAGAGTAGGAGGGAGTAAACAAAAAACACGCACACGGAGAAGAGAGTTGGAGACATAAATTAAAGGGATGAGGAAAACATTGTAAAACATGATGACACGTGACAGGAGGACCTAGTATGAGTTTGTTGATGGCCTATGCTCCTTAGGGAGTGGAAGGGTTTTGACGAAGATGAACGATGTCTCATTTTTACTTCTTAAATGAGTTCTTGCCAGGACCAGCTAACTCCAGAATCTGTTTACCCTTTTTTCCATCTGCTTCCACTTCGTCTTCCCTTCAAAGTGTTCAGAAAAAGGACTGACTTCTTCAGTGTGTATCATATCCAACTTCACAGTCTATTTCCGTTGAAGTAAACACAGTGGGCAGTGTTCTTTGATGTAATTCAAATAATTCGCCCACGTCGTATAATAGTGAATGTTGAGGTCTAAATAAAGATATAAGGTCGAGTAGGAAAATCTGGTTTAGAAAATGGGCGTACTGTAGTAACGCACTATTAGATTTTACTTTATGGGAGATAAGATTAAAAGGTTTTGATATTAGGAGTAAGGGAGGTAAGTCTTTGCTGGCGCGCCTGAAGAAATAGTCGTGGATTTGCCTAGTAGATTGTCGAGATGTCGGTGGTTATGGTTTTAGAAATTTGCATACGCCATTAAAAGTACTACGAATAGAGACAGACAAGGATTTTGACAGTTCGCAAAGGGAGAGAAATTATTATTACGTACATTTTGGATTTTTGTGAGTCCGAACAAGTGGAACGAAACAAGTTGTACGAGACATTTGTAGTAGTGAGTGAGCGATGTTAATCGAGAAGCTTCGAAGAAAATTGTAATAATAAATAGATGTAAATAATATAGTCAGTCAGATTTTGAACGCGCTTAGCGTAGGTTGCAGAGAATTGCGAGTAGTAAAGTTATGTAGTGGCGAGCGCTGTTTGATGGTTCATTCTAGCGAACAAGCCACTGAAGGTGGTTGGTGATGTGGTTACAGTATTATACCAAGTTGTTTGCCGAACCAGCATAGTCGCTCGTACGTCACCATTCTAGAAGTTAGACACGTTTGTGTATATAAAGTCAAGACATACAATGTTGTCAGTTCAAGATTTCGTTATCAAGTTTCAAAACTACAAGTCTAGCAGGTATGTGAAGTAAGCAGCAGCGTTAACCTGTATAGTTAAAAGTGCAGCTTATAGACAGTTACCAACGTGTCAGTAGGGAATATAGACATAGGCGGAAATTTTCACCCCTGGTGGTTTAGGCCAGTCTTTCCAAGATACGCCATAATAGTACCAACTATCAGAGTGAGAACAAGACAGAGTAGGTACAGAAATGTCCACTATTGAATACAGCAATTATAGATATGAAGAGTTTTCAAGGACAGAATAACGGTTATCGACAACAATGGTTCTGCAGCTATGATCAACCTAGGCAAGTTAGAGACGGCACTTAGATGCAGATAGACAGCGACTTAGACATAGAATGAAAGGAGGGAGATGAATCGCAATCACACAGATGTCTTGGAAGCTGTAAATAAACATTTTGAATTTTTGTAGTCATTGCTGCCAGTGTGAAGTCACCCATCAGTGTTTGTGAGCTGAGTTTTTGTTGTGAGCTTAGACAGTCATACAATCTCCATCAACATAACCTGTCTGCTGAAAGGCAGTGATACGAATTTCCACTAATACGATCAGCATAACTATCAGCACGCACGGCCACAGTCGTTATGGTTAGTATTAAGGTTAGGGTTCAGGGTTAGGAATTCAAAACCTAATCCTAACCCTTACTCATTTTAACTGTGTCTCTAAATTCTTTTTTAAGGCCGTAACTAACAGACGGCTCACTGTACTTTAATTCAACCGTCTATTTCTAGCTTTCTATTCCATTCGTATTTGGTCATATCCTAAATTTTCTTTGGTGATCCTTTCATATTATTTTTACGTTCTATTCAACGCATGCGCAGATTCGTGAAAATCTGTAACATTATGACTAAGGTTTTCTTTGTTTTGGCTACTGTTGGACCACTACTGCAAAGCATGGGAGGCAATACCGTCACAGTATGTATACTATACCTTATGTCCTTAAACAATTAGCTCCAACTGGAACTGGAATTACCGCTATTAAAGTCTATTCATTCCAATTACGGGACCTCGAAAGAGTCCCGTATTGTTATTTTTCGTCACTACCTCCCCATTCGTAGTTTATTTCAGAACAAAAGATGGGAGCCGCGATAGCGTAGTGGTTATCACACTGCGCTGGCGACCGGGTGACCCAGGATCAAACCCGGGCGAGAACATTTGAGTATTTTTTCGTCGACCGGGATTTGGACTGGATTAACTCTGGCGAGCACATTTGAAGTGGTTCCGTCGACAAGGGACTGGCGGCTTCTGAGCCGACCCATCTCTAATGGTTACCTCCGAAATCGGCGAGTCTGAATGGCGAGGGACAACTGTCTCTGTGCAAGAAAAAAGTGATACTCACGTAAAATCAGTCTCATGTTAGACATTAACCTGAGATTTCGCCTCGAGTAATAGAAAGAAAAAAAACCAAAAGATCTGTTTTTTGTCACTAAACATATGAACACTGGTCATGAAGTGTTAGTTATTTGCAAATATTTCCTACTAACCATAGCTTTAATGTGTGTTGTATGTTCCTATAGCGTCGGATTTTTATATTTTATTATCAAACAATTTTGTTTAATTTGCTAAATGGCATTTTTAATCACGGTAGAGGTAATGTTATTCCCCGAGTTTCTCTCCCCCCCCCCCCCCCCCCCCCCCCCAAAAAAAAAAAATGCCCCAACAATATCTCATTGTGAATCCTGATAAAATAAAGACCTTCGTTCGTGGTTGAAATCTTATTGCTATTTTATGTACCACCTGTGGTAGAAACACGGACTTGTGCAACTCTTACAGACTCTCCGTATCGGGCAGACGATGAGAAAAGCCTCCAGGTGCTGGCGCTAAAATCCAGAAGATAGCGATAATGCATCAGCCATTCCCATGCTTAGACAAAAACTGTGGCGAAATGCAGTTTGCTATTTGTGAAATTGGCGGGGATTTAAACATTGCTCATGAAAGCTATGCATGCAGTTAGATGTCAAAATGCATGTCACCTTTGACATCCAATTGGAACGAACCCATTTCCGGAATCCTGCATACCAAATAAACAGATTTATATTATCACGTTGCAAAAAGGAGACAGTATCTGCAAATATCATGGACCTTGCAGTTTTTTTTTTAAACAGTTGCCAAATTACCCAATCAACAGGGGATTTCTCATGTTAAGACGTGTACAGCAATCAACATCAGAACATCTGAGAATTGCGCAGTCCAATATGTGTTAAAGTAAACGCCACAGTGATGCTAGACTTGCATTTTCAATCCGGTACGTTTTCAGACAATACCACGTCTTAAGATACCCGTAGAACAATATTAAGGTTACTTATTTTGATAACACTGCAGGTATTGTACAAGTAATGAGCCTGATCTTTACAAATGTATTATTACTATTTAATGAAAGTCTGATTGGCTGAGCGGTTAGAGGGCTTCCCTCTCGTGGTAAAGATAGTGGGTTCTGAAATCGAAAAGTGGTAGCGTCACTCTCCATTCTACCCAGCTGTAAATGGTACCTGATGATGCTCTAACGTTATGGAGGCAAAGGCGGGGAGAAAAGGAAATGGTCAACCCACATCATAAACCTGGGTCTATTTAGTACAGTCTCTAACACTTCACTTCCCTAGGGCAGTAGCTGCTATGTGCCCATTATATTAACTTTTATACACATAGAAATCACTAAGGAAAGGCTGTGGAGAGAAGCACTGGATCTCAATAAGTTCTGATCTGCTGTAAATTATTGTTTCCTCTGTTACCTGTTGCAGCAAATAGTATGGAGCAGCGGCAGACAACCCAAGTGTTGTAGGGATCTACTAGAGAAGGACTTAACTCTCGAAAGATTTGTTTCGATAAAATCATGTCAATAGATTTAGGTGGACAATCTGTTTTAACTGTAAAATCTTCTTCTTTGATCCATAGCCGCTGACTGTCAAAGCAGTCAGTGGCCGTCACGTCTAGTGGCGTCTTATAGGGCAGCAACAAACTGCTTCCATCTCGGTCGGCGGCCATCGTTCGTGCAATGCCCCAGCTCTGGTTCATTCTTTGCATCTCCGCCTCTACGGTTCTCCGCCACGTCGTTTTTGGTCGATCAAAAAAATAAATAAAAACTCAACTGTAAAATGAACAGTTTTGAAATGTCTCTCAGCTATTACCTTTCTGGACAAAATATGTGTCTGCCTTGTGCCTTTAATCCTAGGGGACACAGGAATTCGAAATGGTTTAAGAGGAGAGCTAGTCCGAAATGTCCATAACTTTAACATTCTTTCCTTCCCTCCCTTCTCTTTCTGTCACCTACATATCTAAAAAATGTCGCTCCGTGGTCTACCTGTAGCTGCGATCGATTGGTTGCCGATCTCTGATATAGAGTATAAACGGAATTATACCAACGCTACCTTACATGCTACACTGTTCTATGTTATGTAACTATGCTGTCACATAACTTTTGGGTCGATCTCTTGTCCTCTCCGGTCGTATTCAGTTACATTTATTGTTCGTACTGATTACGTGAGATTTCCTTGGTCGGCACATTTCTTTCTCGGCTATCAAGCAGATATTTGGTATTTTATTTTCAAATCACCTTACACTCCTTTCAGTAATAGTTATCATGTTTGTTTGACCGCTTGACCTTGTTAAGAGTAGGCGGATGATGCAACCTTAACCGTCAATCCGTTGGTAGACATTCTCATATACTAGTCGTTGTGCGCTTGTTTCACACGGAAAACGGCCAACAAAGGTTGATTATCGATGATAACACTAATGTGACGTCTTAGCCCAGATGGTAATACGATGAATTTTTGTTTGCACAAGGACGGGGCGATAATTATCAGTCAGACGCACCTGAATTCACTTCAAATCCCTTTAGCTCTCCAACGAGCATAGGCCTTCAACAAACACATGCCAAGTCTTCCTGTCCTGTGCCATCCGCTCAAGTTCTTTCCATTTTTCCTCATCATTTTCATCTCTGTTTCCAGTTCTCTTCTCCATGTGTGTTTTGGTCTACCTCTGCCTGTCTTTCCCTGTGGATTCCAGAACAAGGACTGCCTTGTAATGCTATCAACAGGTTTCCTCAATGTGTGTCCTATGCATCGCCAGCGTCTTCTTCTCCACTGACACTTGTCTGGTTCTTGTCATCAATTCCCCATTTGTGACTTTGTCATACCATTTCAGTCCTTCTATTCTACTCAAGCACCCGTTTATAAAAGTCTGTAGCTTTTTGGTTGTTGTTTTTGTTGTTCTCCATGTCTCAGAGCCATACAATAGGACTGACTTCACATTTGAGTTGAAGATTCTTATTTTCGTGTTGGACATGATTTCTCTTGTTCTCCATATGTTTCCCAATGCAACGAAAGCTCCTCTTGCTTTTTGTATTCTTATTTTGATATCACTGTCTGTCCCCCCAACTTTGTCTATATTACTTCCAAGATATGTGTACCATTCTACATCTTTTATTGGTGTTTCTTCAAGTTCAACCTTGTTATCATTTCTTGCATTTATTCTCATAATCTTTTGTCTTTTCCCTGTGTATTTTTAGGCCCACTTGTTGTGACTTCTCATCTGAAATTTCATTTTCTCTTGCACCTGATTATGGTTATGGGACAGAAGAGCCAAGTCATCTGCAAAATCCAGATCATCAAGCTGTTTAGTCAGATTCCACTGGATTCCATTTCTGTTGTGTGATGTCGATGTTTTCATAACCCAATCTATTGCTAGTAAGAAAAGAAATGGAGACAAGAGGCGTCTCTGTCTCACTCCCGTTCTAATCTTAAACGGTTCTGTAAGTTGTCCTTCATGAAGAACTCTGCAAGTCATGTCTTCATAGGTCTTCTTTATTAAGTTAATGATCTTCATGCGAACTCCATAATGCCTCATCAATTTCCAAAGCGATTTTCTGCCTACACTGTCAAACGCCTTTTCATAGTCCACGAATCCGATGTTTAGCGGTGAATTCCATTCCAGACATTGTTCAACTATTATTCTCAATGTGGCTATCTGGTCTGTACAGGATCTATTTTGTCGAAAACCTGCTTTTTCATCTCTCAGTTGCTTGTCTATGGACTCTTTTAATCTCTCAAGGATGATTCTGTTTAATACTTTTCCTGGCACTGATAGTAAAATTATTCCTGTATAATTTGTGCACTGTGGTAAATTTCCCTTCTTAGGCAACTTGACCAGATAACCTTCCTTCCATTCTGGTGGTATTTCCTCTCTCTCCCAGACTTTGCCAAGTAGTTTGTATAATATCTCTATAGAGGAATCAATATATGTTTTGGTGGCTTCTTCTGGAATGCAATCTGGATCAGCTGCTTTTCTATCTTTCAGAAGCTTTATGGCTTTCTTTATTTCTTCTCTACTTGGTCGTTCATAGCTGATTTGTAGCTCCTCTTCTGCTGGCTGGATGTCTGGGGGATTAGTTGGAGATGGTCTATTGAGAAGTTCCTCAAAATGTTCTGTCCATCTCTTCATTTGTTCTTGTATATTACTAAGCAATTGCCCATTCTTATCTTTTATGGGGCCATTTACTTGCTTATATTTCCCTGTTAGCTTCTTTGTGTTGTTGTACATATCCCTCATATTTCCTTTGGCTGCAGCTTCCCCTGCTTCCCTTGCCAAATCATCAATATATTTCATCTTGTCTCATTTGATGTTTCTTCTTACTTCTTTGTTTGCTTCTATGTACACTTCATGAGCCTTGGCTTTGGAGCTTTTGGGTTTGCTTCAATTATATTATTTTATTATTATGTTACATCTTTTCTGAATATTTGTTACTGAAAAAAAATGGTATTACTTATTGTATATTAAAATAGCATTTGAAAAATTGTGTTTATTATTTCAATTATATATAAAATGTATATTATTGAATGAGGGATACCATGTGATTTTTTTTCATGCGGCTCTTCAATTTTTTAAAATGGAGACAAAATTAAATATTTGGCTCTTGGCCATGGAAAGGTTCCCGACCCCTGACTAGCAACACAATGAAACCAACAGAGCAGAAAAATAGATTCGGACCCAAAACACTTAAAGAAGGGAATTAGAGAAAGAAATTAGAAAGAACAATGACAATCCGACGATCGTGCTTAGAATATGATTTCTTGATTGAAACCCTATGCTCCACAAAGGGGACGAGGAGGGGGAGGGGAGGTGGAAAGCGAAGAAGACAAAGACGATAAATACTTAGTTCAGAATTTGCAACTTTCGAAGAAACATTACCGTAGGACACTCAGGTCTACAAGGTAACGCAAGCTCTGGATGCCGACCCTTCTAGCGCGCACAGATCAGTATGCAACTAAGGGGAAGCAAATGTGTGTAGCACATTTTTGGCACTTGCACACAATTGCTCTCTCACCTAACAATACACCCACACGTTAATACGGGGGCGGGTTCTGGTCTTCGCATTTTTTATTTCTGGAGTTCTAATCTTCAGGTATGTGTTCTTATTCTCCTGTCATTGATATAATTTGTTTTCCGCTTCGTACTGGCAATTCTGATAAATGTCTGAAAAATTGTTTCTCGTAGACATGCGAGGACTTTGGCCCAAAAATAAGTTCAAAGAAAACAAAAGGTCTGTGCCAGGATATGGATTGTGCACCAAGTATTACTATCGCTAGTTATGAATTGGCAGTGGTGCACCAGGTATTACTATCGCTAGTTATGAATTGGCAGTGGTGCACCAGGTATTACTATCGCTAGTTATGAATTGGCAGTGGTGCACCAGGTATTACTATGGCTAGTTATGAATTGGCAGTGGTGCACCAAGTATTACTATGGCTAGTTATGAATTGGCAGTGGTGCACCATTTCACATACATGAGATCCACCATCAACGACAAAGTCTCTCTACATACAGGCCTTATGTACAATAGCAGGTGCAATCAGATCAACATCAATGGGAGCTATAGAGGTGGCTTTAGGAATTCTACCCTTGGAATTACGGAGAAAGGAGTTAACACTAAATTACATGAACAGAGTTATGTTAGATAAGTCTCACCCAGCACATACAGCTTTTACCAGATGCCAACTAACAACTCAGGTCAATCCAATGAATACCACTAGATACCCTACAGGATGGAAGTGTATGGAGGAAATTGTCCATCTGGGTACATTAATTACATCAATTAATAACAGTTGTGAATACAAGCCAGTGATTCCACCCTGGGAGATCAAGAAACCAGACACGGACTACCACCTTGCAGAAATACTTAAGAAAACAAATAATATTAAAAATATTTAAAACACAGCCAATAAATATATACAACAAATATCAAAAGACAGCATTACTGTACACACAGATGGATCCAAGGGAGAGGATGGCAAATTGGGGATAGGAATATATATTCCAATATGGAAAATGGCAAAAGAATATAGCATCACGGAAAATACATCAATTTTCACTGCAGAGATGGTGGCAATATTAAAAGCACTAGAAATATTCTCTACTTTAATATTATTCTTGTTCAGAGTTTCTTCTTGATTTTGTTCGTTTTTTTATTTTTATTTTTTTATTTAACGTATAAACATAATTGTTATTGTCCCTATTTACAATGATTTGACAAATGTGAAGCCACTTTCTCATATCGGCAGTTGTTCATATTATTTGGAATTGAACACAATATATATATCCTAATTATAACCCATCAGAGGTTGAACGGGATATTTTTCTTCATTAATTAAATAAAAAAATTTCTAGATACAGAAAGAGGCATTGGCAAAGCTGTAACCATTTTTGTCCACCTAATCGCGCGTGTTTGGAGAAACCACAAAGTCACAATGAAGACAAAAGTGTGGTATGTGATGCCTGCGTCACCAGATTGTTAAACATGAAAAAGGCTCAATATCTACCATCTGTAACCGGGGCATGTGTTCCTTAGGACTGGAACGGCACGATATTACTTTCATGTGGCAGTGCCGGTATATGCAGTATTTTCAGTTTACTTTACAGAGAGCAGATGTTTAACTGGCCTAATCACCAGAGATTTAGATTTCTCTCTTAAATTTGTGTTACCAGGTTCGATTTTCTTCTCTTAGGTGTTGATGTAGCGAATTTAATTGAAATAGACAGATTTCTTATCTAGATCTCAAAACTGTAGTAATTCACCTTCTCAACAGCGTTCGATTTCATGCAAAACTTTTAATATCTTTCAGCATGAAACTTAAAATTTCAACAAAGTCTGGAATTTAGAACATTTTTTACAATAATAAGCATAATAAAGTTTTATCATCTCATCAGATGCTTTCATCGATGCAAAAATCCCTTTTTGCATCTTTGTCTCGTAGGCCTACTCAATTGTCAAATATGGCGAACCTTCTCATTCCACCGTGTTCCTTCCTTTAAGTTAAAGTCTTATTTTAGGTTCGACTACATTTACCCATCTCCTCAGATTTGTCCTTGATTTCTTTATTGTCATAAGCATTCCTGGAGTTAAATGCTTTCCAACACAAGAATAGTCTACTCTACTTGATTTGAGGTGTAAGACATTGTTTTTTGCAAATTGACTCAAATCCTCGAGCCTAGTTCTGCTGCGACTAGGGTTGGGAGCTCTATTCAGAATACATGTTTAACTATCGTCACTACTTACGCCAGTGAGAAAATATATAACACTCAATGTCCTGAATTACACATTTTATAATAAATGTTGTAGTTTGATTTCCTCCAAACTAAGAAATATGTAGAGCTAGATCAGATACGACCTCTTGAGTTGCGCTCTTTCATTCTACTGCCAAAATGGCGTCCTGTTCCACTTTCCCCGGGGTAAATCTGAGCTATCCGATTGGTCAGGGGAAATCACCCAATTATTAGAAATGGCGTGTGGAAGCGACTCTTTGTCCTAAATATGTGACACTATTTATTATTTTCTGTTTCTCATAAAATATAAAATTATATGGTGGTCTGTGCTTCCTCTGTCTTGTAAGAATATAGTCTGTTTCCAAAGGAACAACTATGTACACGGCCACATATAGATCCCGGGGCTCCGCAAATGTATCCCGTAGGGAGACATTTGAGTACTATCAATAACAAAAATCCATCCCCAAAAATTTCTAAGTTCAAAAAAATTTTCAGAAAAATTTAAAGTTCAAAAATTTTTCTAAGTCCAAAAATATTTCCAAAAAATTTAATCTAATTCCTATACTGGGGTCCTATGTCTATATGAGGTCGTCTGCTATGTGAAAAAAACTAGTAGTGGACATCAACTTCAAAAAGTGTAACTTATTCATCACATTATAATATTTTTCACCAAATTTACAAATTGGCAACACTGCCCAACAAAATCTGCAAAACACTCATAAGGTCATCACTAAAAAAAATTGTGACGAGTGGCAACACTGGGGAATGAACAATAAACTATCTTATTTGCAGAACTTGGCTGGATTATCATAATCTATTACATTTCATTCAAAAATATAGTTGATTACATTCTCTTGGATGTGGTAGGGGTGTTATCTCTTTTCTGTATTGTTATTTGCTCCATATTAAAAGCCTGCAAGTACTAAAAAAAAATCTTTTTTTTTTCCTGGCGTACTTATTTATTCTATTTCCCAAGTACTCTGCAATATTCCAAGAAATGTCCAAAATCTCTAATTCCTATGGTAATGGCAATCCACTTTCATAGAATAGCCAATGTTTTCATGGGTACTCATCATCATCTTCTTCTTTTTTTTTCCAGTGAATGAGCCACTTGCTCATTATTACATGTAGAAAACATCTCTAAACATAATATGCATATTTATCAGACGATAATACAACCAGCATCATTTTTATAAGTAATCATTTTTCACAATAAAAGCATTAAAACCTCATGGCTTATCCTTATTTATTTATCTGAATGTTTCCTTGTTATAGACATTTTCTAAATGGTAAATGTATAAATTCGTTCTAAGTCCGTCACTGTAGAAAATGTTCTATATTACATTTTTTTTTTTCTTTTATATGTGATGTTTGTCTCCAATATCCGTGCGTCTGGTGGTGATCCTGTCCATTAGTCAGTTATTTCTAATCATTCCTTCTTTTCTGTCAATACAGTATTTTTTTGTGAACTCTTTCCTAGAAATATTATTTTATATATATATTTATTCTTCAAAGATCTTCTTTGACTTCCCATACATCAATTTTCAAACATCAAATTATTCAGCAACCAACAGACGAATGTGTTACTATCATATTATGAAATATAAGGGAAAAGAAAAATATAGTTTCCAAATCATCATGAATTTTCTACATTGGGTTCCGTATTACGTTATTTTCTCTTTTAAGACAACTGCTTATACTCTTGACAATATGTATCCATGTTGTCACTCTCGAGGCATCCTTGTATACAATTTATATTTGTCCCCTTTTTTTTTTTTCATAACACCAATGTATCATTTATGGTGTTCCAATATCATTGTATCTATTCTAGTCCTCCTGTTATCTTGAGAATTCATCCTTAGTAACTCCCTATGTACCTTATCTAGCAATACCTTTATGCAAAACACATCAAACAATTTTTTTTGGAACTATCAACTGAGATGTAAGAACTTTTGACAATATGAGATGAAAAAAAATTTTGGGGTCATCACTCAAAAAAAAATGTGACATAGAAAGGAAGAAAATAATCAATTGATCGTGAGGAATCTACAATATTCTCGTAAGACAAAGTTCCTGACAGTCTGACTACTATTTATCCATATTATTTCTGGTTACCCTTGCATACAGTGTACCATTTCCATTTTCTTTATAAGTCCAATTCCTCGCTCATGGTGCTCCAATATTTAAAATGTGGATCCTTCCTATTCCTCTTATTCTGTACTGGAAATATATCCTTATTAATTGTCCATGTACTATATTTGCGAATATTTATCATCAATATATCAACTAATCATTTATAGAACTATTAACATAAATGTCTAGACTTTACCAAAACATGACTTTTTTACATATGTGCAAAATTTCGACACCAACTCTGCCTTCGCTGGTCGAGGGTTAGTCAGAGTTATGTGGTGCCTGTAACATCCGCTGACTACAGCCAGATGGGTGACTTATGGTACTTATAATTCAAAAATCTCATCCGTCAGTTATCTTAAGTGTGGGGCGGGGGTCTATTTCATGGTGTCCTTGACCAAGTTTGCTGCATTTCCAATCTCCATGATATATCTGTGACATGTCTGTCCTTGGGATAACATTATTATTTTTTTTTTTATCCAATATCCTCGGGGTGAGCAAATCTCAGTGTGTCCACTTTCATCAATCATTTATTTATTTTCTCTCCTGTAATTCTGGGTATATTATGAGTATAGTAAATTGTCAATTTATTCCAACTATCTTACAACATTCTGTAATTCGTGATAAGGAATAGTCATTTGTTATACAACAATGTTCATATTACAAAGGCAATAAGCAAAAATCAAAAAAAAATATCTTCTCCAAAATGCGGATGCATCTCTATTTCCTTTACCTCTGGGCGTAGCAATTATTCAGTCATTATTTTTTTTTTCTCCATTATTTAATCTCCATTTTGTGTCCTTAGTACCTGTGGTTCCATGGGATTATCATAATTCATTTGTGTTTCTTGTCTACTGATAACACTGACTAACAAAAAAAAACTTTTTTTTTCTTTCTCTAACATTTCTATGTTTTTCTGGTCAATTTTAATGCGCTGTTTTTAAATCTGCAAACCGTTTTTCTCTATCAGGTCAGGATCTCTAGAAATACGCAATTGAAGTTTTTTAACAACGCATACTGTATTACAACATCATTCCTACAAGAAGTATAACAGTTATGTAGGCTTGAATTTCTTTGCAGTCGACTTTCGTCGGTGAATGGCATGTGGTACATCGCGATGAAGCATCCAACAATAATCGGCAAGCATGGTCACACTCCACCGTCCTTGATAACGTGACTCCATTACGGCGATATCTTGATGGAATCGTTCTCCATGTTCATCGCTGACTTCGCCAAGGTTGTCAGGGAAAAAGTCAAGATGCGAATCGAGCAAATGGATTTTGAGGGACATGTTACAGCCCATAATTCTGTATGCATCTATGCACTGCTTAACAATATGCAACATAGTCGACAGATTTGTGATTTCCCAGAAAGTTATCGACGATCGATTTGAATGCCATCCATGCGCGAAGTTCACTACCATGTAACAAGTTCTCGAATTGTTTGTCTGCAATAACTTTCCTAATCTGAGGTCCTACAAAGATACCTTCCTTTATCTTTGCATCGCTAACTTGCGAAACTTTTCTCAAAGATAAGTGAAAGCTTTGCTCGTTTTATCTAACGCTTTTACAAAATTCTTCATAAGCCCCAACTTTATATGTAACAGTGGTAAAATGAAGCTGTCTTTGTTAACTAATGGCTCGTGTATTACATTTTTATGCCCGAGCTGCATACGATCCCGGATAGGCCACACCTTTCTTGCATAATGTTCCTGTCTGTTGCGGCTGTCCCATTCACATCGGAAGCAACAAAATTTAGTATACCCAGTCTGCATGCCCCTGAGAATTGCAATGACCTTTAGGTCTCCACAAATCCGCCATTGGTAGTCATTGTACTTTATTTTTTCCAAACGTATAGCCATATTGTCATAAGTTTCTTTCATATGAACAGAGTAGGCGACTGGAATTGATGAAAATAAATTTCTGTTATGCAATAACACGGCTTTTAGACTAGTCTTGGAAGAATCGATGAAAAATCGCCATTCGTTGACTATGTGCTCATGACCGTTTACATCTTTGCAATAGCAAATGTCATCATCCATCTCAAAGTATTGAACAAGTTCTCTGTATCTATGACGAAATTTAGATATCGGAGTATTGGGCGCTAAAAGATTCCATTCTTTGAGTCGCGAACCGAGTAATTCCGCTTGTCCTTTGATAAGAGCGAGATCACGTATTAGATCTGAAAGTTCTGAATGGTTAATTAAGTAAACACCATCATTCACCGGTATGTAATCTGAGTCAGAATTAGTTTCTAAAGCAGGTAAACTATCACTTTCTGATGGTTCATTCACGTCCAGCGGATATTGTTCTGATGGTACTTGGATCGGACACGTGATTGGATCATGAGGCACTGGTTTCGAAACCGATTTAATATTTGGATAAACCACAGACTTTCTAGTTTTAAAAGTGAAACCATGGATATTTGTCAAGCAGAAGTAACAATCAGTAGTGTGATTTGTATGTTCACGCCTTATTACTGGCACTCCAAAAGGCATCGACTTATGCTTCGGCGATTTTCGTAACCAACCTGCCAATGTATCGAACAAACTGCATTTGGCTTTCAAGATTTATTTGCATCATCAACTTTCGAATCGAAATAAAGTTCATATGCTTTCTTTAGTAATGGTGTAAAGTTTTTCTGGTCAACACGATCGGTAAAACATCCGCACACGTAACAGAACAGATCACCCGAATTTCTACAACTTCTAGAAGCCATATTTTGCTCAGAATTATTTCAAAATACACTAACTATTTGAAAAATCGCGTAACATATGTCATGCATCTTTTAGCAGTATAAAAAGTAGAATTATGTTGCTTTTTATTAATGTTTAATAAGTTATATAGTAAAAATAAAACGGAGCAAATAACGGTTTCCCACAAATATATTTATTCACAAATATCTTTAGAACCCGACGTGACAGAGATAAACGGATTTCAGATTTAAAATCAGCGCAAGAAACTGACTTAAGAACACTTATTCTTATATAAGAAAGAAAAATGTTGTTTGTCAGTGTAATCCTTCAATAATGACTTCAAATATGGTCCTCATATGTGCAACAATCATCTGCTCTGATTTGTTCCATGTCCATGGTATTCATCAAATATTCTATTATCTCCTTGTCTTATCTCGTAACCACGAAAGACTAAGATTATCCCTCCAATGTTAATGTGGGGGATTTTGTGCATAAACATTTCAACAAAATCTCAGTTGTGACAACATAAAGTTTCACCTTAATATAAAATGGCATTTTCATCATACATAACCAGTAGCTTCTTCATCTCATGTGTCATTAGTGGTTATCATGCGGTAATGGGGTATTTCATTTGCTAGGTCAGCATGTGCAAATGCTATTTCTTTAACATGGGCAAAGGCATCATCAACAAATAGGTGTAATGTGTTCAATCTGGGGTTAGCATATACTAATGCTCTCAAGGGATTCTTCATTTGCAGAAATTCAGCATGCGCAAATGTCATTGGGGTATTTGTGATAGGCAGTATCAACAAAAATTGTTGGAGTATCAGAGATCATGCTGGTGAATGGAGCGTGGAATATGATCAGTGACAAAAGTGGAGATGAATGTTACAACAGAATAGTGTGACACATGTGTTATAGGTAAAGTTGTGTAGCATTCTAAATATTAAGAAAATGTATGTAACTAAATAAGGGTGTCTGTAAACTCGTAACACCGTGTGTTATCAATCGTTTTAACATTTTTATTTCATAATTATGCTATCTAAAGAAAATCCTCCGTGTGCTGGTCTTGATTTCTTTCTGTTCATCCGTATTCTAAGGCTGGAAAAAATAACTTTCTCAGTGAGGCTTTGACATCTTAGTCTGTAAGCAAGTCATTTGAACTGTCTAAAACTGAAAATAGAGTACATGGGGAGAGTTAGTACATTGTTAAAAAGGTTTATTCACATATGCGTAGACCGTGTTCGGATTTGCGAACATATAAAACACTTGGGCGTGTTTTTCAGAACAGCTTCGCTAGTTCCTTCACCATCTCTAACCTTGCAATGTCCCGACTGCTTAGGCGAGCATCATACTGAGTAGCAGTGGTGACGGGTGTGATAGGCGTGTAGTGAAATTGACAGAGATACAACGGTAAAATATCTCCAAAGATAACATATAAGGATAAAAAACATAATGCGTAGGCTGCTGATGTACATGATCGCCTAGACCGCGAGTCATCATCCTCCATAATAATTGACTTGCTAGACAGGAGGGGAACGGCGGATCAAAAAGGAAAAATATGACTGGAAAGATTGCGTGAGACTAGAAAGGCTAAGGAGACGCAATTGGGGGGGAAACGGAGAAAAGTCACGTTTCCCAAGTTGACATAAAAGTAAGCAACTCGACAGAAGGGACCTTAGATATAATACGCCACAGTCATTTATTGGACGCTTTTGCAATACCAAGCCCTTGATTTGAATTCAGCGGCTAAAACGCAGATGTTAGGAATATTACAAAAATTAAAAAGTAAATTTTTCTTAATATTAATGTTAGGAATATAAAAATTAGCTGGCCGGATGGCCTATTCTGAGCAGTGAACTAATATGTTCTTAATTTTACAAACGGATAGATAATATTGAAGATAATGACAAAAGACAGTGTTGTTCACATCATCGACAGACTGTATGGAATCTAAAAGTGTCGCTAATTGCACAAAAAAAACACGACCTCGAAACGCAGGTGTTCAAATTTACTTAGTATGGAGGAGAGGGTTTTTGGGTGGTAGCTGTGTCTAAATATAACTTTTAACGACAAAATTTTGGAGGGGAGAGAAAGGTTGGTTCAAAAATCAAGTACATTTTGTAGAAACACAAGTAGAGACGGACAGACTAACAGATAACCATCCATACTTGACTGAAGCATGACTGAAATGACTTTATGGTAGGAAATTTGAAATTTAAAATAAACCTAGGCAGTGATTGGCCACAGACAATCATATCATTAGCGCTCAGACGCGAAAGTGGGGCCATTCTTCAATAGTTGTTCAGTGATAGACACAGATTTTAAAGTGTGGTGATTTCCATATGAAAGAAAGTGTAATAAATTTAGGGACGCCATACTATAGCCAGCAGCTCAGCTGAGTTTTGCTAGCAATTCTGTGTTATTTATTCATAATCTGGTAAGATTGAAATTATTTCCTTATATATTTTGAATATTGTTTCATGTTTGAGTGATTTGATACTGCCATATCGAAATCTAGCCTTACAAACAAGTAGGGATTTGCTCTAGACCCCCCGCCCTAGTCAGGGTCTAGGGACCAACAATGTACATAAACTCCAACAAGGGTTAGGCAAGACAGATCAAGTGTTGAGAATAATGAAACATATTACCTATGCTCTTTTAGGGCAGTCAACTAATAAATATTTTTCAGAATCTATAGTCTGGGAGGATCTATCTGATGTAAAACCACCACGGTAAATGTGCTGTTTGGTCAGAGAGATCTGACCTGTCTGTATGATGTGGTTGTTGTGTCAGTGTTGTGTCCAGACGTGGGTAGAGAATAGATTTTGACACATGGCCCATACTTTGATTGCAGAGCTGCGAGTTTCTGTTGTCAACAAAGCAGTGACTATTCAGTTGGTGACTTTACTCGAGTGTATCTGTGCAGTACTTGTGACAGAGACCACCATTATTGCCCGCCAGCACGGAGAGGTGGGACCATCAGATTTCAGCACCAGAGCTACAACGACAAGATGAGTGAGCCTCTGGTCTGCTGGACATTCACCAAAGCCCTTTAGTTACTAATACCCCCATAAAATTCCCACCATTTTCTGGACACTGTGTAGTCAATATAGACAGGTGTGATGAGGCCACCCCAACAGCACAAACATTAAATATCCTCCCAAGTAGATGACTACTAGAACATTTTAATAAAACTAACTAATATAGTACATATATATGTACACTATTGCATTTATGATATAATATTCCATGCATTTCTTTCATAATTTCTAAATCCTTTTAAGTTCTGGTCAACCTAAAAAATTGATCCAGAACAAAATAAATGTAATATAATTCTATCAAAAAATTTTACACACGTGAGTTAGTTCAGTGTATTTTAACATTTATTAATATTATTAGTCTTGTTAAATATCTGTGGGTATATCTATAACCTATTACACCACACTACATATCATAACCCTAGACACTTTACGTAGCCACATTCATTAAAAAAAATTAAGTGTGAGGTCGTAGTGGTAGCAAGAAAGGCCTTCTAACAATTCACCACTACATTTTATCTCAGGAGCCTTCACAGCTGGCCTCATACAATTACATTTAGTAATATCACCATCATACAATACCATCAACACCACTACATAAATTGGGGTCTTGTCCAGGGATAATTAGCCCAACAGTAATATTAGGATCTCCTGGTGGGAGAAATAAAAGTAGGGAAATAAATTGTAAAATTCCCTTTAAAATTAAAAG
Organism: Oreohelix idahoensis; assembly: GCA_024509875.1. NCBI lineage: Eukaryota > Metazoa > Mollusca > Gastropoda > Stylommatophora > Oreohelicidae > Oreohelix > Oreohelix idahoensis. Next base: position 243,419 of record JAMPIV010022297.1, read on the forward strand.
TGTCCCTGTAGATAAAAGTTGGTGAATCTTCACAGCCAGTAATAATTAATTAGTTAACTGGTTAGTTAGAATTAGTTAGACTATAGTCATAAGAAGTACTTAGTGTATTTACTGGTTAGAGATTTAGCTTGTATATTATTATATTGTCTAAAAAGTATGGCGGAGCTGGCAAAATTTAGATCAGCTGCTGTGCTCACCGCGAAGGAGATGGGAATGGATGGTCAAATTTTAATTCAATACGTAACGGCTGAATGTGATAAATATATTGAACGGGAAGAAAGGAGGTTAGCTGAAGAGAAGAGGTTAGAGGCTGATAGAGAAATTAAGAGGCTGCAGATTGAGGCAGAAGAAAAACGACAGCAAAGGGAGGCAGAAGAAAAACGACAGCAAAGGGAGGCAGAAGAAAAAAGATTGACTGCCGAAAGGGAGGCAGAAGATAGAAGGTTGCAAAGGGAGCACGAATTACGACTAAGGGAGCTGGAATTACAAGGCCAGGCTCCTGAAAATGGTGCCAGCCCTTTTGCCTCAGATGCTACGCCCAGTCTGGGAGCCTCAAACTCAGCTATGGGGTTTCATTTAGACCATTTTGTTGAGAAAGACGATGACATAGAGGGGTACCTAGGACGTTTTGAGTTATTAGCTACTACATATGGGTTAGAGAGAGAGAGGTGGAGCTTAAAGCTATCACAAGGATTGAGAGGTACTTCTTATGAAGTATTTGCTAAAATGAACAGGGAAGACCAAGACAATTATGACATGTTAAAGCAGGCTTTGTTATTAAGATACGAGAAGAATGGTGAATTTTATCGTAAGAAATTTAGAAATGCCAAACTGTTGTCTGGGGAGACATACCACCAATTCTCTGCTAGACTAGAAACCTATTTGGAGAAATGGACGGCTCTGGGGAAGACCCAAGATCTTAAAGAAATGATCATGATTGAGCAATTGAGAGAGTCCATGGCTCCAGACATGAGAAAATTTCTCATGGAACAAGGTGCAGAGAAGTTGGGGGAAATTTTAAATGTTGCTGAGAGGTATCAGGCAGCCCAGGCAGAGGTAAGTGGTGCTAAGAAGAAGCACATAGACAATTTTAAAGCTCCACAGCAATTTAATAAATTTGATAATAGAGAGCAGGGAAATAAAGGTAGGACAAATTTTGAGCGGCCAAGAAATGACTATCGCGACAGAAACTCACAGTTCAATGACCAAAAGTTCAATGAAAGAAAACCGTTGAACCAAGGAAAAAGATGGTGTAAATGGTGCAAGAAGGATAACCATAACACCGAATTTTGTAGAAGGAAACCTTCAAACATTGCTGCAATGAAGTCGGGGACGCAAAGATTAAAGGTTAATCCTAAGGGACAACAGGAACCTTATCACCCCCCAGTTTGTGAGGATGTTATTTGTAATGGGGTCACCATAAGGTGCCTTTATGATACAGGTTTGGATTATGATTCAGTTGTGAAGTCTAGCCTAGTGGACCCAAGTCAGTATACCACAGAAACAGTGGAAATACAAGGGGCGACTAAGGACATACCACTCATGACACTTCCCATCGCAAGAATAACGGTGAAAACTCGCTATGTGGAAGGAGAAATCAGAGCAGCAGTGATAGATGAACCAATCTACCCTCTGATATTGGGGTGTAGATACGTCTTCTTGGGGAATCCCGAGAAACCTGTGATCATGGCGACAGTGCAGACCAGGTCACAGAAGAAGGAGGAAGAAGGTGAACCTATAAATGCTCATCCAGAGGAGATGAGGAAGGCGCAGGCTGAGGATAGGACACTCACGCCATGTTTTAAAAAATTGCCCAAATGCCACATACCTCCGAGCAAGGGGGAATATTTCATGAAGAACAAACTCTTATACAGGAAGACAGGAACTAGATCCACTGGTCACGGACAGTTAGTTCTTCCCAAGATATATAGGGCAAACTTAATAAGGAGCTTACATGTTGGAAAAGATGGTGACCATGAGAAAGTCGGTACCATCTGCCAAAAGATTGCTCGAAAATACTATTGGCCCGACGTAAATGTCGATATTGAGAACTTTGTAGAAGCATGTGGCATATTTCATGAGGGAACACCCACAAAGGGAAAATATGTGCAGGACCTAGAAACGCCACGGGGCAAAATTAGGCCTGGAGGGAAAACAAATTATACTCAGGTAGACAAAGTGGAATGGGAGCCCCCTTTTCACACCCAGTCTTCACTTAAATGGATTAACATGGCCACTATGCGAAGAGTACAAAGAAGAAATTTTACCCAGGATAGGATGACAATCCCTCGGTCAGACTTATATAAACTGGAAGAACAGACAAGAGAGCGAACATCTCTCATAAACAATCTAAAGTGGGGAGACAAACCCCAGAAAAAAATTGGTAATGGTCGATTTGTGAGTGATGATTCTAGGAAGAAAAGTCCTCATTATAGAGCTTCTAATGGACGGGACCCGATGGGTTCCATGAAAAATAAGTATGATAAATTAAAGATCCAGATGTAACTTTATTAAGGACCTGGACAGATGAGAAGGCGGAAGAGACTGTTACCTCATCGTATCAATATGTGAACGAACTGACCACTCGTTTGAAAGCTGGATGGAAACTGGCAAATGATAATTTGAAGCAAGCCAGGAAGAAACATGCAGCATATTTTAATAGGAAGGCAAAGGACAGGGAACTGGCAGTCGGAGAGAAGGTGCTGCTTCTACTACCCGGAAGCCAGAATAAATTACAAATTGGTTGGCAAGGTCCATATACGGTTCTAGAGAAGGTGTCTAGAACAAACTATAAAATTGACTAAAAGGGGAAGGAAAAAGTTTATCATGTAAACCTGTTAAAGAAGTATCTGGACAGACCACTCCAGGAAAGCACCCCCTTATTGACCTTGGCTATTGCAACCCAGATGCAAAAAGAACCACTCACCTCACATGAATACCCATTACATCCTTGTGAAACAGCAGCACAGGTAAAAGTCAGTAAGCACCTGACTAAAAACCAGAGGGAGAGAGTTCAAAAGGTTCTGGAGGAACATACAGATGTATTAACAGATAAACCAGGCCATACAAATTTGCTACAGTATGACATGAAACTGGTAGACTCAAACCCAATCTGTATGAGAGCCTATTCTATTCCGTTCGCGAAGGAGAAGGCATTGAAGGAAGAAATAGAGTAGTTGTTGAAGGAGGGGATTATTTCGCACAGTGAATCATCTTTTAGTTCTAGTGTCGTTTTGTTGAGAAAACCGTCTGGGGAACACAGATTGTGCATAGATTACAGGAAACTGAATGCTGTCACAGAAGGACAAGTGGATCCATTACCAGACACAAAACAGTTATTTGCCAGACTGAACAAGGCAAAATATTTTTCAAAAGTGGATCTTAGTAAAGGTTATTACCAGATCCCAGTGAAGCCTGAAGTGAGACCTTATTTGGCTTTTAGCACTTCGGATGGACATTATGAATTCAATATGCTACCATTCGGACTGAAAAATGCTCCGAGTGTGTTTTCAAGGATGATGCGCAAATTGTTGGATCCCCTGAATAACCCATGTATCACGAATTTCATGGATGATATTCTCGTCGCCACAGAGACATTTGAAGAACACATTGAAGCTCTGGAGATGTTGTTTGATAGACTTCGGGAGGCGAACTTAACTGCTAGGCCAACAAAATGTTGTATTGGATGCAAAGAGTTGGAATTCTTGGGACACACTGTATATCAGGGTAATATGACCCCTGATCCTAAGAACTTGGAAAAACTGCAGAGAGCACCTAGGCCGCAAACAAAAAAGGACGTGCGATCATTTGTGTCGTTATGCGGATTTTATCAGAAATACATCAAGAATTTTAACGCTATTTGTGCTCCTCTGACTGATTTGACTCGCAAGGGACTTCCAGATAAAATTATTTGGACTGCACAATGTGAACTAGCGTTCCAAGAGTTAAAGGAAAAACTCACTAGCAAGCCTATTCTCAAACTGCCTGATTTGACACAGGACTTTGTCTTAAGAACCGATGCAAGTAATGTAGGACTCGGAGGGGCTTTGTTGCAAAGATCATCTTCACCTGATGGGGAACTGAAACCAGTCGCTTATGCAAGCCGCAAATTGAGTGTCGGTGCAGATTTCCTCAGTCGGCACCCCTGTGATCAAAATTAGAGTAGTGGCAGACGTGAGGAGTAATTTTACCTATGTGTATCGCTGGTTTTGAAACTTGCCATAGGCATGTTTTCAAGTGGGGAGATGTGTAGTGAAATTGACAGAGATACAACGGTAAAATATCTCCAAAGATAACATATAAGGATAAAAAACATAATGCGTAGGCTGCTGATGTACATGATCGCCTAGACCGCGGGTCATCATCCTCCATAATAATTGACTTGCTAGACAGGAGGGGAACGGCGGATCAAAAAGGAAAAATATGACTGGAAAGATTGCGTGAGACTAGAAAGGCTAAGGAGACGCAATTGGGGGGGGGGGAACGGAGAAAAGTCACGTTTCCCAAGTTGACATAAAAGTAAGCAACTCGACAGAAGGGACCTTAGATATAATACGCCACAGTCATTTATTGGACGCTTTTGCAATACCAAGCCCTTGATTTGAATTCAGCGGCTAAAACGCAGATGTTAGGAATATTACAAAAATTAAAAAGTAAATTTTTCTTAATATTAATGTTAGGAATATAAAAATTAGCTGGCCGGATGGCCTATTCTGAGCAGTGAACTAATATGTTCTTAATTTTACAAACGGATAGATAATATTGAAGATAATGACAAAAGACAGTGTTGTTCACATCATCGACAGACTGTATGGAATCTAAAAGTGTCGCTAATTGCACACAAAAAAAACGACCTCGAAACGCAGGTGTTCAAATTTACTTAGTATGGAGGAGAGGGTTTTTGGGTGGTAGCTGTGTCTAAATATAACTTTTAACGACAAAATTTTGGAGGGGAGAGAAAGGTTGGTTCAAAAATCAAGTACATTTTTGTAGAAACACAAGTAGAGACGGACAGACTAACAGATAACCATCCATACTTGACTGAAGCATGACTGAAATGACTTTATGGTAGGAAATTTGAAATTTAAAATAAACCTAGGCAGTGATTGGCCACAGACAATCATATCATTAGCGCTCAGACGCGAAAGTGGGGCCATTCTTCAATAGTTGTTCAGTGATAGACACAGATTTTAAAGTGTGGTGATTTCCATATGAAAGAAAGTGTAATAAATTTAGGGACGCCATACTATAGCCAGCAGCTCAGCTGAGTTTTGCTAGCAATTCTGTGTTTTGCTAGCAATTCTGTGTTATTTATTCATAATCTGGTAAGATTGAAATTATTTCCTTATATATTTTGAATATTGTTTCATGTTTGAGTGATTTGATACTGCCATATCGAAATCTAGCCTTACAAACAAGTAGGGATTTGCTCTAGACCCCCCGCCCTAGTCAGGGTCTAGGGACCAACAATGTACATAAACTCCAACAAGGGTTAGGCAAGACAGATCAAGTGTTGAGAATAATGAAACATATTACCTATGCTCTTTTAGGGCAGTCAACTAATAAATATTTTTCAGAATCTATAGTCTGGGAGGATCTATCTGATGTAAAACCACCATGGTAAATGTGCTGTTTGGTCAGAGAGATCTGACCTGTCTGTATGATGTGGTTGTTGTGTCAGTGTTGTGTCCAGACGTGGGTAGAGAATAGATTTTGACACATGGCCCATACTTTGATTGCAGAGCTGCGAGTTTCTGTTGTCAACAAAGCAGTGACTATTCAGTTGGTGACTTTACTCGAGTGTATCTGTGCAGTACTTGTGACAGAGACCACCATTATTGCCCGCCAGCACGGAGAGGTGGGACCATCAGATTTCAGCACCAGAGCTACAACGACAAGATGAGTGAGCCTCTGGTCTGCTGGACATTCACCAAAGCCCTTTAGTTACTAATACCCCCATAAAATTCCCACCATTTTCTGGACACTGTGTAGTCAATATAGACAGGTGTGATAAGGCCACCCCAACAGCACAAACATTAAATATCCTCCCAAGTAGATGACTACTAGAACATTTTAATAAAACTAACTAATATAGTACATATATATGTACACTATTGCATTTATGATATAATATTCCATGCATTTCTTTCATAATTTCTAAATCCTTTTAAGTTCTGGTCAACCTAAAAAATTGATCCAGAACAAAATAAATGTAATATAATTCTATCAAAAAATTTTACACACGTGAGTTAGTTCAGTGTATTTTAACATTTATTAATATTATTAGTCTTGTTAAATATCTGTGGGTATATCTATAACCTATTACACCACACTACATATCATAACCCTAGACACTTTACGTAGCCACATTCATTAAAAAAAATTAAGTGTGAGGTCGTAGTGGTAGCAAGAAAGGCCTTCTGACAATTCACCACTACATTTTATCTCAGGAGCCTTCACAGCTGGCCTCATACAATTACATTTAGTAATATCACCATCATACAATACCATCAACACCACTACAAGGCGACGACACTGCATTTGCTGATTGTTGGGACACTGAGGACATTGACGAATGCGGTGATGGTTTTACTGTGGTTAGGGTGTGTATGGCTGGAACATCTGTTGGTTTTGAGGCAGGTATATGTTTCGCCTTGATTTTTCTTCTGACCTGGTTGTGCTGAACGTTAGCACTGGTTACAATGGGCACAGTAATTTGCACACTGTTGTTTTTGACTAGTTGAGATGAGGCTAACACTTCTCGGCTTGGTTTTGGAACATGATTGCGTTTCTTCAGAATCTTTCGTCTGATATAGTTGTGCTGTATACGCGGAATTTTGTTGCTAGGGATTGAGTCATCAGATTCTGTTTTATAGGCGCGTTTGACGCTGGAGCTGACTGGTACAAATAATGTACTATCCGCATCACTGGTTTCAATGGAACTAGCTGGGTTTGGCGAATCAATGTCAGTACTATCAGGACTAAGAGTATCCATGTCAGATTCCGTGTTGTTAAGGGAGATGTAACTTGTGGGTCTATAGCGATATTTTGGCTTTCTAATAGGCCTGATGGATACATCTGTGAAATTTTTCTCGTATGGGGTGTTGGTGGTTTGTTTACAAATTTCTTCATCTGGAACCAGAGTGTTAGTGGGTGCTGCTGGAAACTGATTCTCGTGTGGGGTAGTGATCATCTTGTGTTCATACCGTGTAAGTGCAATTTCTATCAATTCTCGAAATCCTTCTCGGCGTGTAGATAAATCAACAGCAAACTTGTTCTCCAGCAATTCATACACCAGCCTTATTGAGAGGACGGCAAAGTCACCATCTCTCAGGATAACGTCTATCTCTGCCGTCAGCTCCTCTGTTGTAGGTTGACCTATTCCGCCAATTTTCTTTGTCTTGCTGTGCTTTGTCTTATCAGTTTTCGGCCAGTAATATTTTCTGCCCTCTTCGTCTGTTGTATGATCAAGTTCGTCTGACAAGTAGCCTTCAGTGGTCTCATCAGAGTCTGTCGTCTCTGACTCTGATATGTCAGACGAATCTGTGCTGGATGGATTATAATTTAGGGTGGCTTTTCTGACTGGTCTTGTATTTGTCGTCAGAGGCGGAATGGGCCGGTAATTATCGATTTTTATTTGTTTTACGTGAGCTTTTGTTTGGTGTTGTTTCTCTATCTGATTTGCTTGCTGCCATCTTCTATCTCTCTCTCTAAATCTTTCTTCCACTTCTTTTCTGTACTTTGCTATCATTTCGTACCTCTCCGTGCATTCTAACTTATCTGACTGTTTCTTAAACCTGTCATCCGTTTGTACTGCGACATTCTCTGTCTGAGGCTCTTTTCTAGTGATTGCAGGCGCAGTTCGTTGTTTCAAGTTCAATTTTGGTCTCCCTTCTTTGACTTTCAATGGTTGTAGCTTGATTTCAACAATCTCTTTTATTTCAATCTTATAAACTTTTGCAACCAATCCGTCTACTATTCTTATGCAAGGGAAATCGACTGCGTAGCTTCTACAACGTTTTAATTCTGAAGCGAGGTCTCTCAATGCTATTCTCTTCTTTCTGTTCTGTATGGTTGTCGAACACTTCTCCATGTTTGAATAGTTGTTGTTGTACCATACGTTTTCCACCGTTTTATTTTAACGTTTTATTTTGGGTTCGATGGGATTATCATATCTCCTCAGATTTGTCCTTGATTTCTTTATTGTCATAAGCATTCCTGGAGTTAAATGCTTTCCAACACAAGAATAGTCTACTCTACTTGATTTGAGGTGTAAGACATTGTTTTTTGCAAATTGACTCAAATCCTCGAGCCTAGTTCTGCTGCGACTAGGGTTGGGAGCTCTATTCAGAATACATGTTTAACTATCGTCACTACTTACGCCAGTGAGAAAATATATAACACTCAATGTCCTGAATTACACATTTTATAATAAATGTTGTAGTTTGATTTCCTCCAAACTAAGAAATATGTAGAGCTAAATCAGATACGACCTCTTGAGTTGCGCTCTTTCATTCTACTGCCAAAATGGCGTCCTGTTCCACTTTCCCCGGGGTAAATCTGAGCTATCCGATTGGTCAGGGGAAATCATCCAATTATTAGAAATGGCGTGTGGAAGCGACTCTTTGTCCTAAATATGTGACACTATTTATTATTTTCTGTTTCTCATAAAATATAAAATTATAGGGTGGTCTGTGCTTCCTCTGTCTTGTAAGAATATAGTCTGTTTCCAAAGGAACAACTATGTACACGGCCACACATCTACAATGTCTATGCTACATCCTTGGAGACAGATATCGAGGTACCCTCACAACCTGGTCTTCAAATCAAGTATACCCTGCTTAGACAGCGCAGATTACTCTGGCTTGGCCATTTTCGCCGCACGGAAGATAATCACATTCCCAGAGATATTTTCTACGGACGACTAGCAATAGAACAGCCAGGCGACCGTAGTGAGGTTTATAGATGCGTGCAAGAGAGACATGAATGCGCTGGATATAAGTCCAGTGTCCTAGGAGGATGAAGATCGCACCAAATGGAGATACGTCTTACGGCATCGCAGCTGAGGGTTTTCACCTCAAGGACGTATCATCCCCACTGTCAGTTATGGCTAGTGGAGGCTAGTGCTTGGCTATTCCCAATGTCTATTGTTCACGCTGTTTTATTCATTACACGTGTGTTTTTAGTATAGCATCTTGTTGGTAGTTATTGTTATGATTGAAAATTTTTTACGTGCCCGACCCTCGTTAGTCGTTTTTTTCTACATGCATGGTACGGGACAGTGTTATTATTCTTTGCTCCCCTTTCAGGCCCCTGAGACGCACGGGTAAACTGGGGAGAGACATGGGGATAGGGAGGGCATGGGGGGACCTTGTTTTGGTGGCATGGGACTTAGCCTAAGTTTGTTGTAGGCATGTGCTTTTTTAGGAAATGAAGGGGCAATAAATGAACGAATTGTGCTGGTAGTATGTGGATAGTCCGACATGAAAGGTTAGGGCCTTGTCATATCAGTTGTGTGTCTATTAAACTGTTATTTCAGTTTTTCTCTTTGGATATTTTTATTTTAGTGTTCTGTCTCTGTTTCATTCACTTTAGGAAGGAAACCCAGCTATATGGAGTTTTTTTTATTGTTTATGCAGGGGAGACTTCACTGAAACGTTTATTGTCTGCTGTTATACAAATGTATTAACTGACCTTCACACTAACATATATGCACTATCTTGCATTCTTACATATCTTGTAATTTTTTGGTTGTTGTTGTTGTTGAAATTATATCATCTCTCAACAATGCAATAAATAGCAAACACTGTTTTAAAAAAGTGAATCCGTAAAATCGTAGCTGTAAAAGGAGGCCCCAGGAGGTCAAGTGGCCGCAGTGCCCGATTAAGTCCTTCCTGGGCCTTAAGCACTGGAAATGTTGTGGTGCCTCACTTCTACAAAATTAGAAGAAAAAAAAGCAATAACAGAAACATGATTTTATTTTTTAAATTGCATAGACAATCATATTAAATGTTTTAATTGAAACATAGTTTTATTCTCGGTATTTCTTACATTGCGAAATCCACGATTAGGTCAAAGAAATTAACAAGCAGTAACAAATTTTACATTTTTGATATAGAATTCACATAGTTTACATGTTCTTACTCAGCACTGTTCTCTTGCAATTATATCAACCTTGAACTGAACAATGAACAGTTTAACAGCCAACAGTTTGCGAAAAGACCCGTGATGATGTTATTATAAATCAAAATACTCATACGTGCAGAAAGAATGTGCCATATATAATTCATTCAATTTACCATTAACTATTAATTTCAATATGTTTGGTGACCCTGGTGGGCAGGTGCCCTAAGCATGTGATACATTTGCTTTATGGATATTCCGAAACCTGAGTGGCTGCCTCGGTGTATGAGCTACAGACACAATTAAACCTGACAGGACAGTCAAGAACAATGGCACTTAAAAGGCTTGACAAAACTGCGGATAAGGCATCGTGTTGGCTGTGGAACAACTGCAATAGGCTGTGGAGCAACCGTAACAGGCTTTGGAATTCAGCGCAGTAATTTATATACAGGTATAAAAAATTGTTAATGTCACAGCTGCTTCAAGTTTGCAGAATTGATGAAACCAGGTGTGAATTTGGAAGGTGCGACCGAGGTAGAGTGGGTTACATTATCAGTGCAGGTGGTAAAAATCAACAGGAGATTGACTCTTGGGAGTCATGACCCAAGCGGGCCAACCCCCTTACAGTGTAAAGGAGATAAAACAACCGAAACAATTTTCTGACATATGTACCACTTCTCATGATCAGCTCACTTCTTGTTGTAACGCTCTGTATAGAGTTTCCAATCATCATCCCATTCTTCCTTTACCCCGATCCTAGAATCAGTTTTACAGCACACCGTATCACTCAGTACCACACATAGATCTTGCTTCCTAAAATTATATTTATGCAAAGTAAAAGTGTGAATCGTTAGTCATTACTTCAGTTAATAATACAATTCAACTTGGCATGTTTGGTCTAGCCCTTTTAAAAAAAGACTTTGGCACATCGACGCAACAGTACCCGGCTATGCGTGTTCTATTTTTAGGGCAACCGATCGGCCAGAACGCGGATAGAATCTCTATCAATTGTCATCTTGCAAATTATTTCCTTTGGTTAATATTTTCGGTTGATTCTTAAATGCCAATTACAAAAAAGGAATTCATTTCTTTAATGCTACTTATTTTGAAGAGATAGATTTCTTCTTCCTGTTCTCCTTTTTTCTCATTATGTGCATGACGTACTCACTGCGACTGTCTTAGCAGGAATCGTGCATAAAAATTATTTATGCCTTCTTGCAGCAGTAGCTTATGTGGCAATTTGTTTACATGGTGATGTTGCCAGCAAAAGCTCATATTAGTCGCCTCTTGTAACATACCTGAGGGAGTACTGATCCTATTTCTTTATCTCGGCAACTAATGGACTGATGCTCACATTTGTTTAAACTAGTGTTTTTATTTTATTGATGAAAAATATCCCGTTCAACCTCTGATGGGTTATAATTTGGATATATATTGTTTACAATTCCAAATAATATGAACAACTGCCGATATGGGAAAGTGGCATCACAGCTATCAAATCATTGTAAGTAGGGCAAATCACATTTGCCGCGGTAGCGCGGTGGTTAGTGCACTGGTTTCCTAGCTCGGTGGTCCATGGTTCGATCCCCAGTTGAGCTGGAAATGTCTCATAAAAGCGTTCATAATGCATGTGCCTCCAGTTTCCCATTTTTCCGGGCTCACTACACTATCTTACTACAAGTATATCAATAATAAAATGATATTTTTCTTTTTACGTCACGTAAAAAGTAACACTTTTATCACTTTTTCGCATTTCTGGTATATTTTGCAACCTAGAAGAAAATCGGTTGTCTCCTAAGATTATGTAAAGGGGTGCGAGACCTCTTAGATATATGTAAAAAGATGTGGAACCTCTAGTCTAGACGGCAAAAAAGCACTGGCTTAAACTATTGTTATTTCAAGGGACTAAACTCCGTCTCCATGACAACTAATTTATTTAATATGAACGTATTAAGTCCGACTTGTTTATACAGGTGTAATGAACTTGTTGCTAAATAGATTCGCAAATAAAAATAATAATAAAAATATTGTGAAAATTAATCATGTACGGTAATACAAGATAAGAGACCAAGAACCGATCAGTTTGCTCCCTTAAAAACTACCAACTTAACAACTTAGTTATCACCATAGCAACTATAAGTTCCGCGTAGTTCTTGGGGAGTCTCTGATGAGACAAAGAAATAATGGAGTTATGCACCTTCAAACATGTGGTACAGTGCAACTAATATTTGGCATTGCACGGGTCAGGCAACATCTTCAAACATGTGGTACAGTGCAACTAATATTTGGCATTGCACGGGTCAGGCAACACCTTCAAACATGTGGTACAGTGCAACTAATATTTGGCATTGCATGGGTCAGGCAACACCTTCAAACATGTGGTACAGTGCAACTAATATTTGGCATTGCACGAGCCAGGCAACACCTTCAAACATGTGGTACAGTGCAACCAATATTTGGCACTGCACGGGTCAGGCAACACCTTCAAACATGAGGTACAGTGCAACTAATATTTGGCATTGCACAAGTCAGGCAATACCTTCAAACATGTGGTACAGTGCAACTAATATTTGGCATTGCACGGGCCAGGCAACACCTTCAAACATGTGGTACAGTGCAACTAATATTTGGCATTGCACGGGCCAGGCAACACCTTCAAACATGTGGTACAGTGCAACTAATATTTGGTATTGCACGGGTCAGGCAACACCTTCAAACATGTGGTACAGTGCAACTAATATTTGGCATTGCACAGGTCAGGCAACACCTTCAAACATGTGGTACAGTGCAAAAAATTTTGGCATAGCACGGGTCAGGCAACACCTTCAAACATGTGGTACAGTGCAACAAATATTTGGCATTGCACGGGTCAGGCAACACCTTCAAACATGTGGTACAGTGCAACTAATATTTGGCTTTGCACGGGTTATGCAACACCTTCAAACATGTGGTACAGTGCAACTAATATTTGGCATTGCACGGGTCAGGCAACACCTTCAAACATGTGGTACAGTGCAACTAATATTTGGCTTTGCACGGGTCAGGCAACACCTTCAAACATGTGGTACAGTGCAACTAATATTTGACTTTGCACGGGTCAGGCAACACCTTCAAACATGTGGTACAGTGCAACTAATATTTGGCTTTGCACGGGTCAGGCAACACCTTCAAACATGTGGTACAGTGCAACTAATATTTGGCATTGCACGGGTCAGGGCAACCTAATCGTGTTAAACATATTGCTAAAGAAACCACTACTGCAAGAGCAAGTGAATGCTTTGTGCAAACTTCCTGCAAAAGAGGGGGGGGAGGGGGGCGGCATTCTATAGTGCAGGCTCCATGCTCCATAAGGAGCGAAAAGGGAAATAATTATGGTGATGATAGCAACTTCAAGAGTGGTGTCGAAGTGAGTATTTTTATGCATTAAAAAGATCATGACAACACTAAGGGTCAAGAGCGTATGTCATCTTTGTCACTGTTGACATTCAAATGTCGAATACAATGAAAGGTAGATGTCAAACCCAAACTTCAGGTTATCATGTCGTTGAAAAATATATTTTCACCGTCACGGAGTTTCCAAGCTGTTACGGTTAAACAAAAGAATGCAAAGATAGTCCCAAGTGTAGAGACTATATTAATTTCAGGTTTATGAGGTGTTGTGACTTGTTCCCCCCTTCCTCGCTGCCTGTTACGGGTTGCCTCCCCTTAGCTCTGCAATAGTGGTCCAACAGTGGCCAAAACTCAAAAGTGCCTGATGTGGGTCTTCAAAGGTGTCTACCTTTGCACAAGATTACTCTTGGCAGAGTTATAGATAGAAGGATAATGATGCTTCTACCTCCAGGTAGTTTTCAAAAGATATTAAGAAAATCGAGAACACTGCTGCATTGGTTGAGCACGTTAACTCTAGTATCTGCCGTCACCTTTTGTGTAGGATTATGTAATATAATTTTAGCTCGTTCAAGCCACCAGCTGTGTTAATTCAGCAAATTTCCTCTTGTTATTATATATCTCTGCTTACGTGCATTTAAGAAATTGTCTGAGAGTAGTACATTCAAAAAGATTAAATCAACTTTAGATGTCTCTTTATACAAGTAACAAACTTAATAATCAATTATGTTTTAACATTTTTTTAAAATGAATAATTCATTCCTTCATAACCCTCTACTCCCAAAGGAGCATAGGCCTTCCACAAACACATGCCAAGCCCTCCTGTCACGTGCCATTATCTCAAGTTCTTTCCACGTTCTCCTCATCATTTTCACCTCTGTTTCCAGCTCTCTTCTGCATGTGCTTCTTGGACTACCTCTGCCTCTCTTGCCCTGGGGGTTCCAGAACAAGGACTGCCTTGTAATGCTATCTACAGGTTTCCTCAGTGTGTGTCCTACCCATCGCCATCGTCTTCTTCTCATCTCTTGTTCCACTGGCACTTGTCTAGTTCTTGTCCTCAGTTCTACGTTAGTAACCTTGTCAAACCATTTTAATACCTCTATTCTACGCAAGCACCCATTTATGAAAGTCTGTAGCGTTTCGGTTGTTGTCTCTGTTGTTCTACATGTCTTAGAGCCACACAATAGGACTGACTTCACATTTGAGTTGAAGATTCTTATTTTCGTGTTGGATCCGATTTCTCTTGATCTCCATATATTTCCCAATGCAATAAAAGCTCCTCTTGATTTTTGTATTCTTAGTTTGATATCACTGTCTGTCCCTCCAACTTTATCTATATTGCTGCCAAGATATGTGTACGATTCTACATCGTGTATTGGTGTTTCTTCAAGTTCAACCCTGTTATCATTACCTGCATTTATTCTCATTATTTTTGTCTTTTCCCTGTGTATTTTCAATCCCAATTGCTGTGACCTCTCATCGAGTGTTTTCAATTTGTCCTGCATCTGATTACGGTTATGGGACAGAAGAGCCAAGTCATCAGCAAAATTCAGATCATCCAACTGCTTAGTCAGAGTCCACTGGATTCCATTTCTGTTATGTGTTGTCGATGATCTCATAACCCAGTCTATTACTAGTAAGAAAAGAAATGGAGACAAGAGGCATCCCTGACGCACTCCTGTTCTTATCCCAAACGGTTCTGTAAACTGTCCTTCGTGAAGAACTCTGCATGTCATGTCTTCATATGTTTTCTTTATTAAATTAATGATCTTCAGGGGAACTCCATAATGCCTCATCAGTTTCTAAAGTGATTCTCTGTCTACACTGTCAAATGCCTTTTCGTAGTCCACAAATCCGATGTATAGTGGTGAATTCCATTCCAGACTTTGTTCAACTATTATTCTCAAAGTAGCTATCTGGTCTGTACATGATCTGTTTTGTCGAAAACCTGCTTGTTCATCTCTCGGTTTCTTTAATACGGACTCTATTAATCTCTCAAGGATAGTCCTATTTAATACTTTTCCTTGCACTAATAGTAACATTATTTCTCTATAATTTGTGCACTCTTGTAAATTTCCCTTCTTAGGCAACTTAACCAGATATCCTTCCTTCCATTCTGCTGGTATCTCTTCCTTTTCCCCGACATTACCAAGTAATTTATATAACATCTCTGTAGCTCTGCTGGAATGCCATCAGGTCCAGACGCTCTTCCATCTCTTAGAAGCTTTATGGCTTTCTTTATTTCTTCCTTCGCTGGTCTTTCACCGTTAATTTGTAGCTCTTCTTCTGCTGGCTGGATGTCCCGGGGGTTTTGTAGAGCTGGTCTATTGAGAAGGTCCTCAAAATATTCTGTCCACCTCTTCATTTGCTCTTGTATATTGCTGAGCAGTTTTCCATTCTTGTCTTTTATGAAGCAACTTGTTTGCTTGTATTTCCCTGTTAGCTTCTTTGTGCTGCTATACAGTTCTCTCAGATTTTCCTTTGGCTGCAGCATCTTCTGCCTCTCTTGCCAACTCCTCAATATACTTCCTCTTGTCTCTTTTGATACTTCTTTTTACTTCTTTGTTTGCTTCTGTGTACACTTCTTGAGCCTTGGCTTTTGAACTTCTGGTTTTGCTTGTGTTTAAATCTGCTTTCTTGTTTTTTCTGTCTTTTATCTTATTGATGGTTTCTGTTGTTATCCATGCTTTTTTGTTGTCGTTCCCTTTTCCCCAGTATTTCTTCACATGTCTCATTCCATACAGTTTTGATTTGCTGCCAATAGTCTTCTGTATTCTCTACATCTTCCAGTTGTTGGAGCACTTGGAATTTGTTGGATATTGTGACCGCAAATTTGTCTCTTGTTTCTTGATTTCTTAGATGTCCTACATTAAATTGATGTCTATAATTTTGCATTGTTGCATATCTCTTGAGTTTCATTTTTACTTTGGCTATCAGAAGGTGGTGATCTGATGCCACATCTGCTCCTCTATATATACTAGCCGCCATTAAAAACGCATCGCATTAGTTTATGAACCACAACTCGTTGTGCTAAATTTAAAATACATGAAACCACTGATTTTACATTTCTGATCCATTTACTAACCCAAATTTGCTGTATTATTAAACATGAGACAATTCAGAACCGGCTCCTAAGCAGTTGTCAACCCTAGGTGTAAAAACAAAAGTCGCACTCACTGTCATTCAGTCACAGCCATCATTAATACCGTGTATAACCCCCTACAGCATCAATACAGGCTTGGCATCGGCGTCTCATGCTATTGCAGAGTGTCTCGAAAAATGTTTGGGGTATGGCGTTCCATTCTGCAATGAGTGCTCGCTCGAGATCATTCACATTGTTGATGTCATACTGGCGGACCCTACTGTTCAGTTCATCCCATGCGTGTTCAATCGGATTCATGTCAGGAGAGTTTGCAGGCAAATCCAGTACAAGATTTCTCCTACCAGCAAAGGAGACATTAAACCGGCTTTCATCGGAGAACATTGTTGATCTCCATCCCGCCCTTGGACGACGAATATTAATGATAGGACCGATGTTGGGACGTCTGTTTTGCAAGCCAGCGGTGCGAAGTCTCCGTCGCACAGTGTTTGCGCTGACAAGTCTCCGAGTGCCAGGTGTAAGAGCTGCTGTCTGAGTTGCTGTTTGGAAGCGATTGCGCAGATGTAACAATAGAATTTGGCGATCTTGAACTAGTGTTGTTACACGAGGCTGACCAAGCCTGGGACGGTCATTGGTGGTACCTGTCGCCCGAAATCGCTGGTTGAGCCTCACTATAGTGGACTGGTCACAATTGAAATGTCTGGCAACTTCTCTGGTCGCCATTCCACTGCTGAGCATACCAACAGCTTGCCGTCGCTCTTGTGACGACAGTCGAGGCATGACAAAAACATTAACAGACTTTCTTTCGATGAAAACAGATAATGGCGTTTTACTCGCTGAAACTTGACTAATGCGTGTGCCAAATTTCAATGTGATTCGACTTTTAATAAAGCCAGAATTTATCAAAAAGCTTGTTTTGCACGTGAAGCACGCAAAATTTGAAGTAAACATCACATCGACAGTAAAGTGGGAATACATGAACTTTATCACTTGCACACTTTCGGGGTTTGAAAATCGCTCACTTGCATAAACATTTCAACAGTGAAAACATGTCACGATTTCGATGCGTTTTTAATGGCGGCTAGTATACCTTTACATCCTGCAATGATGATCTAAACTTCTTGTTTATGCATATATGATCAATCTGATTTTCTGTTCTATTGTCTGGTGATATCCATGTTGCCTTGTGTATTCTTTTATGTGGAAACATTCTTCCTCCTATAGCCAGTTGATTTGAAGCACAGCAGTTTGAGAATAGTTCCCCATTTTCATTCATTATTCCTAGCCCATGTTTCCCCATGACTTCTTCAAAGCCGGTGTTGACTCTATCTATCTTTGCATTCATGTCACCCATCAAAATTGTGATGTCTCTTCTTTTTACTTTTTCCATAATTTCCTGTAGTCTAGTATAAAATGCTTCTTTCACAGACTCTGTTTTGTCATTAGTTGGTGCATAACATTGGATGACATTTACATTTACATTTATTTTCTTTTTAGCTGTTTTAAAAGTAGCTGTTATTATTCTGGGTCCAACAGCTTCCCATTCAATGAGTGCTTTCTGTGCTTCTTTAGATAACATAAGAGCTATCCCTTCACTGTGGTGTAAACTTTCGTCTTCATGTCCTGAGGACAGCACCAATTCACCTGTGATGAGTTTCTTCTTGGCTACCCACTTCCACTTTGTTTCACACAGTCCCAGAACCTCGATTTTATATTCCCTCATTTCTGCTGTGTGGTTTAAACTTTTTACAGGATGGGGGTAACCAGCCACATGCGCAACCCTCTTTAGTCGCTTTCTACGACATGCATGGCAGGGAATAGTATTACTATTCTTTGCTCCCCTTTCGGGCCCCGGTAACGCTTATGTGCCCCTCTCTTTTCATTTCACCATCCCATCTACCTCATAACTTTTACCCTCTCTGAGAATTAATATCAATCCCATTGAGCGGAAAAACATTCATAACATTTAAATTGCATTAGATCTATGCTTAACTTTACATTGGTTGAAAAGGTTAATAATATAAATTGAATATGTTTCCCTTTACATCTACAAATGACTTGGACATCCACTAGCAATTTTCACATATGAATATTCACATATCACTATATACATATTAGTTCACACGTTAGTAATTTAAAAAATATAGAATGTAAAATGTACAACTTACGCCAATCTTGGCTCACATACAATAACTATATACGATTTTATAGTTGATTTAATTTTTTTTAGTGTACTGCACCCGTATGTCTCATTCACCTTAAAAACACTTAAAACAAAGCTACTAAATTAAGATTTCAGTGATTTAATTCAGTTTGGGACTTGAAAGAGCTAAATCATACAGTATATCTCTTTTCAAAAGTTGTCGGGCAGATAATAAGTTAACTGTGCTAAGACACATTCAGCATTGTTCTTGATTTCTGATTATCTTGTGAAAACTTCTTCAAGGTAGAAGCATTTATTCTTCTTTTTGCATCTCTGCCAAGAGTTATCTTGTGCGAAAGTAGATACCTTTGAAGACCCACATTAAATACTCTAGGTTTTGGCCATTGCTGGATGTGACGTACGTCTAGTTTGACTAGTGAATTTTCCCTGATATGATGGATGATTTAAAGGGACCTTTAGCTTTTCATAACATTAGAACCCCTGAACATTTGTTGTAACTTTTCGTTTGCCAGAACGCATTCCACCGGGACTCATGTAGGATACAGCGACGAGATCAAAGAGACAGACCGAGGGATCTTAGGGGAGACTATCGGCGCTATCAAAGACAGTAGCTTTCCCTGATACGAGACGCAGTTGCTTGCCGCTAATTTCGCGTCTCGGTGTCAATCGAGGAACCGAGCGAACGGGGGAAAGCGAAACGGGCAGCAGCGAGCGGATACGAAGACCAGGGGGCGGCTTCTTCTCTTGATTTGGCGGTCAGATCCCCAAAAGTTCGTGAGATTAAATAAGTTGTCAAGTTTATCATGTCCCACTCAACTTACATTCCATTTTAGCTAAATAGACCATGAAGAACTAGACACGTTATCACTCGCTGGCCAGACCTTTACAGAAGCACTAGCTTTATTGAAATCTTGTTATAGATTTTCCCCTGGATTTTATATATATTTGCAGTGATTTCTAATTCTGTGCAAAGCGGTAAAATATATATTGTGTAAAGTGATCAGTGGTCTAGTCATTCTATTTCAAGGGATTTTGTGTTAATTTAAATCTATTTAATTAAACCATCTCAATAGTTCCAGTTTTAAATATAATGATCTATCTATTATATTATTTCAAAAGATAATAGATGCTTAAATTAACTTTTAAAGTCGCGAAGGAATTTATAATTAATAAATTCAGTTAAGTCTTAGTTTTATAGATGTGTGTTTTTAACCACTAGAATTCGCGCAGTGTTTATTAAATACATAATTAAATACTCGAGTGTATTATAGGCTTAACGGGAAATTCATCGCGCTTTAGAAGGTTATTTGTTTTCGGTATATTACATGTCTTTTTTTTCTTTCATACAGAGTGATCGTAACCTGTGCGATCCCAGCATTAAGAAAGCAATAAAGAAATCAATCTAAGCAAAGCAAAGCATAAACAGTGTGTAGAGTTCCCCTGACGCAGAACTTGTTGAGACTGTGTAAATTTTTAATCTTTGAGGCGATTCTATGTTTGGAATTCCGCTATCTAACCTATAGCAAAGAAAGCACACCCAAAGACAAATTTAACGCACCATCAAACAACTTAAGTCGTAACGGGAAGAAGAACACTGGCCCGAGCTTTGTTAGTTTACTGACACAGAGAGATAATTCATAATTTCCTGAACAGTGATGTGACTAGTTTTCTCACTGGACTTAAACCATACCTCACGGATAAAGTGTACCAGCACGCGTAAGAATTTTATTATCCGCGGCATAGTCAAATAGACCACACCATCCTCACCCCGGTATCAGAGACCCTGCCCTCCCATAGAAACTGTTATTAAGAAAAGAGACACAACTACAGATTCATTTTCCAGCGATTACGGGATCCTTTTATGTGCTGACCGCCTACCCGATAATCTGGGGCTAGAACTTGAACAAACACTCATACATTTAGTTGAGGTGTAACTGCTGTTGTGTTATTCTATGGAGTGCAAGATTTTTTCACAATCGGTAAGTGAGAGCAAGATGAGTGAAGGCCTTTGCTAGCGCGTGTATGAATGACAGGAAATTAATTCTTTTGTGTGACCATTTTGTTAACTTGCTTACCTGGTAACATATATCTTTTCTGTATACCCTACATTGTTCCTTTAAGTGGGATAGTTGATAATTTGTTAACTCTGTTTAAAACCACCTCCTTTCCATTTGCTTAGTAAAGGGAAGAACAGCTGGGAAGAACAGGTTTTTTTTTTTCTATCACTTATACCTAACTTGGTAACACCTCTTTCAGAGTAATTAACTTTACTGTTAGGTTAACGTACCCGTGTTCCTGATATTATCTATCTCTGGACTGGGTTTGTCTTTGTCTAATGAGCGGGAAGGGCTTAGTCGATACCAATCTTCTTCACCCCCTCCCAAACTTGTTATTTGCATTTGTGTACTTATGATAATTTATGTAATATCTGATATTTTTAGTGATTGATGTTTAAAGTGAATAAAATCACCTAAACTCATTTAGTTCTGTGTGTTGGATATACCCAAAGCCCAACATTTCCCCTATTCGTTTAATATAGTTTGTATCAACGTCGTGTGTGTGTTTGAAAACACCAAATCGGTGTGCGCGCAGATGCGAGTCTGGAAAACTGGCAAATAATTGTTTGACCAGGAGAGTGAAAGAGAAGATTGAGAGACACGATTTGTCGTAAATAAGTCTGTCTTTACTCTCCTCCAGCACGCTGTGAAGTAACTATTAAATGTCTACATTTTCTATCACTGAGCTTTCCATCATCATTTTCCACTCTAAACCGGACCACTATTTCTACGACTCTTTTCTCTCAAAATAAATTTACGACACTGGACCATCACTGCAGAGCAAAGGGGAGTAAATCCCGTGCCCATCGTCCACACTCATGTAATTAAAAACCAGTTTTCTCTTTGAATACATGCAAACTTGGACGCTAAAACTTGTCGATAAAGATCTCACCGGTTAGCAAATCCCTCCATCTCTCCCATAGTTCTCTTTATCTCTTTCTCGTTACCTGATCTGGGATTGTAAAAGCAAGACACAATTTTTTTTTAAATAGATCAAACAGTATATTTTTCATATTAAGTTACACTGGCTAACAAAAAAAAATTTTTTTTTTCTTTCTCTAACATTTCTATGTTTTTCTGGTCAATTTTAATGCGCTGTTTTTAAATCTGCAAACCGTTTTTCTCTATCAGGTCGGGATCTCGAGAAATACGCAATTGAAGTTTTTTAACAACGCATACAGTATTATAACATCATTCGTACAAGAAGTATAACAGTTATGTAGGCTTGAATTTCTTTGCAGTCGACTTTCGTCGGTGAATGGCATGTGGTACATCGCGATGAAACATCCAACAATAATCGGCAAGCATGGTCACACTCCACCGTCCTTGATAACGTGACTCCATTACGGCGATATCTTGATAGAATCGTTCTCCATGTTCATCGCTGACTTCGCCAAGGTTGTCAGGGAAAAAGTCAAGATGCGAAACGAGCAAATGGATTTTGAGGGACATGTTACAGCCCATAATTCTGTATGCATCTATGCACTGCTTAACAATATGCACATAGTCGACAGATTTGTGATTTCCCAAAAAGTTATCGACGATCGATTTGAATGCCATCCATGCGTGAAGTTCACTACCATGTAACAAGTTCTCGAATTGTTTGTCTGCAATAACTTTCCTAATATGAGGTCCTACAAAGATACCTTCCTTTATCTTTGCATCGCTAACTTGCGGAAACTTTTCTCGAAGATAAGTGAAAGCTTTGCTCATTTTATCTAACGCTTTTACGAAATTCTTCATGAGCCCCAACTTTATATGTAACGGTGGTAAAATGATGCTGTTTTTGTTAACTAATGGCTCGTGTATTACATTTTTATGCCCGAGCTGCATACGATCCCTGATAGGCCACACCTTTCTTGCATAATGTTCCTGTCTGTTGCGGCTGTCCCATTCACATAGGAAGCAACAAAATTTAGTATACCCAGTCTGCATGCCCGTGAGAACTGCAATGACCTTTAGGTCTCCACAAATCCGCCATTGGTAGTCATTGTACTTTATTTTTGCCAAAAGTATAGCCATATTGTCATAAGTTTCTTTCATATGAACAGAGTAGGCGACTGGAATTGATGAAAATAAATTTCCGTTATGCAATAACACGGCTTTTAGACTAGTCTTGGAAGAGTCGATGAAAAGTCGCCATTCATTGACTATGTGCTCGTGACCGCGGTGCACCATTAGACCGTTTACATTTTTGCAATAGCAAATGTCATCATCCATCTCAAAGTATTGAACAAGTTCTCTGTGTCTATGACGAAATTTAGATATCAAAGTATTGGGCGCTAAAAGATTCCATTCTTTGAGTCGCAAACCGAGTAATTCCGCTTGTCCTTTGGTAAGAGCGAGATCACGTATTAGATCTGAAAGGTTAATTAAGTGAACACCATCATTCACCGGTATATAATCCGAGTCAGAATTAGTTTCTAAAGCAGGTAAACTATCACTTTCTGATGGTTCATTCACGTCCAACGGATATTGTTCTGGTGGAACTGGGATCGGACACGTGATTGGATCACGAGGCACTGGTTTCGAAACCGATTCAATATTTGGATAAACCACAGACTTTCTAGTTTTAAAAGTGAAACCATGGATATTTGTCAAGCAGAAGTAACAATCAGTAGCGTGATTTGTCTTGTTCATGCCATATTACTGGCACTCCAAAAGTCATCGACTTATGCTTCGGCGATTTTCGTAACCAACCTGCCAATGTATTTGCACAAAGTCGAACAAACTGCATTTGGCTTCCAAGATTTATTTGCATCATCAACTTTCGAATCGAAATAAAGTTCATATGCTTTCTTTAGTAATGGTGTAAAGTTTTTTCTGGTGAACACGATCGGTAAAATATCCGCACACGTAACAGAACAGATCAGCCGAATTTCTACAACTTCTAGAAGCCATATTTCGCTCAGAATTATTTCAAAATACAGTAACTATTGGAAAAATAGCGTCATGCATCTTTTAGCAGTATAAAAAGTGGAATTATTTTGCATTTTATTAATTTTTAATAAGTTATGTAGTAAAAATGAAACGGAGCACATAACGGTTTCCCAAAAATATATGTATTCACAAATATCTTAAAAACCTGACGTGATAGAGATAAACGGATTTCAAATTTGAAATCAGCGCAGTGCTTATTGCTGCTTGCCTCTGGAGGCCAAGAAACCTGTTGCGAGAAAAAACTGACATGGAAAGCAAACACTTCACCCCAGTTCATAAAACTGAAACCTAGTATATCGCATAGGAGTGAATCGTGACTAGCCACACTGCCAACTCAGCATAACAAAAATACTGCTTCGTGGACAGCGGTCATTGTCGCTGCTACTCAACGCAACTATGGAGTAAAGGACCAGGGAAACAACCCAGACTAATTATAGCCGCGCCTATGACAGTTGGCGCCCTGCAAAGCTAAGGTGTGGCGCCTCTATGACAGTATAAATTCTGGATTTACAGCATGAATTCAAAATAGTTAATGATAAAAGCTCATAGCCCAGTTTGCTTTACATAAACCCTGCTCTGGTCTCAAAACCTTTGCTCCCTACGGTAAATGAATAATTCACATAAATGGATATGTTGCAAGCACTCGTAAAAAATAAAGAAGTGGTTTACTCCTCTACGGCAGTATGTGCCACGAGATTACCTTTACTTGTGTTTTCCCACTTAGCACAGTCATCGTATCCAAATTATTTTTGTTCATGAGTACTGCAGCAGTTAAGACACTTCTTGTGTTGTATTGTACTTTTGAAAACTCATCAAACAAACAAACAAACGTTGCGCCGACAGCAGTGAAGTCATGGTCTATGAATACCTTCCGACAAGGACAAAGCCAGCATGTGGCTACCAAAATGAAGCCAATGTACCATATTTCCAAATAGCAGCGCAGACAGAAACCACCTACAGAATCATGGAAGCAATTCTGGCAATGCATGCCCCAGAAACCTCTTCCTGCTACAAGAATTCCCTCACGTTCTTAACCCATCTCTTGCTGTGTTTGTGATGTTTAACTCCGAGAATCCTGCAGTGACGTTCATTTAGGTGGCATAATTTCCTACTAACTTCGACAGTCGCTAAATGACCGCCAAGAGAGATCATTTTGTATCTATTTGTTCAATGTCTAGTTTTTCCCCGCTTTCTCTCTCTTCGGTAAATGGATTCAGTATGGAAGATGAGAGAAAGGAAGGACAGACTGTTAGACGGTCCTGCGTGCCCAATTCTAAACCCTTTGAAAATAAAGTTCGGTCGTTTCCTTTTATGTGTTTGTGTGTTTGCTTGTAAACACAAAATAGAGCGGCCATTAAAAAATGGATATATAAAAAAGAATGGGACGCATCTCAATGGGACGCATCACAGTTATCTATAAACAATACAAAAGAGAAAATAAAATGGACAAAAACTAATATAAATTAAAATCAGCAACTACAAAAGACAATAGTTATTTAAATTGAATACAAAATTAGTAAATAAAATGACACTAAATACCCGAATTATAACCAATTTTCAGATTGAACAGGGTAGACCAAGATGGAACGAGAAGAGGCTATAACGGTCAGCTGTTAAGTGCCCGCTCTCCACCCATCACCTCTTCAAACAACAACAACATCTCAAGGAAAGAGAAGAAATAAATAAAGAAGTCCTAGAAAATCTAGGAACGAAAAGTTATTTAATGAATAAGACCCAAGCTAGACATAAAATATGTTGGTCATATAATAAGTTTATAACATTTTGTTGAAACCCGTTATAGAAGAAAGTGTTGAAGGCAAACGAGCAAGAGGAAAACAACACTATAACTGGGAAAGTAACATCAAAATTTGAACAGAAAACCGCCCTTTAGAGCTTACAATCAAGGCAAGCAATAGAGATGCACTGTGAGGATTCACTGTATTCTACCTTCGATGCGAATGATGCTGGCTGATCTGATCTCATATGTATTTGCATATGTGCCACAAATGTCTTCCGGTTGTATAATAATTATGTATGATTACGGTCTACATGATTAAAACATAAGCATTAATGTAACAGATGCATGAATATGAGTTTGTCAGGTGTCGTAATTTTTATAGATAGGCCTAATATATTTATGGTCCCATTCGAGCAGAGGTGATATAGTGAGAGCTATATGAGAGAAAGGTGTGAGAAATAGTCCTGTTTACGAGGAGAACTGTGTAAGAGAAAATACTGTCTTGGATTGAGAAAATTGCCCAAATCCAACCTATCTAGTACGACACACTTTAATGGAGACGTGTTTTCTCACTTGATACTGATTGAAATTACACTACCCTAACGTACGCACACACAAACAATTTTGTGACATAAATACGTACATACGTAGAAACGAACAGGTAAATTATGGGTCACATATAAATATATATGGCAGGGGAGGACACCAATAGCTTAAGGTTTATAAGTTTATTATATCGTAAGAAAAAAGATCAAAACAAAAAAATCATACATAGTTATCATTACATCAGTGAATTTATGTTACATCAGAGAAAAAGAAAATATACTCTCATAGACTCTGTGGTAAAGTGGGATGTTATAAATATTTATAGGGGACTTAGTGTACTGGCTGAGATCAGCTGTGAAGGTATCTGTATCTAATAAGTGTGGTGTGTTACAGATGACCTTACTGTGCTACCACATTTAGACCTCAGTCAGACTTATTCTGGAATATTGTGATGACTACGTTGAATGTCTAGGGTTATGATATGATGAAGTGTATGTTTACAACAACCAACAGACAGATAAACAATTTAATTTAATCCACAATACTTTACAACACTGTGACACTCACATACATAGAACACTCTATAAGACTATCTTAATAAGTCAAGTGTCAACTTTTAAAATATGTATTAATTCCTTTCAATAATAGATGTCCTGATTCAACTACAAAGTGAACCAGGAATCACAATCAAATGTAATCTCAAGTTGTATGTACACAATTTATAGATAGGATCTTTGTATTGACATATATTATTATTACAATATGTGTGTAAGTAGTGATGTGGTACTCTGAGGTAATTCTTCTTCTTCTTCTTCCGTCCTTAGCCACCGACCGTCAAAGCAGTCAGTGGCCATTACGCCTAGTGGCGTCTTAGGGCAACAGCAGATAGGTTTTCTTTGCCATTGTTTCCCATCACGCCTATTGGCGTTCTGAGGTAATACTGGCTTTTCAAGCTAGGTTGTTGTTTGTCATCATGACTTCAGGTGTTTGTTTCTGGTGGAAATAATATTGGAAAGGTTCACAGTTTCTTTTATTTTGAAACAAATAACTGTCCCTCTTGATTTAATGTAATGTCAATTTTAGAGGGGGTATACACAAGATTGAGCTGCTCTGGCCAACGAAATCTTAACTTCTGTGTGGGCGGCAGGAAACAGTCTCCACTGCTCGCTTGCTTCACCGTTTTCTTGAGAAACAACACTGGTCGATATCTTGACCAAGGAGTATGCTACCAGCCTCTGGATTCAGCAAAACTCAGACCAGGTGCTGCTTTAATACTTTAGTACCACGGTCCCTGAAACAAGAAGGTTGTACCTCCTACTTCAGAACTAATTTATAATCTATTTCCACACTGAAGCACAATACATAACAAACACCGAGTTCAGCGCGGTAGGCCAACTGCTAGCTTCTCATGTAACAGTATACACCAGTATTCCTCTCCCTAATGGTTACAACGCCTCTGCAATTCCAGCATTATTTCCTTCTATTCAATAAGATAGGTGTCATAGTACTATTTGGCAATCCCATGCAGTTATACTCCTCTCCGACAAGTTTTGTTCATGGGGGAGCAATATCTAGGCTTTGCCTCATGTTTGTTACTGAACCACACACATACAGACATAAATTTATCAATTCACATTCAATTTTCATCAAAGGATATCAAATATGTCTAGCTTACCACAATTCAAGGAAATATTAAACAAATACGTTGACTGGCGATGAGTTATGGCACAATTCCGATCTACCTCTGTCCCAGGCTTTTATTAGAAAAATATGAGCTGGTTCTCAACGCACTTGCTTCTACAAATTGTATTTTCAAAAAGTGGCACTGAACTGACGCTCCTAATTGACTATATTAAATGGTTTAGCCAATGAGACCATGTTTACAAAAGACTTTGAAAAAAGTACCCTTCCTATCGTTTCCATTAACAACCAAAAATAGTATTAGCAGTCGACTAATCATGTTTCGCCTTACATATTATTCTAGCCAATCAAATCGGATCTAACGTGGTGGCCTCATTTCCTCTAAAGCAGTGTCCAAACACGCCATTATGAGCAAATATGATCCTGTGTTGTCAGACAACACCACTATAGTATTTTGGCTATAATTTGTTAATTATTAGACTATTTGCTTAAAACCTAACATATTCTTTGTCAGCAAGTCCTAAGGCACCCAAATATATAAGTTTAATGGAGCTAAGTGGCTGCGTTCAAAATATGTATTTTCTTCTACCACCCGTTCACTTCTATACGATGGGGTGTCTTCTGTACTGTCAGGCTAATGTCAGGATTTCAGACGTAAAACAGTATTGTGTCATGTTTCCTAATAAGCATTAACCATGTTTTTTAAAACCTAACCTCGTATTGGTAGTGTTTTTTTGTCACTGTTTATTTAAAAAAAAAATCAAGCCTGCATGCCTTTCGCGTGGGGTGGCATTAATTTTAAATCTGGTAAAGCTAGATAATTCATGATTGATTTACACTTTTGATTATAGGAGTAATCGTTCTTGATATTGATTCGGCGCATGGATATGGCACTCATGTCCGTACTTATTTGTTCGGGCCAGAAAATAGATTAATTTGCTTATTTTGTTTATGGCCTGAATTCATATGTATTACATATTATTAGTACGAGTAGAATCAGTCCTATATTGTATATTTTGGATGGGTAGGCAGGACTATATTCTTGTTATGCCGCTCTAGCGGAAGTATGAGTTGTCTTGACAAGTCGTGATGAGTTCCGATGTACCGTTTACAATGGCGGGTTACGCATTTTCAAGGGCTGGTACATTCTTAAGTAAAAATGATTTATGAAGTGGTTTTTTCTTCTGTAGGAGATTGTGTCTCTACTAGAGTTTGTGTTAGAGACTCTCCTAATGTACGGTATCATGTATGATTCGGACTCCAGGTAATGCCAGACCCTATTTTTTGATGATCTCATGTCGGTTAGACCTAGCTGGAATATTATGCTTCGCAACGCTAGGGTCATGTTTGTATCGACGAAGATGACGGGCTTCCATACAGCAGTTATGTCTACGTGAAGTAACTGGATTACTGTAGAACTGTATGGAGAAACTTTAGGAAATTATTCATATGCATTTCAAATTAACTTTGGCTTATATATATCCTCCTGTGAGTGAGTGAGCGACAACTCAGGAAGGCGGCCATGTTACATTCCTGTCATCATATTTTTGAATCACTGTCCAGAGAACGGGGCATGTATCTTACTATTCGGACAGTGGCAAGGAGATCTCAATTTTGATAGAAACCCCTTATCGTGGTTTCATAATATGATATAAACTGTGAACATAAAGCAACTTTAGTTACTTACCGATCCGCCTTCACTGACGCGTTTAGTCAGATAGGGGATGCGCCATAATGTATGATAACATTGGAAGCTATTGATGTACTACCCATGATATATGAATGGGTCATGACATGGGATCTACTATGTATGCCTGCAGATTGATGTGTCAACATATACCCATGATTTACTCGTTATGTCCCAGTGTGTGCGTCTAAATAAACTGTGTAAACAAAGATTCCAGCAGTCTGCATTGGTGCCTTGTAGACACAAGTGAATGAGTGCTTAGATTGGTCAGAACACGAACAGTCCACCATTCGCGTTAATCACACTCTACACTTCTACTCCATATATACACCATCCTGCGTCGGTTGAATTGACCAAGTTTAGGGCCTGCTCCCCCTGGAGCCTCAGAGGGAAACTACTGCCTACAGCTGCCTTTGCCTTCCCTAACTCAGGACTAGGGTGAGTTACCCATTTACAGCTGGGTAGACTGGAGCATGCCTGATCTCAACAACTCGGTACACTACAATGGACATATACCGTAGTGGCACCACAAACAACATGCTACAGTGATTGATAGTGGAGATTTACCGAAGAAAGAGAACACACTTTACACCACACCATACAGTGACACTTTACAGTTAGGCTTTACATTTACTTTCTAATTTAGATATGTGGATTTAGAATGTTTCACGACAAATTCTCCCCACTTAAACCAGAAATCATATGTCAGTCTATAATTCTATATATACATAGAGAAATTTAATATTATTCCTGGTGCTTACGGTGATTTTCATCACACGGATGGCGGCTTAGAAAATCCGCACCCAGGTTAGTTTTTCCAGAAATATACTCTATGCTGAACTGGAATGGCTGCAAAAGTAAGGACCATCTGAGTAACCTCGAATTTTCATGCCTAGCCTGCGCTAGAAACGACAAGGGTTTGTGATCCGTTTGCAACTTAAATGCCTTCCCATACAGATAAATATTGAATTTCTTGATTGCCCATATTACTGCAAGACATTCTTTTTCGCTAGTTGAGTAATTTGTTTCAGCTTTATTCAACTTTCTGCTAGCATATGCCACTGGGGTTAGTTCCCCATTCAGTGCATCTGATTTCTGTAACAGGGTCGCGCCTAACCCGATATTACTTGCATCCGTTCTCACAATGAATTCTTGACTTAAGTCAGGTAATTTCAAAATAGGTTTGCTTGTGAGCTTTTCCTTCAATTCCTGGTATGCCAATTCACATTGTGCTGTCCATGTAATTCGATCTGTATTTCCGTTGCGTGTCAAATAAGTTAACGGTGCACATATGGAATTAAAGTTTTTGATATACTTTTGGTAGAAACCACATAATGAGACAAAGGATCTCACGTCTTTCTTGGTTTGTGGTCTCGGGGCTTTCTTTAGTTTCTCTAAATTCTTGGGGTCAGGGGTCATGTTTCCCTGATGGACTGTGTGTCCCAAGAATTCTAATTCTTTACATCCAACGCAACATTTGGTTGGACGGGTTGTTAAATTCGCTTCTCTAAGTCGATTAAACAGCATGTTCAGAGAGTCAATGTGTTCCTCAAATGTTTCTGTTGCTATAAGGATATCATCCATGAAATTTGTGATGCATGGATTATTTAGAGGATCCAACAATTTTCTCATCATTCTAGAGAAGACACTAGGCGCATTCTTCAATCCAAATGGCAATCTGTTAAACTCATAGTGTCCCTCTGAGGTACTAAAAGCTAGGTACGGTCTAACCTCAGGCTTTACTGGAATCTGATAGTATCCTTTACTCAGATTCACTTTTGAGAAATATTTAGCTTTATTTAGCCTGGCAAACAACTGATTTGTATCCGGCAATGGATCCACCTGACCTTCTGTGATAGCATTCAGTCTCATGTAATCTATACAGAGTCTATGTTCTCCAGAGGGTTTCCTTAAGAGTACCACACTGGAACTATACGAAGATTCACTGTGTGAAATTATTCCCTCCTTCAACAAATAGTCTATCTCTTCCTTCAAGGCTTTCTCCTTAGCAAAAGGAATCGAATAGGCTTTCATACAGACAGGTGTGGGGTCTATCAGTTTCATATCATATTCCAATAAGTTTGTATGCCCCGGTCGGTCCGTTAACACCTCTGTATGATCATCTAGAACATGTTGCACTCTCTCCTTCTGATTTTTTGTTAAATGTGTACTGATTTTCACCTGTGCCGCTGTCTCACAGGGATGTAATGGATATTCAAATGATGAAAGTGGTTCCTTTTTCATCTCCATTGCAATGGACAAGGTCAACAAGTGTGTCTCTTCCTGATTTTCTCTTTCCAAATATTTCTTCAGGAGATTCACATGATAGATTTTTTCTTTCCCCTTCTTATCTATCTTATAATTGGTTCTAGACACCTTCTCT
Organism: Oreohelix idahoensis; assembly: GCA_024509875.1. Lineage (NCBI taxonomy): Eukaryota > Metazoa > Mollusca > Gastropoda > Stylommatophora > Oreohelicidae > Oreohelix > Oreohelix idahoensis. The sequence goes on from JAMPIV010022297.1 coordinate 275,184, forward strand.
AGAACTGTATATGGACCTTGCCATCCAATTTGTAACTTATTCTGACTCCCGGGTAGAAGAAGCAGTACCTTCTCTCCCACAGCCAAATTTCTGTCTTTAGTTTTCTTGCCTATTTTTCCATGCACTGGTAGGGTCTCTTCCACTAGAAGCACTGTAGTGATGAATTTTCTTCCCAGAATCATCCTGCACAAAACGACCGCTACCAATTTTTCTCTTGGGGCTCTCTCCCCACTTAAAATTCCTTGTGAGAGATCTCCTCTCTACATCTTCTTCCTCCAGTTTACATAAGTCCGATTGAGGGATTTTCGGCTTATCCTGGGGTAAGACATCTTTTTGCACTCTCTGCATCGTGGCCATTGTAAAACATCCAATCGAAGATTGTCCGTGAAAAGGGGCTTCCCATTCCACTTGGTCCACTTTATTAAATTTATTTTTCTTTTCCGTGTCAGACCTACGTTTGCCCCGTGGCGTATTCCCTCATGTAATATGCCACATCTCTCTACAAAATTTTCAATGTCCCACCTTGCCTTGGGCCAATAATAATTCTGAGCTAACTTTTGAATGATGGTACCTATTTTCTCATGGTCCCCATCTTGTTTCACATGTAAGCTCCTTATTAAGTCTGCCCTATACCTTTTTGGAAGTACCAGCTGTCCCTGACCTTTGGATCTAGTTCCGTCTTCCGGTATATCAGGTGGTTCTTCATATAGAAGTCTCCTTTTCTTGTAGGGGTGTTGTTGCGTGCATATTTTGACGCACATATTACAAAAATACGATATGGCTATTTAATATGGAAAATATATATTTGCATTCATTTGTGTATGAAAATGCTTCCTCTGGTAAAGCTAGATAATTCATGATTGATTTACACTTTTGATTATATGAGTGATCTTTCTTGATATTATCGGCGCATGGATATTGTATTCATGTCCGTTCTTATTTGTTCGGGCCAGAAAATAGATTAATTTTGCTTGTTATGTTTATGGCCTGAATTCATGTGTACTACTTGTCTAGTGCAAGTAGATTCAGTCGTATATTGTATACCTTTGTATGTTCAGGTCGGACTACATTCTTTCTGCCAGAATCTAGCGCAGGTTTTCGTAGTCCTACTGGGTTGTAAAGAGTTCCGATAATGTCGCTAAGATGGCTGAGTGCTTTTTCCAGGGCTGGCACTGTTTAAGGTTTAACAGTGATTCATAGATGTTTTTCTAGGAGAAGTTTGTGTCTCTGCCAGAGTCTATTTGTCAGAGATCCTCCTCATATGTGTGATTCGGACTCCAGTTATGCCAGACCCTAATTTTGATGATCTCGAGTCGATTAGACCTAGATGGAACATTGTGCTTCGTATCGCTAGGGTTGTGTTTTGTATCGACGAAGATGACAGGCTTTCCTACAGCAGTTATGTCTACGTGAATTAACTTGCTTACTGTAGAGCTGTATGGAAAACTTTATGAAATTATTTATATGCACATTATAAATTAACTTTGGCTTATATCTACCTTCCCACGAGTGAGTGAGCGACAACTCAGGAAGGCGGCCATGTTATATTCCTGTCATCATATTTTTGATCACTGTCAAGAGAACAGATTATGTATCCTACTATCGGGCAGTGGTATCGAGATCTTGTTATGAGGTGAAAACCCACTATCGTGGTTTATGAGTGTTATACAAACATTGGACATATTTCAGCTTAAGAACTTAGCTATGAAATGAAGGCTCGGCCAATGACTTTTGTATGTTTACCGATCCTCATTGACGCGTTCAGTCAGTAGAGGATACGGCGATTAGTTACCAGAACAGTGAATGTTACTTTGGGTTGAATGATATTTCACTATTACATGAATGTATTATCCACGATTCAAATAACCAATGAATTGATGTCAACATGTCCCCATGACTGTATCCGTGCTGTTCAGTTTGCGTGCCTTCATTAAACTATTGAAATGTCAGAGGCAGTTTAAGTCGTCATTGCATTACATGAGAGTGTGTGAGAGGCATTATCAAGTGGTCTGTTACACCGAACTACTACACCATTCGCGTTACTTGACACTCCCACTCAAGGTCTACATGACAGGTTCATTCGATGATGCAGAGGTAACTGAAGAAGACTTTCTTCAGTAATGATCAGTGCATGACCCAAAATAACATCCGCATCCAGACATTCAGTAGTGGCCAGACTTAGCATATTACTTGACACTCTACAGGTGTGACACTTTGACAATTTTCTAAAACAAGGCTTGAGGGTCTTATCCCCAGCCTGTGCCTTCCTCATCTCTTCTGGAGTGGTATTTATCATAATATCCTCTTCCTGTCTAGAGGTCGACCTGACCTGAAGGGTGGCCATTACTATAGGATTCCTTCTGCAACGGTCAGTATCATGATTGTTCATCTTACACTTTTTACACCACCTCCTTCCTTGGTTGAAAGATTTTCTTTCATCAAATTTCCTTTCATCGAATTGTGGGGTTTTATTTTTATTGTCATACCGTGGCCTATCAAACTGGTGCTTACCTTTGTTCTGATCTCTAGGATCAAATTTATTAAAGTTCTGTGGTGCCTTAAAATTATCTACCTGTTTCTTTTTATTACCTGTTACCTCTGCCTGAGCTGCTTGATACCTTTCAGCGACATTTAGTAGCTCACCCAGCCTCTCTGCACCTTGTTCCATGAGAAACTTTCTCAGGTCTGGAGCCATGGACTCTCTTAGTTGTTCTATAAGGATCATTTCCTTAAGATCTTGGGTTTTCCCCAGAGAAGTCCATTTCTCCAAGTATGTCTCTAACCGTGCAGAGAACTGTTGATAGGTTTCACCTGACAGTAGTTTAGCATTCCTAAATTTTTTTCTATAAAATTCTCCATTCTTTTCATATCTTAACAAAAGAGCCTGCTTTAGCATGTCATAATTTTCTTGATCATCTCTGCTCATTTTGGCGAAAACTTCATAAGCTGTACCACGAAGCCCTTGAGATAACTTTAAGCTCCACCTTTCTCTCTCTAACCCATACGTGGTAGCTAATAGTTCATATCTATTTAAATAGCTTTCGATATCATCTTCTTTCTCAACAAAATTATCTAAATGAAAGTTCATAGCTGAGGTTGAGGCTCCCTGACTAGCAGAGGCATCAGAGGTAAAGGGACTGGCACCATTTTCAGGAGCATGGCTTTGAAACTCAAACTCCCTTAGTCGTAACTCATGTTCCCTTTGTAATCTCTTCTCCTCCTTTTCTGCTTCTCTTTCTGCAGCTAATCTCTTGTCTTTCCTTTCGGCAGTCACTCTTTTTTCCTCTCTTTCTGCCTCCAATTGGACCTTCTTAGCCTCAGCCTCTAATGCCCTAGCCTCCTTGTCAGCCTCAATCTGCAACCTCTTAGCTTCAGCCTCTAATTGTAACTTCTTAATTTCCTTTTCAGCCTCTAACTTTCTTTCAGCCTCTTTTTCTAATCTTTCAGATTCTAATTTTCTTTCTGCTTCAAATTTTCTTTCTTCACGTTCAATATATTTGTCACATTCAGTAGTAACATAAGCAATCATAGCTTGCCCGTCCATTCCTAACTCTTTAGCAGCCTGCATAGCAGCAGATCGAAATTTTGCCAGGTCTGCCATTTTCTAACAGGCAAATTTATACAATGTCTAAGTAAACAAGTCAATCTATACTAATTATCCAAGGACAACCACAAGCCCTGAGAGCTCAACCTTATTTATTTTCACCCAAGGATACCTTTTACTTTTTTATTATTCCCTGAAGTGAATTACCCCCAATATATATAATAGGAGAAGATTCAAAATCCCGGACAGGACCCCAATATATGTGGTAAAGTGGGATGTTATAAATATTTATAGGGGACATAGTGTACTGGCTGAGATCAGCTGTGAAGGTATCTGTATCTAATAAGTGTGGTGTGTTACAGATGACCTTACTGTGCTACCACATTTAGACCTCAGTCAGACTTATTCTGGAATATTGTGATGACTACGTTGAATGTCTAGGGTTATGATATGATGAAGTGTATGTTTACAACAACCAACAGACAGATAAACAATTTAATTTAATCCACAATACTTTACAACACTGTGACACTCACATACATAGAACACTCTATAAGACTATCTTAATAAGTCAAGTGTCAACTTTTAAAATATGTATTAATTCCTTTCAATAATAGATGTCCTGATTCAACTACAAAGTGAACCAGGAATCACAATCAAATGTAATCTCAAGTTGTATGTACACAATTTATAGATAGGATCTTTGTATTGACATATATTATTATTACAATATGTGTGTAAGTAGTGATGTGGTACTCTGAGGTAATACTGGCTTTTCAAGCTAAGTTGTTGTTTGTCATCATGACTTCAGGTGTTTGTTTCTGGTGGAAATAATATTGGAAAGATTCACAGTTTCTTTTATTTTCAAACAAATAACTGTCCCTCTTGATTTAATGTAATGTCAATTTTAGAGGGGGTATACACAAGATTGAGCTGCTCTGGCCAACGAAATCTTAACTTCTGTGTGGGCGGCAGGAAACAGTCTCCACTGCTCGCTTGCTTCACCGTTTTCTTGAGAAACAACACTGGTCGATATCTTGACCAAGGAGTATGCTACCAGCCGCTGGATTCAGCAAAACTCAGACCAGGTGCTGCTTTAATACTTTAGTACCACGGTCCCTGAAACAAGAAGGTTGTACCTCCTACTTCAGAACTAATTTATAATCTATTTCCACACTGAAGCACAATACATAACAAACACCGAGTTCAGCGTGGTAGGCCAACTGCTAGCTTCTCATGTAAAAGTATACACCAGTATTCCTCTCCCTAATGGTTACAACGCCTCTGCAATTCCAGCATTATTTCCTTCTATTCAATAAGATAGGTGTCATAGTACTATTTGGCAATCCCATGCAGTTATACTCCTCTCCGACAAGTTTTGTTCATGGGGGAGCAATATCTAGGCTTTGCCTCATGTTTGTTACTGAACCACACACATACAAACATAAATTTATCAATTCACATTCAATTTTCATCAAAAGATATCAAATATGTCTAGCTTACCACAATTCAAGGAAATATTAAACAAATACGTTGACTGGCGATGAGTTATGGCACAATTCCGATCTGCCTCTGTCCCAGGCTTTTATTAGAAAAATATGAGCTGGTTCTCAACGCACTTGCTTCTACAAATTGTATTTTCAAAAAGTGGCACTGAACTGACGCTCCTAATTGACTATATTAAATGGTCTAGCCAATGAGACCATGTTTACAAAAGACTTTGAAAAAAAGTACCCTTTCTATCATTTCCATTAACAACCAAAAATAGTATTAGCAGTCGACTAATCATGTTTCGCCTTACATATTATTCTAGCCAATCAACGTGGTGGCCTCATTTCCTCTAAAGCAGTGTCCAAACACGCCATTATGAGCAAATATGATCCTGTGTTGTCAGACAACACCACTATAGTATTTTGGCTATAATTTGTTAATTATTAGACTATTTGCTTAAAACCTAACATATTCTTTGTCAGCAAGTCCTAAGGCACCCAAATATATAAGTTTAATGGAGCTAAGTGGCTGCGTTCAAAATATGTATTTTCTTCTATACGATGGGGTGTCTTCTGTACTGTCAATCTAATGTCAGGATTTCAGACGTAAAACAGTATTGTGTCATGTTTCCTAATAAGCATTAACCATGTTTTTTTAAAACCTAACCTCGTATTGGTAGTGTTTTTTGTCACTGTTTATTTTTAAAAAAATCAAGCCTGCATGCCTTTCGCGTGGGCTGGCATTAATTTTAAATCGCGAAGCGATGTGGTAGCATTGCATGCGTTCCTCCGTACACATCTCTCTCTCTCTCTCTCTCTCTCTCTCTCTCTCTTCTAAGCCCGTCTGTCTTTTAGTTTACTTAGTGCATAAAATTACATTAATGGAATATTAAATCTAGGTCATTACGCAGTGTCTCTCTCAAGGTCGTACAAGAAATATAGTACTAGTTTTATTTTTAGAAACGCGTGTATTTGATGCAGTAGGCTTTACTAGTAAACGTGAAAGCGCTACACTTATGCAGACGAAGTAGAAAAAGGGGTTTTTCTTGTTTAACTAGCATGACGTTCTATAATACAGTCGTACGCTATTGTGACCGACTGTTCTTTTACCATTCTTCTTTCCTTTTATTGAATTACTTCGTTAGGCTTTACATTTACTTTCTAATTTAGATATGTGGATTTAGAATGTTTCACGACAGACTCTCCATCTGGTATATGGAAGCTAGGAATGATCCAAACCCGAGGTTATTTACCCAAAAGATCAAACAAATGATTTAACAATGGGAGTGGGGGGTAGTCAGGACGAGTAAAGGGTATGTACTTATATTTAACTATCCCGTGGGCTTTTCAGATGGGGTGAGAGGTAAATAAAAGAAAGAGAGAAGATGTTATATCAGTAGTAACTTAAGAAAATAAATTCGTTCATTCCATTTCACTCTCTACATACATACAGTGAGCTCACTATATACAGGCTTACCCCTATGTCGAAGCTGCATACGTTCCAAGGAATTAAATCACACACAATGTATTTTAAGACTATTATATGTTCTGTTTGACCAGTTCAGCCCCAGAAAAGCTCCGTCTAGGCTACTGCTATTTTTCTCGGAGATTTCGCTGAATTGGTGCGTTGAATATATATTTTCCTGGGTGGTGTATTCCTATTCGTACTGCAGGTATTGGGTTGGGATAAGTTTTTTTTCTAGGTTCTGTCGCAGTGAGTGTGAAAATATTATCAAACTGCAGAATGTTACTTCCAGGCTGTTCTCGGAAGGAATTAGCCGGGTATGACCCGTGAACTCTCTCTGTAGAATTTGATGGATGGAAAACTGTCATATGGGTTTGTTTAAAGAAATTTGTGCTCTAAGTTCTGCCTCATCAGACCAGGGAACTTTATATGATTTAAGATGGAAAAATCTTCTGGCATTGTCCGTTCCAGTTTAATATTTAACACCATTTAACATTGGCAGTGTTCTGGTTATTTAACCGCTCTCATGGGTTGAGAAGGTGGACCTACAAGGGTCTCTAACATCAGACTTTTTACTGTCAATGTTTTGTATGTTTAGGAACATATAATTGGGATGCCTTAAGCCATCTGATCAGGTATCTCTATAAAAAAAACCGTTGGGTCGACAAGGTATGATCACCTAGATAAAAGAGAATATATAAAACAGGTAATCCTACAATAACGTATATTCTAACACCCGCGTTATTTTTTTATGTAAGATCTGTAAAATCACTCCGGTATTTAATTATTTATATTTAAAAAACTACATGAGTGACTAGCTAATGTATCGATTTTACCACTAGCTATGAACTTAAAATTTACACAAGATGAAATAGAAATATGTGGTTATTAAACAATTACGATCACCTAGCGTCTTAAAATTATGTTACGCATCTATTACTCAGAAAAAAATGGATAGTTACTTTTTCGATTTACATCTGGAGAACTTTGCTATAGGTTTATTTCTTCTTCTTCTTTGATCCATAACCACAAACCATCAAAGCAGTCAGCGGCCATCACGCCTGGGTGGCGTCTTGTAGGGCAGCAACAAATTGATTCCACTTTGCTCGGTCGGCGGCCATCCTTCGTACAGTGCCCCAACTGTGGTTCATTCTTTGCATCTCAGCTTCCACAGTTCTCCGCCAAGTTGTTTTTGGTCGGCCTCTCTTTCGCTTTCCCTCGGGCGTCCATAGCATAGCTGTTCTTGTGATGGTATCAGGGTCACTTCTGAGGACGTGGCCAACCCAACTCCAGCGTCTGCCAGCTATGATGGTGTGCATGTGCATGTTACTCAGAATAAGTAGTTCTTAGTTGCTGGTGGTGTTTGGCCAAAAGATTCGGAGAATTTTCCTTAGGCAGATTGTGTGGAAGGAGGACAGTTTCGACATTTCCTTCTCTGTTACTCTCCAACATTGCGCACCATAGAAAAACACAGAAAGTACACAGCTTTCATACAGTCTTGGTAGACATAGTTTTATTTAATAGGTTTAAATTAACACAAAAATCCAGTGAAATAAATTAACTTTACATGTTAAAACTCTAATATATATTACCGCTGCACACAGAATGAATTAGACTCCACGTATAGAAGAAATCCAAAGAAATTCTTGAAGAATTCTAATAATATGAGCTAGCCTCCTCTTCAACTCTCTGGCGCGAATGATAACTGCATTTTAAAGAGATTTCTATATATATGAATTTAATGACAATTAATAGCCCCATGCGAAATTTCTCGCCTCTCTTGATTCTCGGGAACTTTTTCGTTTTGGGCCGCGAGTCAAATCTCTGTTACCCAACTTTCTACCGCCGACTTCCCCCGTTCGTCTTCATCCTGCAGCGATTTCTAACCCTCTTAGACCAGTTCGCGTTAATGTGTCAACCGGAGGTGTTAAAACGTTGCTTCGTTCTCAGAGACTACAACAGTCTTTTGATAACTGACCGCTTGCCTCTCTGGCGACGCCTCCTTGAAGGGGTGGCAGGGAAAGAACGAGATAGCTTGATTTTAATAGCTCGAGAGAGAAGACAGGAGGCGTGGCTAAACTAAAATTAAGACAAAGCGAATATCGTGGCTGCCCGCATGATAACTATTTGCATACTAATTAGCCCACGTGAGAATTTCCACGTAGGATAATGCATACTAATTAGCACGCGTGGGGATTCCACGTGGGATCCACGTTGGCGATTTAATTTCAACGTAAATTCAGGGCCCTCGGTGCTATTCAAGGGTACTATATTATCATCCGAAAATTCAAGGGTAGCTTCCATTATTCATCCGTCACATCAGGTGATTACTCAGAGTAAAGCATTATACATCAATGTCTTTTGACCTTATAATAAGCCGGAAATATAGGGGCTTTACCTGAAAAGTGTACTTGGAGTAATATTCGATCGTGGGCTATCATATAAGCACCATGTTGATCACATCATGCAGAAGTGCAAGAGAGGTCTAGCAACCCTAAAAACAATGGCTGTAGCGCACCTGGAGCAGAGACTACTGTTTCTTTTGTATCATCAGCTGGTCTTGTCGTTAATCGAGTATGGCCTGGGAATACTCACGCTGTCAATATTACAGTGTGAACGACTGGAGCGCATTCAAAACGAAGGGATGCGTATAGTCTTGGGCTGTACGCGAGATACCCCTATTGTGATGATGCAGCACCAGCTTGGATTGCTGTCAGTTAGATCCAGATATACGATGGCCCCGGTAAAAGCGTATATGCGTGTAACCACAGACAAAACTTATCCCCTGCATGGGAACATAGCTGACATCAAAGGAGCGAGAATAAAGAGGGGGATGTCATGGATGGCGCTGGCGGAGGAAACTATTAGACAGGTGACCCCAGTTGAAAGTATATTCAAAGGAGAAGAGTGAAGTAAGTCAGATGAGAGCTGGATGAACTACCAGCAAGTAATCATCAGCCTTGGTAGAGAATGCAGAACTTGGGCCAATGGGAGAGCAGAGCTGGAAGTTGATCAGCTTATAAATGATAATGCTGGGGATGATGATGCCATTGTGTACACTGATGGGTCTGTAATCTGTGGTAATAAATCAGCGTGGGGCTTCTCTGCTAGAGTAAAGGGCAGAACCGTCGCTGAACATATCGGGGCTTACATGATAACAACCTCCAGCATGAGAATGGAGGTAGAGGCAGTTACTGCTACCTTAAGATGGCTGTCTGAGACTTTATTAACAAAGGCAGCTATTGTATCAGACTCACAATCCATGCTTCGAAAGGTCCAAAATAGTTGGCTTGGACATGAATAGAAAACCTCCATAGAAGCATCGAATCTTCAAGAACTGATATGGATCTACTGTCTTGGTCATGCCGGGGTACGTGGCAATGAAATAGCTGACAGACTAGCTTCAAGAGCACCCATAAAAGGTGCATTGGCCATGGATAAGGAAGAAATACTGTTCGTCTATTAGAAAATGACACTGCAATCGATGAATCATCAAGGCTAAGACTGCTGGAATTCGGCATCGAACGTAAGACCAGCAGGGATGGACGTATGAGAGGACGTATGAGAGGACGCATCCGCCGTGTATACAACCAGTGCGCAACAGGAACAATTTGCATTCATACACTTCGACATTTGCTGCGGGAGACTGAGCACCTATAGGTTTGCCCGGAGTGCAATGACGTCGATTCTGATTAGCAATAACAATAACTGAAAAGTGTAGCTAATCTAGGGGCTTTACTTGAACAGTGTGGCTAGTCTAGGGGCTTTACTTGAAAAGTGTGGTTAATCTGTGGTAGGGTTTCTCAACTGGGGTCCCAAGGAACCCTAGGGTTCCGCGAGAGGTCGTGATTGACAACAACGGCATTTTTTGTTTAACTTTGCGTGCCGGGCGATGTTAAGGCTCGCAATGGAGAGCAGTAACCGAGCATCGCCATTTGGCAGTTGCGCAATAAGGCCGTGTTCACTTGGTTGAGTCCATTCTTGGTTTTTGAGGCGAGACAGGGGAGGCTGTTGATAATGGGTAAGCGCTGTATTGCACGAAGGGGAGAACGGTAGGAAGGTGATGGCAGCCTCTCCATTGTTTTGGCCTATTGTTTTTAGTAGCTTTACTATTCAACATTGTCAATAAAGTTTCGTGTTGTAAATAGCGCTAATTAAAATCACTTTACAACCTTTATTTAAATTAAATCTACCGAGCCTACCTTAGAAAAATTAAATACCATTTTGGCTTAAGCCAGTTATTTAACAGCAATTTATTATCTTTGCCTTATAAGTTTTTAAAATGTCTGAATGGGAAAGAAATAGACTAATATCAAGAAAGGTAAGCTAAGCTTAACAACCTGCTGATTTTTTTTTTTTTTTTTTTAAAGAAAAGTTGGCTAAAATAAACCTTTGTAGTTTTAAATAGGGAAGAAAGTAACTCTTGCACGTACTATATTTCATTAGCATCTTGTAGAGTAGAAATTTGTGATAAGACTTAGGTCTTCTTGGATAAGGTAAAAAAAAAATAATTAAGAAGGAAATTTTAAAACAGAAAACAAGAAATTTCTTCTACCTACACTACTGACCTGTATTAGAGTTGATATTCTTTATATGGAGGGGGAAGTAAGCAAAAAGAGTTGGCTAATAAGTTGGCCAAAATAAACAGATCCACAGAAAAAATATCATTCTACACTCAAAAGAGCATTGACAATCATTATTGGATTATGATATTTACAACTTACTGATTACGCTAAGGTACCGCGAGCTGTAGATATAATAATTTTTAAGCAGGGATTCCCTGAGACCTGAAAATTATTTCATGGGTTCCTCGAGGATAAAACGGTTGAGAAAGGCTGAATCTAGAGGCTTTACCTGAAAAGTGTGGCTAATTTAGGGGTTTTACTTTAAAAGTGGGCTAATTTAGGGGCTTTACTTGAAAAGTGTATGTTAAAGGTTTTGCAGTTGGTCCGTTTGTATTATATCTTGTATGTCTCATGTCCATTCTCAAATAGCGCAACAATATATGTGGACAACTCAACAACAACAGCAACCGAAATGTTGTTGCTATAGAAACAACTTGGAGGCCAACTGTCCTTGAACACATTAATATGCTTATTCATTAATGGTTTCTGCAGAAATGTATTTTATATGAGGTTGCCAGCCCCAAGCATAAACTCAAATTAATCGCCTTATAAGAGAAGCTAGAGAGAGCTGTATTTGTTTTTTCTTTGTCGGACCAGAGACACCATGGAACTACACTGGGAAACTTCTTGTCTTTATGAAATATTTTGTTGACATGTATTGATCTTTATGTCTAACCTGAGACACCGAACTGTGTTAGGGGGTTGTCCAAATATGACGTCACACATTGAGGGATTCAACATTTTTCTGACGATTTGTGACGATAGGTGGGAGGGCTTGAAGAAATGTGAGTGAGGAGCGCTTCTTTCATAAATGATGTTGGAACAAAATAGATTTTGTAACCTCCAAATTCCTAGTCTGCTTTTATCCGCAATAGTTAACAATTCCCTCGTAGATGACTTATATTAATATCATAATTTCAGCTGAAATATTGGTTAATTGTTACAGCCTTTAGCTGGTTTAATTTGGTTTTTAATTAGACATTTGAAGAAAAAAAAAGATAATTTCATACACACCTTTCCAATAAACGATGTTGGTGTTTGTCACGACGGTGGTTTAAGAGGTTCTGAGGTCAGATAAGATTGAGTGAGATACTGACCCCCCCCCCCCCCCCCCCCCCCCCCCCCCCCCCCCCCCCCCCCCCCCCCCCCCCCCCCCCCCCCCCCCCCCCCCCCCCCCCCCCCCCCCCCCCCCCCCCCCCCCCCCCCCCCCCCCCACCCCCCCCCCCCCCCCCCCCCCCCCCCCCCCCCCCCCCCCCCCCCCCCCCCCCCCCCCCACCCCCCCCCCCCCCCCCCCCCCCCCCCCACCCCCCCCCCCCCCCCCCCCCCCCCCCCTCCCCCCCCCCCCCCCACCCACCCGAACACCCCCCACCACCCCACCCCCCTCCCCCCCCCCGCACCCCCAACCCCTCCCAACCCCCCCCACCCCCGCCCACCCCACCCCCCCCCCCCCCACCCCCCACCCCCCCCCCCCACCCCTCCCCTCCCCCCCCCCCCCCCCCCCTACCCCCCCCCCCCCCCCCCCCCCCCCCCCCCCCCCCCCCCCCCCCCCCCCCCCACCCACCCCCCCCCCCCACCCCCAACCACCCCCCCCATCCCCAACCCCACCCCCCCACCTCACCCACCTCCCCCCCCCACCAACCCCCCCCCCCACACAGACCAATAACATTCCCCCCCCCCCCCCCCGATATCCCCGACCCCCCCCAACCCGATTACCTCCCCCCCCACCCCCCAGACCCCCCCCACCCACCCCCAACCAAATGTCCACCCCGGAACTCAAAAGGGTCTACAGGAACGAGAATGTTCGTAACTTGAAAAGCAATGCTTCTCACTCGTGTCCGCTTTCCCGTGACTCAAAGGATACGTAGATTCTGGCGCCACCAGAATGAAAGAGTTTCAGTAGACGGCACCAGTTTGTCGTCAGTAGCACGCGCAAGTAGGAGGGACTCAGCCTGTCTAAATTAAAAAATGACACGGCTAGACTCGAAATTACGCTCGTAGATGCTTAAATTGAAGAAAATGGGAGGAAATAAAATCACATCTAATAGAGAGGTGGTACTAACGGCTAGAAAGTGACAGATACTCTCATTCAATTCACGACAGTGTTACAGCAAAAAGATTTCTAGTTCGTTAAATCTAGGAGCATCTTACTCTGCCCTGGGATAATGATAATGTAAACCAAGTTGCTACAGAAGCCAATGTTTAAAGAAAAAAATTAATATTTTGGTGCAGGCTTTCTAAAAGGGACCAACTGCAATTGTAGTGTCATGCCTCCGAGGGAGCAAAGAGGGGAATGAATGACCGATAAATAAACTATTATTGTTGCTTATATGTGCTGTTGTTTCTAACATTCCTTATATTTCGTTGCACTAATTTTTTTAGAGTGTGTCTTTTCTTCATTCTTACAGCCTGGCATCTGGAACAACTGTACAAGCAAATATGAGAAGGTGAGAGGGAAAGTTTAGCAGAAGTGGTAACCGGGTTAAGGGAATCCGTGACAAACACAAGTAGGTAATGGCTGGCTGTGGTGATGAATACATCTCTGTTACAGATCGTTATCATAATTTTTTTTTGCATTCCTATCGGAGCAAGGAGCCACCATTTCAACTGGTCCCCTTGTGGGAAGGCTGCACCAAGCATTCTCATACACTTGCAGCAGTCGTTTCTGTGTTATTTGTGATGAGGTTGTCCGCCCTCATAATAGTAGCCTTCTACGACATGCCTGAGGTGCAGTAGTTCTATTCTGTCTTTGTCTCTTCAGAGACCCTGTAAACTACACATGTCGTAGAGTGCTGTCAGCATGGATAAATCTGTGAAGATGGAGTCATTTTTGGAAGGAGTGACATGTCATAAAGATAAAACTACTATTATTTGCTATGCAGGAAATAAATACAATAATTTTTTCGCTATTGACATACTGGAAAAAAAGTATACACACATATATATCGCCACATTGTCCATCTGTCTGTCTGTTCAGTTTTCCGTTTACCATAGACGATCTGTCAGTCTATCTATCTATCTATCTATCTATCTATCTATCTATCTATCTATCTATCTATCTATCTATCTATCTATCTATCTATCTCTATCTCTGTCTGTCTGTCTGCCTGCCTGCCTGCCTGCCTATCTATCTATCTATCTATCTATCTATCTATCTATCTATCTATCTATCTATCTATCTATCTATCTATCTATCTATCTATCTATCTATTATTCTATTAAATCTATCTCTGTCTATCTGTCTGCTTTTCTGTCTGCCTGCCTGCCTATTTAACCTGTACATCAGAAGAAATCACCCACTATCAACGCCTACCACACTCCCTTGTCTGTCAATACCGAATAATCTCATCTATCTATCTATCTACACCTATCTACTGTATACTAGCTATCTACCCTCTTATCAACATCTATCTATCTATCTATCTATCTATCTGTTTACTTTTTCTAGCTTCATACCTACCTACTCATCCACCTAGCTACTTACCTACCAACCATCCGACCTACTTACCATCCTACCTCCATATCTACCCACCCACCTACCCTCCGAAATACCTGTCTGCCTGCCTGCCTCCCCCTATACCTACCTACCCCCCCCCCCCCCCCCCCCCCCCCCCCTCCCCCCTACCTACCTACATACCATTGTCTAGTAATGTATGACATCTAATCGTTTCTTTCCAAACTACATCTCTCCGATTTCACCACCGTGTATTAATATACCAAATCAAGATCAACCGTTTTATTATGACCCTATCGGTTCAAGATTGTCTACAATTTTGGGCACAACAGACGAAGAAATTCGCGGGAAGAAAGAATAAAAGATTTAAGAATTAGTTCGACAAACTTTCATCAAACAAGTGGTGGCTGTGTTAGTTTAAATACCAACAGAAAGTTAACGCAGGAACCTCATATTGTCTACTCCCCCGCCAAAACTCTGCCAGTCTGTTACCCGTCCACCCCTGGAAACTGTCAGGCAGTACACAAAAACAGATCTTTGCGCGCGTGCGAGTAGCATAGAAACCCTAATACTTAGCCACCAAGTCATCTGAGAGTCGGGACAGACCCACACCACGGAGCGGCCAACCCAACTGGCGACCCCCCCACAGTGAGGTAGCTGAGTGTGAGTAGAAAGGGGTGATCTCGCGTTATTTCCTAATCCGTGGTGTTCTAAGTATAGTAATTCCTCGATTTTATACCTTACTATAATCTCTCTATATGCATGTTTTTTCCCCCACAAAGTGTAAACAGAATACGCAGAGGGTTTAAAAGGCAAATTTAATAAAGTTGCACAAGTCCGGTGCTTTGTGATAATGTGATAGCGTTTGACTAGAAGCAAGGAAGAGGGTCTTTTATAATGTCAAGTAATCCTAAAACCCTCGTTTTCCCCCAGGTCCCAAACACACAAACCTGTTCTGTCTCACACAAACCCTTTTTAGTTACTAAAGATCTGGCATATAGTAAGCACGCGCAAGTAGGAGGGGACTCTAGACCTGTCTAAATTAAAAATCCAAACGGTCGACTCGAAATTACGCTCACGTAGATGTCTTAAATTGAAGAAAAGGGAGGGAAATAAAATCACATCTGCTAGTACCATAGAGTTGGCTGGTATTGGGAACGGGCTAGAAAGTGACAGATACTTCCATTGCAATTCACGATGCCAGTGTTACAGCAAAAAGATTTTAGGTTCGTTAAAAAAGGAGCATCTTACTCTGCCCTGGGATAATGATAATGTAAACCAAGTTGCTACAGAAGCCAATGTTTAAAGAAAAAAAATTAATATTTTGGTGCAGGCTTTCTAAAAGGGACCAACTGCAATTGTAGTGTCATGCCTCCGAGGGAGCAAAGAGGGGAATGAATGACCGATAAATAAACTATTATTGTTGCTTATATGTGCTGTTGTTTCTAACATTCCTTATATTTCGTTGCACTAATTTTTTTAGAGTGTGTCTTTTCTTCATTCTTACAGCCTGGCATCTGGAACAACTGTACAAGCAAATATGAGAAGGTGAGAGGGAAAGTTTAGCAGAAGTGGTAACCGGGTTAAGGGAATCCGTGACAAACACAAGTAGGTAATGGCTGGCTGTGGTGATGAATACATCTCTGTTACAGATCGTTATCATAATTTTTTTTTGCATTCCTATCGGAGCAAGGAGCCACCATTTCAACTGGTCCCCTTGTGGGAAGGCTGCACCAAGCATTCTCATACACTTGCAGCAGTCGTTTCTGTGTTATTTGTGATGAGGTTGTCCGCCCTCATAATAGTAGCCTG
Organism: Oreohelix idahoensis; assembly: GCA_024509875.1. NCBI lineage: Eukaryota > Metazoa > Mollusca > Gastropoda > Stylommatophora > Oreohelicidae > Oreohelix > Oreohelix idahoensis. The sequence goes on from JAMPIV010022297.1 coordinate 291,571, forward strand.
TTCCCACCCCCCACAAAATGGCCCGAGGTGCAGGAAGCCCCTATTCCGAATTGATCCCATTCCACATCCCGCCCTCTCGCAACCTGCCCAATACGAAGAAACTACACAGCAATGTCAACTCGATTGCAAGCAACGGCAGTCAAATTAGTGCGTGCGACCCAGCTGGCTCTACCTCAACAAATTTCATCAGTTCCACGTCTCCCTGACCTTGAGGTAAAACTGACCCACCATTCCGGGCCCATACACCACCCTCACATCCCAACTCCCCCCAATGTTCAAATACATTGGCTAAACTAAAGCAAAGCAGTCCATTCCTCACCATCTACACATCAAAACCACACCCAAACCCCACCACACACCCAGCCACCACACACCACACACACAATATTGACTCACACAGGCACACAACACCACGACACACACACCACACACACCACAGCACCCACACACACACGTACATTACATACTTGTCTGGATCTGCCAGCCATGCCTTGCCGATCCCATCTAACATATCTTACTGTGCGTGTCTATCATCTCGTAACATGAGTCTGTGCAATCTGCCTCACAACAAACTATCAAATCAAAATTACACAACACTTATCCATCACAGATCAAAGACAGAACTGTCTGCCAGCCTAAGCCTGCCTGCCTACAGGCTAAGAGGCGTCTACTATCCAAACTATCTATTGTAGCTATGATCCTACTGGCTTAATCTATCATTATCTGTAAAACTAATACCTATACTGCAGAAACTATACTAACTGTTTGAACTATATTATCGCAAACCTGACCAACTCCAACCAAAATACTTGTCAGGCATCCCGACCTATTCATCCATACCTACCCACCTAAAGGGATCTTACTGTCGTCAACCCACAACCCCCGTGTGCAGACGCCATGGGTGCGCTCGATTCATTTCATTAGGAGCAACAAAGAAACCCGAACGATTACACTAATCTGTTTAATGATCATCACGTCTACAATTTTGGGCAACTAACATCCGCGATTTGCCTCCCCCACCCCTCACTCTCCAATTTCATCCATGTTATTAAATAACTACCATCCACATCTAACTCGTTCCCCATCACGCTCAGTAGAGTCAGACCACACACTGACGCACCATGACACAGTCAGGGCCACATGATCTTTGCGCGCTTAGCGCAGCATCCAAGAAACCCTAGATTAACAAAGAGAGAGGGACTCACAGAGCGGTATGCGTGGTATGATCATACTGGCTATTGTGCTCACAATTCGCGTACAAACCTATCCACCCTAGGATAACACTGCAGCTACCAACCTCGAAAAAACATCGGACCATCCATCCACACACACCATGAGAACAAAAATATACCCCCGCCACCTCGCTTGTTAATTGAACCCCTGCCCCAAACACCTAAACCTATAAACCCCACCATCATATCACTCAATAGGTATACATTAGAATTTGTACCTCCCCCCCACCCCCTCCTATAAAGAGATACCATACTAGATCATCGTTTACCGAAAACCCCCCCATCCCATCCTAACAGACCCCCAAATCTCTGATATGGCCTCATAAACTCATATAACCTACTAAAAGTTGTCCCTACCATCTCCACGAAAAACGAACCTTAACTCCATCCTACATTAACCCCAACCTCAAAAATCCCAACTTGTCTAAAAATCCCACCCCCAAATGCACTGAGGTCCAGCGTTTAAAAATAAGCCTATGAAGCATATAACCCAATATCAAAGCGATTACCTACAATCCTCGGACGTGCCGACAAAAACATAACATTAATAATAAAACAAATTGGATAACCCCAAACCCCATATCCACCATTCTGTTAAGCATCAAATAACGCAAAATATTCAGTATCCAAAAACTCTCCTCAAAAAACCTAGAGTCAAAACCCCTAACCCATATATACCACAATTAGCTCCCTCTCAGAATTATCCCTCCCCATATAATACCCCAACAGCATAGTGAGCAGCTGTTTTCACAAAGCTGCCTTCACTCCATGGACTATGGTGACTAGATGGGCACCATCATAGTTGGGTCATATCATTTTTCTATCACTCCCGCCGCGATGCTCAAGCAAAACATCCCCACCAAATGGGTCAACACCAGCACCCAAAATTCAGTACAATAGCGAGCAGTACTGATTTATGGGTGGCACCCGAGGAAGCATTAAGATCCCACCGCCAGTCCAGCAACAGACGACATAGCTAATAGTGCTACATCACTACGAAAATAATGCTGCCACTGGCTTACATCCAGAAGCCAACATAAAGCGTGGACCACTCCCTATCAATATCGATCCTTCCTCAAACAATAACCCTTCCATCTAGCACGTGGGATTCACAAATTTTCTACGAATATGCGAAAAGGAACAAATGCTCCTGGGTCGACCCAACCCCATATGTGTACCAGAGCAAACGCTGGGGATACACCATATTAACCATCCAACTGTCTTCCGTATATAACCTAAAAATTCCACCATACCATCAATAGCCTTAGTGTCAACACACGACGGATCAAGATATTGACTATATGAGGAATACAACTTTTCCAAACGCAAAGCAGCACTACCCCACCCCCCTCCCCCCCCATCCCCACCCCTCATAAAAAAAAGGTCTCCGTGTAACGGGATCCTTTTCCCCTTTTACCTTCACCGCCTACAAACGGGCCCAATACCACAAGTCGTATATATAACACCTCAAACCCCAACGTACCCCTCTTAAAAATGATTTGCATCCTAATCACCTCAACCAATCACCCCCCCCACAACCCCAGTACCATCCCAAATGCCTTCCCCACACACCAGCAAACCTTATCCGCCAACACCACCAATCTTCTCCTCTACCTCCACTATAACTATCCAACTTTAACACATTACAACTCATATCTTTAATTCACAAAAAGACTTCCTCCCGCCTTCAGACGATTTACTCCCCGCTCCCCCCCTTTTAAAACTCTCCCCTCATGGGGAGGTATACGTCGTGCGGCCGTGTCAGCATACTTACAATCTGAGACTTGCGGTTTGCACTGTGGGATCAATGCAGGCGATGTCATGAACCTTACCTAGAACCTTTGCTCATAACAACCCTTGCTATCAATTTCAAACATGATCAATATTTGAAGCACAGAACAAAAAAGATAACAACGTGTGAAATTATGTGTCTGAGAACAACTACTAACGTGAACATAAGAGATAGCATGCCCAGAAAACAAAAAGAAAACAACAGATAGAAAGCTGTTATCAAAAAATACCCCCAGTGTCCGCTGCCTGAACTGAATGGTCAGGCAGTCGGGCAGTGCCCAGGGCCCTCAGTAACAGAAGAGTAGCCCACTCTCGAATGGGTGGGCGAGTCGGATGGGTGGGCGAGTCGGATGGGTGGTTAAGGGCCAATGACCCTAATTGCCCGGGTGACCTAGCTCATTGTTATTACGCCCTTGGTGGAAGCTGACGCGAAACATACGAACCAGAATTGGGTCACAAAGGATGGTCACAGATCAAGCGAACGGGAGACAGTTTGTTGCTGCCCTATAAGAAGCATCCAGGCTTGTTGGCCATGGGTGTTGGCGTAGCTGGCGAGTCCTTTTTAGGGGCTTTATGCTAGCAGATAGATAATGTTAGTCCTATTCAGGACTTAGTATCTATCAACGCTGAGCGGAGTAGCAGACAACAGAGTTGACTTTTTTTTTTTGGATGGTAAATGCGCTCTGATATAACCAAATAGGTTGAAAGGAACGCGCCTCGCCAGAAGAAGACAAACACCGAACCCAAAAAAAGGCCACTGATCTCCGTCATAATGTGGACAAGGATCCAAGAAGACGAGAGACACCTGATCTGAAGACCATGACAAACCTTCAAGTTAATTTTTTCTATCTTGTCTTTCTTTCTGTCTTTCTGTCTGTCTGTTTGTCTTTATTTCAAACACTTTTGTCTGTCTGTCTGTCTTTCTTTCTTTCAAAGACTGTCTTTCTGTCTGTCTTTCTTTCTTTCTTTCTAACACTTTCTGTCTCTCTTTATTTTTTTCTTTCTTTCTTTCTTTCATTCATTCTTTCATTATTTCTTTCAAATATTATGTCACACTTTCCTTCTTTCTTTCACGCGATTGCTTATAATTCACCTATTTTCGGACACACAGCCTACTCAGCACCCTTGCTAATGTAGTTAATACAGTCATTTACTAAATATACCTAGTACCCGCTTGTGACGTTTCTCGTATACACTAGTGATACATGTACCCCAGACTTAGTGCTCTTGGCTTTATGCTTATTCCAATTTAGCTCTTTCTATCGTATCAGGCCGACAAAGCGAGTTTTGGTGGGAACATCTCCTGTTCCTTTATAGTTACATGGATTATAGTATTTTTTTCTCCCCATTTCTTTCTTTGTTGAAAATAATTTCTATTGATTTTTTTAAACAATTATTTGGAAGCTAAAAATGTCATTTATTTCGAGACTGTATGTAGTACTTTGTATAATTGAGAGATGTTTTTTTTCCAGTCCGCTAGATTGGCTCAGTCATTTACCATTGTTTATGTCACTAAATTCTCTTTCTAATTCCTTTGCACGATAGTACTAATTGTTGATTATATATAACTAGTGTAAAAGCCCGTCATTAGACGGGAATTTAAATTCAAAAGCACCAATGCCTAACGACAATTTTACTTATTCAAAAGTATTTTTTTTTAAAACCACTGTGCATCACAACAGTACACGAACTACCTAGCAGCAGCGAGGCTCCAATGTGTGTATACGGGATCACACTTTCTATAAATATATTTGTGTGCACACCGTCATTTGCACATTCTTCTTTGGTAAGTGTTACTCTTTTCGGGAGAGTACATATAAGGGAAACAATACAATTAATGTCTAACTTTCAACCAAAGTTGCATCCCTTAGCGTTACGCACTGACAGAAAAAGCTGGAATTTTATATACAGGATGATCCGCTGGGACTGCCATTTTGTTGTTCATATGGTTCTGGCAATCTCATCATGTAAAACATCTTAATACAGACAGAGAGGTTGCTAAAGTTCTTAGCACCCGGGGCAAAACTTACCTTTGAACCTTCCCCCCCCCCCTCCCCCCCCCCAAAAAAAATAAAATAAAAAAAATAATAATAAATAAAAAACACACACACTTGTAAATATATTAATCACAGTAAATACTATCTTAATAGTGTCTGATGGCACCCCCTTCCTGGCTGTCACGGGGCGGACCACCCCTCACCCCCCTCCGCAGTACACCACTGGCTAAAGAAACCACCGCTGAAAGAGTATGTTTTATTCCCCCCTCCCCCCCTCCCCAACCATAAAAGCCTGTGTGACATCGTTTTCTAATTTGATCACCTGGTATACTTTACTTCTGCAATTAAATAATGCACTTAAAAGGGTTATGTAAAAGGCACTCGTAAGAAATTAAGTAGACAACAGAAGTGACAGGCTTACTGGGACTCGAACCCAGAACCACCCGAGTGACACTGTGGCGAGATGCAAGTTAGATAATAAAGTAATAGTTGCCAGAAGTGGAGAAGAGAACTGGTGGACTAGACACAGGGATGGCACAGGACAAGTCAGGTGGATAACTGCACAGTTCTAGATGGTAGCTGTAGAAAAAAGCTGTGAAGTAAGTCACCGTCTCAATAGACTTATCCTTTACTTCAATAGTTGGTATAATATGCAGCTCGTTAATTAACCCTAATGATTTTAAAATATTAAATATTCTTTTGCATTTCCCACAAGAACAAAATTTCGAATTGAAAATTGGAATTTAACAAAACCAATCAACTGCGATTTATAAAATATATCAGTACACTTTGTCGTAAGTTGATATTGGTGTACCTACAACAGTAGTTGTCGCTGGGGATGGCTTATGAAATATTATGAAGGTCTCCAGAACTTCGGTCGTTAAGAAAAAGACCTATTTGAGATAAGGACAAGAAGAAGAGAATGCGAATGCTTTCCACTGGACAGAGTTTTCTAATAAATTATGGAAAGTTTTCTATTTCCCCACGACCTTAGCTTCTGTCCTCAGATCCTGTAAAAGTAAGAGCCCCCAATCTCATCTAAATGTAGAATTTTACTTTTATGTAAACATTTAACACCGACAGCACGAGTGATACATTAACGAACTAGATAAAAATCAAACGGTTATTGGGTTTATTAATTAAATATCTACACATATATAACTAGTAGTAATTACAACGTGATGATGGTTAAAGACACTTCACACAAAAAACACACAGGTGAGATTTAAATAATGTAGTTAGTTAAATGGGAGAATGAGCCTATGTGAAGCGAAATGATGATGTGATATGATACTTGTTACCAAACTGATGTCTAATCTACACTGTCCCTGTGTCTCTTAATGTTTTTCCCGTGAATGATGATACACATGTATGCGTAGACTGTCCCAGGTAGGTGAATGGTATATTGTGTGGGTTATCTCCAAGACGAGGACGTACTGATGAAGGTTTTTATGTAATGAGAACTTTGACGATATACAGTACTTCAACGTTTGGCACTATCTCTGTAGCGTTGACAAATCGTTGACTGTTGTCTTAAGAAAATGAATGCTGTCTAATCCCTGAAAGGGAGCCGCGGTAGCGTAGTGGTTAGTGCACTGGCTTCCTAGCTCAGTGGTCTATGACTCGATCCCCAGATGAGACGGGATTTATTTAGGCCGCAAACGGCTCCTGGGTCGACCCAGCTCCAACTGGGTACAAGAGCAACTCTGGGAAGGTTAAGGCGGCCGGCGTGATGTTGATCACGTCACCCCAAGTGTGCCGATGGTCAAGAAAATATGGGCCTAATACCATATTCCCAATATGCCTCAATGGGCGTGTAACGGGATCCTTTACCTTTTTTTTAATCCCTGAAAGGCACTGGCTAGACTGGCGCTCTTACGCGAAATGATCTTGGTATGTAGACTAAACAACTTGAGTATGTACTCTTGATGCAAAAGCTTGTAAATATGGAACCTCCTTTTCCCTTGGCAAATTCATTAAGAACAATATAAACTCCACATATATGAATTAAATATCCACACAGGAATGAACAAGTTTACTGAGGCTTAGCTCTGGGAAAATCTTCTGCCTCACAAATGTTGGTAACTTCGTACTGATTTCATCGCGTCCTCTGATTATATCTCTGTGTGTTCAGGCACTGGATGTGTGACGTATAACTCCGCCTACAAACCAATCGCTAGGCCTCCATATTGTTGTTTTGGCCTTGGCTCTCTCTTGTTCCCTGTCAGTCCGTGTCACTGGCTAAAAATGGGTGGGCTGTCGCAACAACTTTCAATGCCGTGCTGCATGTCCGTTTTTGCCAGACAATCAGGTTGTTTGACTATTAGCCTGCTAATGCAGAAATACCACTACAGGCGCTCACTTGGGTTCCTGAGGGTAAGCGGAAAAAAGGAAGACCAAAAGAAACACTCAGAAGAACAATAATAAGAGAAGGAAGAACGTTGGGCCTAAATAATGTGCAAGAGCTAAGAGGAGTGGCGTCACAACGAACAACCTGGAGAGCACTGGTTTCTGCCTTATGCGCCGTGTTTGGCGCTTAAAGAATTTATTATTATTATTATTAATGCAGAAACCTACGCCTCCTCTGTCACAAAGCTTTCTGTCTTTGTCGCAGCATGCGTACAATGGTGGAGCCCATTGCTCCTTATCTCGCTCTATACTCGACATCTAAGAGACTTAAAACCCTATCATCGGCTACCATCTCGCAACACACATTCCTGGGCAAGTCACAAGCCCTTTTTTGTCCCTCCGTCGCGCCGGGTTTAATTTTTTCCAATGTGGTATATTTTGTGATGTTTACCTGGGGGATTATGTATCAAAAGAATTCGTACTATAGCCATGTTGGTTTCCTAAGATTGTGATGGAGCCAGGTGTGTTCCGCCAAGTCAACTCAAGGTTAGGGAACTAAATCAAAGGCGTGTATAGTAACAAAAGTCGTGATTAAGAAAGATTACTTTAACCACGATGAAAGAGCAAAATGTGGGAGAAACTAAAACTAGAAAGATGTTGGAAAAGATATAGAGTGAGAAAGATATACCTAGTATATGACACGCTTTAATAATTAAAATAGATGTCTAGTAAAAGTTTATGATAGGTATTTGCAAAATCACAAGCTGGGAATTAATAAATTGTCAGTGTCACTTCTCATCATATCGTCCATTTGATGACTTCTGGGTTTTGCTTTCTCAATAAAACAGTTCACATTCTTTTTCAGTTCTTTCTCTACAAACACTTCTGTCATTGATCAGGTGTAGACTTTCCAAGAGAGTTAATTTACCTGGACAGATAGATACGATGCTACTACCAGAAAATGCTGAAGTGGCTCTTTACTCACACATTGCAGTCTATTACGCTACTTACCAGAAGCTTTGTTGTGATTCTCTCTGGGGGAGAGGGGGGGGGGAGAACCTGCAAACATATGCATCAGATGATGGTATCTATTGTCTACAACCAAGACGATCCTCCGTTGATGACGGCCACTTTTGATCAGAGTCCTCATTTTGACAGCATAGTCATGCGGCCGTGGTCATGTCAGTCAAAGAAGTACGTCATATAATTAAAAAAAAATAATTCGAAAGATTTTGGGCATCATTCTAACATTGCTCTGAATTCCGTCTTAATTAATTCCATTTGATCCTTAGTTATGCCAAAGTGGTTTCCCTTTAAAGCCATTACATCATCAAAAATTTAAATTTCTTACAAGTACCTTCAACGTACCCCATCATGTGAATGATGTATTTAATGTTCATAGGACTCAAGTTTTCCTCTTTATTTAATTTTTAATATTCTTCTTCTGTCAATCAAGAATCCAGATTGGGTCAGGTTATATAACTGTGTCTGGTCTAGATAGAATTTAACGCTTTTAAAAAAAAAAAGAAGAAAGCCTCTAATTTACTCCAACTTGTGACGTTAGGAAAATTGGTCTACATTGAGCTTACGTCACACGCTTCCTTGTCTGGCTTTTGAATAGGTACCATTACAGTTATTGTCAGGCCTTTGACATTTTGAACTTCAGATTCTATTATATGGAGAATTTTTATGCTTAAAATGAAATTAATTCTATTACTGCTACCCTATTTTCGTTTCGTCATAGCTATATTGTGTGCACTTCTTTATTTTCCTATTTTTGCGTTTGTTCATTATGCCTTATCAGAATTAGCAGTATCCATTGTCTTTTTCTCTTGACCTGTCTATATTTTTCTTTGTCGCCTGTTTGTAACTGTGGTTGACGAAGGGTTAAAAGCAAAACGTCCAGTGTATCCAGTGTACAGTTAATTTGTTAAACTGAATCCATAACATTTTATGTTTTTAATTGACATATTATTTGTATGTTCTTTAAAGACAATCATATAAAGCAGAATTTCTTAAAGGTAAGGTAAAGGATATCGTTACACGCCCATTGAGGCATATTGGGAATATGGTGTTAGGCCCACATTTTCGTGACCGTCGGCACACTAGTGGTGACGTGGTCAACATCACTCCGGCCGTCTTAACTTTCCCAGAAGTTGCTCTGGTACCCAGTTGGGGCTGGGTCGACCCAGGAGCCGTTTGCGGCCTAAAAAAAATCCCACCTCATCTGGGGATCGAATCATAGACCACTGAGCTAGGAAGCCAGTGCACTAACCACTATGCTATCGTGGCTCCCAGAATTTCTTAACCTCTGATAATTAAAGGGATCCATAGCCTTCGTCGAACTATTAAAGGGGTCTGAGCCTTCATCGGACAATCAAGGGGAACCATGACATGAAATTGGTTGAGAAGCCCTGGTACCGTATAAAGAATTTCTTAGCTGAGAATATCCTGTCCCGACACTATATTACATTTATCTTTAACTACATTTTTACATTCTAACAACATAGTCATACTATTTTATTGTCTCTGCGTGTTGCACGATCGATGGATCTGACAAAACTGTGAGGTCGTAGGTCACACATGAATCCAGATGATCTAGTCATGTTCATTGTTCGTTAAAATCTATTAAATTTTCTATTGGCTATTTTCTTTTCAGACTATTTTAAGGCTATCACAGATAGAAATAAATATCGTATGTTTATTGATGTTCCTATTATTATCTTTCTTTTTCTACTTGGTTTTTCTTTGTCGTTCGCTTCTACAACTTCTTGTCATTATTTTACCCCCGTTTGTCTCTTCCTTTTTTGTTTCTCCTCTTTTCGTTGCCTTTATTTCTTTATTGTGTCTTTTTTCCCTGTTTCTATGTATCCTGTTTTAGGTTTGAGTTGTTATCGAAATGATAATACAACTGCCATTGTATACAAGTTGAGTGAACAGTTCCTTTCTATTTTTAAAATTGTAATGACTTTACCCTATCAAATTAAATTATATGAAACAAACATAAAAATACAGACAATTAACTGCAATCTCATTTCACATAATGCTATGTCACATTAGCATTACAACTCAAAGTAAGTGTAGTGAAATTGACAGAGATACAACGGTAAAATACTCAAAAGATAACATTTAAGGATAAAAACATAATGCGTAGGCTGCTGATGTACATGATCGCCTAGACCGCGGGTCATCACCCTCCATAAAATTGACTTGCTAGAATAGGAGGGGAACGGAGGATCAAAAAGGAAAAAATATGACTGGAAAGATTGCGTAGCAAGGCTAAGGAGACGCAATTGGGGGGGATGGCGGAAAGTAAAAAAATTCACGTCCCCCAAATTGACACGAGGTACGGAATGGACGCTTTTACGATACCAAGCTTTTGATTTGAATTGAGCGGCAGAACGCGGATGGTAGGAAAATTACAAAAATTTAAAAAGTAATTTTTCTTAATATTAATGTTAGGAATATAAAAATTAGCTGGCCAGATGGCCTATTCTGAGCAATGAAATAATATGATCTTAATTTTACAAACGGATAGATAATATTGAAGATAATGACAAAAGACAGTGTAGTTCACATCATCGCTAGACTATATTTAATCTAAAAGTGTCGTTATTTGCACACAAAACACGACCTTGGGGACGCAAGTGTTCAAAGTTACTTATTATGGAGGAGAGGGTTTTTGAGCGGTAGCTGTGTCTAAATATAACTTTTTACGACAATATTTTAAGGGGAGAGAAAGGTTGCTTCAAAAATCAAGCACATTTTTTTTAGAAACACAAGTAGAGACGGACAGACTAACAGATAACCATCCATACTTGACTGAAGCATGACTGAAATGACTTTAGTGTAGAAATTTGAAATTTAAAGTACAACTAGGCAGTGATTGGCCACAGACAAGCATATCATTAGCGCTCAGAGCGCATTTGGGGTCATTCTTCAATAATTGTTCAGTGTTAGACACAGATTTTAAAGTGTGGTGTTTTCCCATATGAAAGCAAGTGAAGTAAATTTAGGGACGCCATCCTATAGCCAGCAGCTCAGCTGAGTTTTGCTAGCACTTCTGTGTTAATTATTCATAATCTGGTAAGATTGAAATTATTTCTTTATATATTTTGAATATTGTTTCATGTTCGAGTGATTTGATACTGCCATATCAAAATCTAGCATTACAAACAAGTAGGGATTTTGCTCTAGACCCCCCGCCCAAGTCAGGGTCTAGGGACCAACAAGGTACATAAACTACAGCAAGGATTATGCACGATAGATCAAGCGTTGAAACAGATTACCTATCTTCTTTTAGGGCCGACAACTAATAATTATTTTTCAGAATCTATAGTCTGGGAGGATCTATCGGATGTAAACCCACCATGGTAACTGTGCTGTTTGGTCAGAGAGATCTGACCTGTCTGTATGATGTGGTTGTTGTGTCAGTGTGGTGTCCAGACGTGGGTATAGAATAGATTTTGACACATAGCCCATACTTTGATTGCAGAGCTGTGAGTTTTCTATCTACAACAAAGCAGAGTCTATTCGGTGGGTGACTGTACTCGAGTGTATCTGTGCAGTTCTTGTGACAGAGACCACCATTATTGCCCGCCAGCACGGAGAGGTGGGACCACAAGTTTTCAGCACCAGAGCTACAAAAAGATGAGTGAGCCTCTGGTCTGCTGGACATTCACCAACTATTGGTAGTGACTAATATCCCCGTAAAAATTCCCACCATTTTCTGGACATTGTGTAGTCAATATAGACAGGTGTGATGAGGCCACCCCAACAGCACAAACAGTAAATATCCTCCCAAAGAGATGACTACTCGAACTTTTTTAAATAAAACTAACTAGTCTAGTACTTAAATAGGTACGCTCTTGCATTTATTATGTAACATTCCATGCATATTTTTCATAAATTTTCAATCCTTCTTTTAAAATCAGTTCTGGTCACAAAAAACTTGATCCAGAACCAATAAATGTAATATAATTATATCAAAAACTTTATACACGTGAGTTAGTTCAGTGTATTTTAACACTTGTTAATCTTATTAGTCTTCTTAAATGTCTGTGGGTGTATTTATAACTAACACACCACATTACACATCATTACCCTAGACACTTTACGTAGCCACATTCATTAAGAAAAAAAAAAGTAAGTGTGACGTTTAGCAAGAAACGTCAGGAGCCTTCACAGCTGGCCTCAATTCATGTTAAGAACACCATCATACAATACCAAAAAAAAGTAAGTAGCGTGTAAGGTCGTAATTTTCTTTGGCTTTATTTTGGTTTTTGTGAATTGAAAAAACGTATTTGTCAAATGGCAGTTATTACTCATTGTTTTCGCGTTTGTTTCATGCATATTCAGGGAATTCAAGTTAGGGTATAAACGCAAATAGGAAGTGTCTTCACTCACACTGTATACTTCATCCAGTTCATCAAACCATATTTTCCACGGAGTATCCGCCCTCACATCTTCAAACACACAAAGAACAGAAATGTTGCCAAATTGGTTTGCTTTCAGACCAAACGGCCATTCATTTTGGTTGTCGGTGTTTTTGCGTTATTCCAGCGTAATATGATTTTAACTTCTTATTTTTTACGGGAATGTAATTTCTGATCTAATGTTTTCTTGTGTCCTAACTCGATTTTTCATAAAGCATATTTACCATGTTATACAATTTCTGTGTCATTAGTTTTTTGTTTGACTATTTGAGGAGCTTGAAGCCACAAACAAACTAAATGATATAACAAGACTACACGTTGTTTCATAACTAGACATGCGCCCTAATATTGGTTTTACATAATGAAGTTGCCTGCCCTTTACCCAGTCTGCATCTCTGTATCTTATTTAGTGTCCATGTTTGACTTTCATATCTCTAGGTTGAAAATCCAGTTCACTTCCTCACTGCCTCTGCCTTCCCTAACTCAAGAGCACAGTCAGGTACCCACTTACTGCTGGGTAGACTGGAACATGACGTTACCAGGTTTCGATCCGTGGAACCTGGTAACTTTGCCGCGGGAGGAAAGCTTCCTAACCGCTTAACCAATCGGACGCCGTTATACAAAGTACGAACGTAAACATCTGACGTATTCTTACATAACTTGTCAATCACATCCGAAATAGATATCTCATGTTTCCATATTTTGAATAACAACTCAACATTTAAATGAGCTACTGCGCAATGTTCACGGCGCAGTGTTTACAGTTCCCGGTGTTTCCTTTTCTTGTTACTTCTCATCTATTGACTGACGGAGCAACCTGACCTGTTAAAAAACGGCATGCAGTTCCGTTGCACCTGACAGAACATTGATAAAACTGTCAGAGGTCAAAACAAAACTCTCATTCATCTTCATCAGATTTTTTTCTTGCTTAAAGTTTGACAACGAAACGATTTCATTTATCACTGTCTTTCTCCCTGTCTGTCTTATTTTTTTTAAGCAGCTGTCCATGTTAAATAGTCTCGGAACTTAAAGTTAGGATTGAACTTGATCAGGTGATATCTGCTTCTTGAAGAGTGGCTGTAATGGGTTTCAAAGATGCGGACTTTAAAAAATGGGTACATGCAATGAATTCAAGGATTAAAAGGTACAAGAAGATCGCTAATGTACTCGTAGAACTGATGGAAAGAATCAAAGAAATGACCGAAAAAATGACTGTTGAACGTCTGCTTCAAAGATGCTCAACACATAAGGAACAGAGAAAGCGCATTTGGCCCTCACCAGTACCATTCCTGGAAAAGCTCTATGGAGATACTAATAGCCTTAATCTGACAACTGCTTTCTTTGAACATATTCAAGTTGACGTTTGAGAGTGTGCGAAGAAAAAGAAGAAACATACAAACATCAGTGTGACAAGAGGTGCGAAGGAGACGCTGATGTTTGATAGGAAACCAGCTGTTAGCATTACAAGGTATCTTATGTTTTTGAATCCCCAGGGTAACAGAAATAGAAGGAGTAAAAAAACACACACAAAAGGAGAAGACAACTGGAGTCAGACGTGAAAGGGATACAGAAGACGTGGAAAGAACTTGGCGTGTTTTGGTTGATGACCTGTGCTCATGGGAAACTCAAAGATAAAGATTGATTAATTGATTGTATATAAATCTCCAAAATGTCCTATCATTTGCCTCCACTGTCAGCTCCAGTACAGTACTTTCCGTCCTTCGTTGATAGTTCCGTCTCCTTCCCTCTTATAACCCTGAATAACATCTTCCTCATTTTCATTAATTAAAAAAAAACAGTTCTCATTTCCAGTAAATACCACTTTGAAAATACTTACATATGTATTTATTGATTGATAAATTTGTCGCCTTCCGTTGTCCTAAGACATTTCCATCTAACTTAATGGGTTCAGATTTAATGCTCAGCAATAACAGGCAAAATTCTGAGGAGGATAAAGTGGTGGAGTGTCATGAAACATTCTAAATCCACATATATAAATTAAAAGGTAAATGTAAAGCCTAACACATAAATTCAATAAAAGGAAAGAGAAATGGTAAAAGTACAGTGCTGTCACAATGGCGTACGAAAATCCCCCTTGTTTTCTACTTCGTCTGCAAATTGTAACGTTTCACGTTGATAGTAAAGCCTACTGCATCACTACACGCTTTCTACAATAAAACGTGTACTGCATTTCTAAGAAAACCTTGAGATACGCAAGCTGATTAATGACCTAAATTAATACTAGCATTAATTACACTACGTTAACATAAACGAAAGGACAGATGAACTTAGGATAGAGAGAGGGAGGGCTGAAAGCAGGAACGCATGCAACACTAACACGCGTCTCGCGATATACAATTAATGCCACCCTCCCCGCGCGAAAGGCCAGAAGCACTAACTTTTTTTCAAATAGACCGTGATAAAAAACACTACAACTACGAGAGTTAGGTTTAAAAACCTGAAAAACGCTTATTAAGAAACATGACATTATACTGTTTTATGTCTGAAAGCCTGACAGTACCCAGACACCACATCGTATCGAAGTGAACGGGAGGTAGAAGAAAATGCATATTTTGAACGCAGCCCCTTAGCCCCATTAAACTTATATATTTGGGTTCCTTAGGACTTGCTGACAAAGAATATGTTAAGTGTTACGCAAATAGTCTAGGAATTAACAAATTATAGCCAAAAGAAAATAGTGAGGGTGTCAGACAACACCAAATAATAATCGCACAGTGGCATGTTTTGAAACCACTATTTTACGGGAAATGGGCCACCATGTAAAATCCTATTTGATTGGATAGAAGTAAATGTAAGGCTAAACACGATTAGTCGGACTACAAATACTAATTCTTTGTTGTTAGGGGAAACGGTAGTAAGGGTAATTTTTTTTGAAAAGCTGTGTAAACATGGCCCGATTGGTTAGACCCGCCAATATAGTCAATTAGGAGCGTCAGTTCAGTGCCACATTTTAAAATAAACTTACTAAGAAACAGTGCGTTGAGATCCAGATCATATTTTTCTAAATAAAAGTCTGGGACAGAGGCAGATCGGAATTTGTGCCATTATTCATCGCCAGTCAACGTATTTGTGTATTATTTCCATGAATTGTGGGACTGTGGTCCTAAGTTATTGAAGCAGCACCTGGTCTGAGTTTTGCTGAATCCAGAGGCTGACAGCATACTCCTTGGTCCAGATAGCGACCAGTGAGGTGTCTCCAGAACACAGGAAGCAATCGAGCAGAGGAGTCTTTTCCTGCCGCCATCACGAAAGATAAGCTTCTGTGGCCAGTGTAGCTCAACAGTATGTGTCCCCCTCAAAAATTGACATTATATTAAACACCGAGGGACAATAAATTGGGTCAAATGACAGGAACTGTGAACTTTTCCCAATACTATTTCCAAGATAATCAAACACTTGAAGTCATGATGACAAACAACACCCTAGCTTGAAAAACAAAACCAGTATTACCTCATATTACTACTTCACAACTTACACACATAGGATAAGAATAATAAAATATGTCAATACAAAGATTATATTTATAAACTGTGTACATACTACTTGTAATTACATTTGATTGTGATTCCTGGTTCACTGTGTAGTTGAATCAGGATATCCATTACTGAAAAGAATTATTACATATATATTTGAAACTTTACACTTGACTCATTTAAGATAGTCTTATAGAGTGTTATATGTGTGTGAGTGTCACAGTGTTGTAAAGTGTTGTGGAATAAATTAAATTGTTTATCTGTCTGTTGTTGTTGTGACTTACACTTCATCATTTTCATAACCCTAGACATTTAGCGTAGTCATCACAATATTCCAGAATAATTCTGACTGAGGTATAAATGTGGTAGCAAGTAAGGTCATCTGTAATACACCACACTTATTAGATACAGATACCTTCACAGCTGATCTCAGTCAGTACACTAAGTCCCCTATAAATATTTATAACATCCCACTTTACCACATGGAGGGAAGCGGAGGTCGCTCGATGTTTACACAGGAGACATAAAACTTAAAAGAGGCATTTCTTTCCTCTCAGTTTGTGGCAGCAGTTGTCAGAAGTCGACGATAGATACCTACATCAGACGGATCTAGAGAATGCTTGGAACGGCAACCTTCTTGGGCATTTTACTCCTGTACAGCATCGAACGTGATCCCGGAAACTACTCGATTCCTGAAGTCAAAAAACCTCTGGTGAAACAGCAGTGACGGAACCAGGCTCCAGGTGACCTCACCCCGTCAGCTAAGTAGAACACTAGCACAGCAAATGGACAATTTTGTTCTCTCATCCGCCTACAAATAATATCTTCCGCTGAAGACAAATTTAATTGTTTTGTTTTGATAAAATAATTTTAGTTATTTTACTTTGTTAAACGAATAACTGATTATTACACCTGTTTATATGTAAATATAAGTCTAGCTACCCATTTAGCTACCCATTTAAATGGGTAGCTGATCAATGTGAGTCCATTAATACGGGGCTAATAAAAGGTAACAGCAAGGCAGCTTTCGACACATTAAGAAGACTATCAAAACCCCAACAGCCCAGGGTAACTGTCATAGAAGATAGCAATGGGGCTCTGCTTAATGAAAAAACAGCTGTAATGAGAAGGTGGACAGAATATTGTAAAGAATTATATAACTGCGAACTAGACACTGACTATAGCATATTAAACAACATTAAGTGTGAAAACAGGGAACTCGGAAATGCAGCAATATTACGGGAAGAAGTGGAAGAGGCTATATGTTCGATGAAAGGAGGGAAGTCACCAGGTGTGGATAATATCCCAGCAGAGCTCTTGAAATATGGAGGACCAGATATAGTAAAAATCATGACAACAATTTGCCAGAAGATATGGAGTACTAAAAAAATGGCCAAAAGAGTGAACGCAGTCATTAGTAATACCGCTTCCAAAGAAAGGAAATCTAAAAATGTGCAAGAATTACAGAACCATTAGCCTTATTAGTCATCCAAGTAAAGTGATGTTAAGGATACTTTTGAACAGAATAAAACAGAAATCAGAAGAAATCTTGTCCGAGGAACTGGCTGGCTTTAGACCAAAAAGGGGACCCAAAGATGCAGCAATAGAGAATGCAGTCAGCGACCCATAGCTTGACTGCTTGCATCAGGGTCAGCGAACCAGAGCTGACCAAGACCCTACTCCACCTCCACGTGGTGGTCCTGGAAACAGGCTACATCACTGCAGTCTGGCTGAGAGAGTAGGGATCGCAGAGGGAAGGCAAACCCGGTCCCAAAAAATGCCGTGCTGAAGTCGGAAGGTGCAGATATCACAGCTCCGGCGTAAACAGACACAACGCAACCAACGTCCTTTTCAGGACGAACGAGGAAGAAGAAGGAAGACCAAAAAGAAGTACCCCAGAACAAATCTTCAATATTAGATTACTGATCGAAAAACATCTCCAGCATCAACGCGATTTATACCATAACTTCATCGATTTCGCAAAAGCCTTCGATCGAGTCTGGCATGAAGGCTTATGGCAAATAATGAGAAAATTCAATTTTGATACCAACATCATAGATATCATTGAAGCACTATACAAGGACGCAAGCAGTGCTGTTTTTGCAAGCAATGACATTGGAGAATTTTTCAAAACAACTGTAGGAGTTCGTCAGGGATGTATCCTGTCCCCAGTGCTCTTTAATATATATCTAGAACATATTATGCAGGAGGCTCTCTGCGATTATAAAACAACCATATCAATTGGAGGCCGACCTCTTTGCAATCTACGTTTTGTTGATGATATCGATCTTATAGCTGGAACAGAATCAGAACTTCAAGACCTTACCTCTATACTGGAGAAAGTAACAAGAACGTATGGGATGGAAATTAATATAGAAAAAAAGCAAGATATTGGTGAATCGCCATAAGAAACATCTTCCGACCAACATTACGTTAAATGGGCAAACGTTAGAAGAAGTTAGCACCTTTAAATATCTGGGTCCACTATATGTAGTGATGGAAGATCAAGTAAAGAAATCAAGACAAGACTTGAGATGGCCTCAGCTGCCATGACAAGGCTGAATGTGATCTGGAAAAGTAACATCAGTTTTCCTGTGAAGATCAAATTATACAAATCACTTGTATTATCTATTCTCTTGTATGGGTGTGAGGGCTGGACACTCACTGCAGATACGGAGCGAAGGATTCAGGCTTTCGAGTATAAATGTTAGAAAGAATTTTGCGCATTTGCAATAAAGAGCACAAAACAAATGTCTATGTTAGAGAGAAAATAAACACCTATGCAGGCCACCAAGACCCCCTTTTGTCAGTAGTGAAACGTCGAAAGCTCACCTGGTTTGGGCAAGTAACTCGTCATGACTCCCTTTCGAAAACGATCCTCCAGGGATCAGTCGAAGGTAAACGGAAAAGAGGAAGGCAAAGAAAATCCTGGGCTGATAACATCAAAGAATGGGCAGGGCACGGTTTTTCCACACTTGTACGCATTGCTGAGGATAGAGAGCAGTGAAGGACCCTGTCTGCTGATGCTTCCACCATGGCACCCCTACGACCCATGACGGGTTACGGGTTGAGATGATGATGATAAGTCTAGAGTTGAATTAGTCACTATTGAGTGAATTTTATGTCTGCACCGTATCACTCAGTTTAAAAAAAATACGTAACCATACAAAGCTATTAAATTAATATTTTGGTGAATCACCTTCAGCTAGGGCTCCTAAATACGAGTCAAAACCTTTTCTCATCGAAGGAACGGAGAATAATAAATTTATAACAGCTTAGATGATCTCAGTTGTTATACTTCCCATTCTGTAAAATTACTGTGAGACGCCTTGAAATAGAAGCACAATCAATTATTCTATTTATATCTCTGCCAATAATCTTGAACGAAGGTTGATACTTTTGAAAACCCTCATCCTGGTGCTCAAAGTTTGACCATTGTTGGACCACTACTGCAAGGGAGATAACCCGCAATAGTTGCACATAATTACTCAATGTCACAGAAGACAACTCAAAGCTCTTAAACATCATAGAGATGACACATTCAAAGTAATCAAGTGAATTACGGAGAATACTAAAATGGAAACACTTCACTTAATTCAGTGATAATGCGGAATCTATATGCGATTACATCACCCACACTAAATGTAATTTTTTTTCCTCGGGACGACGTTAAAGTGGAAATAGCATTACGTTTCTGTTTTGATAAAATAATTTTCACTTGACGCTAAGATCTAGTCAATAGCTATTGAAAAACTAATGTTGAGTCTGAAATCCAGTCTCCGTTGTTGAACCTAATTCGAGCCAAGAACGTAGTCTAGGCTGTTGAGCCTAATAGTGAGTTTGGGTTATGGCCTAAGTTTTTTAACATAATGTTGAGTTTAGATTCATGCCCAAGTTGTTGAACTGAAAGTTTAATATACAGTCTAGGCAAAGTTGTTGAACATGATGTTGAGTCTGGAATATATTTTATGTTGTAGAACATTACGTTCAGTCTGGAACAGGGGTCGGGTACCCGCGGCTCGCGAGCCGCATGCGGCTAAGTGAGCCATTTCGTGCGGTTCTTGGCTCTAGGCTACTTAACTCATGGTGTCCATGCACTAAAATCATCTTTCATTACTTTATTTTTAAAAAGTGTCAACCATGATGTGATTTCTTTTCACTGCATTATTCACAAAGAAGCCCTCTGTGCACAAACCTTCCCAGAAGAAATGTTGAAGGTAATGGAATTAGTAGTTAAGATTGTAAACCAGATTATGGCAAGTAATCTGAATCACCGACAGTTTTGTGAGTTTCTCCAAGAAGTCAGTCATGAATATTCTGATCTTCTTTTGCATAACAAGGTACGGTGGTTATCTAGAGGCAAGGTTCTGATGAGGTTTGCTGCTTGTCTTAATGAAGTAAAGATATGGCTGAAAGAGAAGAAACTTGAATATTCTGAGTTATAAAACCCTGATTGGTTACAGAAATTCTACTTTATGCTGGACATGACTTCTCACTTGAACATTTTAAATAAAAAACTCCAAGGAAAGGGCATACAGCTATTTTGCTCTTGGAAGAAGTGCTTTCATTTGAGCACAAGCTGTCTTTGTTTGCTAGAGACATTGAAACTGGCAAATTATTACACTCCCCAGCATTAAAAGAACATAAGCAAACTGCTGAAAGTAGCATTGACCTGAAGTTCCTCAAAAAAGTTATTGAGAAAATGACAGTTTCATTTGCTGATCGCTTTCAAGAGTTTAGAACAGAAATGGCAACCTTGTCATTTTTTATAAAACCTCTTGAAACAGAAATCACCAAACTGAATTTTCCAGCCTTTGCTCAGATTGACCAAGCTAATTTTGAACTTGAATTGGTAGATTGAGAGGACAAAGCATTGTGGTGTTCAAAATTTACACATCTGGTCCATGAGCTTGAAAAATCTTGAAAGGCACAAATCTGCTCAGTCACTACAACACAAAAGGTCTGAAATAAGTGAGCTTAAAAAACAAGATCAGATCATATTTGATGTGTGGAACTGTTTACCTGACAGCTATGTTCAGCTGAAGAAATTTGCATTTGGGCTTCTTTCAATTATTGGATCAACATATTTATGTGAACAATTATTTTCCAACATGAATTATTTCAAAAGCAAATTAAGAAGCCAATTGAATGACGCGAGTCTCCAGTCATGCTTGAAAAAGAAAACAATAGATTATTCACCAAATATGGACCAACTTTGCAAGGAAATCCAACAGCAAAAGTCTCATTAAATGCCCTTACTTTTCAAGTGTATATTTTATTGTATTATTATGTTACATCTTATCTGAATATTTGTTACTGAAAAAAATATATTACTTATTGTGTATTAAAATAGCATTTGAAAAATTGTGTTTATTATTTCAATTATATATAATATATATATTATTGGTTGAGGGACACCATATGATTTTTTTTTCATGCGGCTCTTCAATTTTTTAAAATGGAGACAAAATTAAATATTTGCTCTTTGTCATGCATAGGTTCCCTACCCCTGGTCTGGAATCTAGTCTAAATTGTTGATCACAATGTTGAGTTTGGAATTTAGTTTAAGTTGTTGTAGAGATTTAGTTTCGTGTGTGGTCTGTGGTGTTAAACATAATGTTGAGTTTGGATTCCAGTCGAAGTTATTTATCATAATGTTGAATTATAAATCTTTGAAGGTGGTGCGAAGTCTCGTGACGGCACCCAATGTTATATAAGCAGATAATTATTTACTGTGAATTAATTAGTTTTAATTTTCTCATTCTTTTATAATTTTAATGTTTTTATCATTTTTTAATACATTTCGGCGAGTAAAATTTCTATTTTCACTGACGTTCTACGAGAAGTAAGAATTGTGGTCGTTTTGATGAGCCCCAAACTGATTTAAAACAGTAAAATATTACTTTAATAGCTCTGTTTGAAGTATTTAAAATAACTAAGACATAAAGGTGCAGTTCACTCACAAAAGATTAAATCAACTATAAATTTGTATATTTACATATAACAAATTTAAAAAGTAATTATAGTTAACAAGGTAAAGTAAATAATGGCTGGGCGTAATATGAATATTCTTTAAAATTTCATCACGGATGATAATCTGGATATGGTGCTAGAAAAACGTTCTTAAGGAAAAGAGTTCACTTGGCAGCTTTAAGTGGGTACTTAGCTGCCAGTAAGATGTCAGTTGGTTTCCGCTCCAGCTGATGTTGGTTCTTTGCAGATTGTGGACTGGTTCACTTGTCACTGGTCAAGTCTGGTGGCTGCAACACGTCCATCGTAGTATTGTGGGGTAATTGCGAAGATGGTCCAGCGTCTTCAAGACCGGTCTGATGTTGATGCCTAGCTTTGACTGAAGGCCACTTATACCATACACTTGTTCCACACACTAGTACCACCAGTTGGCACCACCGACTAGTACCATGAAATAAGAGAGAAACAAATACCCTCCAGATTATTGGGTTTCCTGGCACGAAAATCAAGTGCGGGCCCCCCCCCCCCCCCCCACTTCACAATCCCATCTGCCTCAGAACTTTACCCTCTCTGAGCATCAATGTTATTCCCAGTGAGCGGAAAACATTCAATGCATTTATACTGAACATGTTTAAATTTAAGTTTGCACTGGTTGAAAAGGTTGATATAATAAGAATGGACATAAGTTCTATCATCATCTACTCTCTGTTCCATGTGGAACTTGGGACTACCTCTGCTTTTGGTTCTCTATCAGAAACCCTCATAAAGCAGTCACCAGCTCTTGCAGTGGTGGTTCACGAAACCATCATTCTTTACGCTGAGGTTGCAAGCCTCATATGACTTGGACATCCACTAGCAATTTTAACATGTTAATAATGCAAAATATAGAATTATAAAATGTACAACTTACCCAAAAATCTCTTTTGGGAATACCAACTTCTGGCTCAGAGAAATAGTTAAGGCAACTTGATTAAGATGCCTCTTACACGTGGTCTGGGCTGTTGTCACGAGAGGGATTTAATATTGTTTAAAATATCAGATATCCTGGACACAAAGTTGTATCAGGTGATAACAGGATAGTGCCAGATAAGGGACTGGTCTTATAAGCAATACCCCCTTCTCTGAAAAGAGTAAGGGTATATAGACATCAAAGGTAAGATCAAGCTGTATAAGTTCCTAGGTATGATGATAGTGTATTATCCTAGGTTCCTAAATGCTCCTCTCCAGATCCTCTTCTGTTTATAATGTTAAGCTCTACTAGGGGTATTAACTAAAACTATTTACCAGCAAGAACTGTAACTTAACTTAAATAATTCAAGTAAGTCTGTTGGCAAATATTTACAATTTATTTTATAAAAGTTTTTCTTTTCTTTGTGAAAATCTTTCACTGAACTCAAAATTTGATTACAACATAAAATGAATAAAATCACTTGTAAAATGTTCAAAATTATCTACAGTCTTTAAATTTTAGGACAGTTTTTATCTCTTGGCTGAACTCACTCTGGTTGTAGACTGTCTAAATTTTTTGAATCAATAAAAGTTCCTTAGTTACTGAATTTCTGTAAATTACTGATCAGGAATTAGCCTATCTAATTGCACTATTTTTTCCTCATTAACTACTGTCTTAGATGGCTTAGTTATATTGGTCTATCTGGTTCTACACTGAACGGTAGCCTTGTTTGGCCACTTATCTCCTTTTCTTGTTGTGAAGCCTGTCCCACTTCGGTTCTGGAAAGAAAGATCAACTGAGATTCTTCCAGGCCGTGGATACTGGGTGGCTGTCCCTCTAGACAAAAAAGGGCGCTTGCACCACTAGCTCCTTTAGTTTTAGGCTGGCTCTTTACAAGTATACGTGTGGTACAGGATGTAACCTGAAATACAATTGTTAACCACTGTATTGTCTATCTCTATTTCCCTAGTACAGATGTAGGGGATGAGAGACAGTTTCAGACAGAGTGCAAGTAGACGCACAGGGAATAATAAATCAGTAATAACACAATCCAGTTCACTGTGAAGATAATCTTTCTCCAATTCCTTGGTCCCAACTAGCTGTCCGTGATTAGCCTCCATACAGTTATTAGGATTAGTTGGAAATACTATGTGATATCTTAAACAATGCAGTAATACAATCCCTTTCATCCGTTCCTTTGTTCCTGGTGTGTGTCCCTTTCCTTCAAGAAATAATTCTTTAAATGCTTTTCTAAAACTATGAACACACTTTCCGCTGCCATTCTCAAATATTTGAATATACACAGGCTTGGTTTTGCCTCCAGAAATTACACAGTCGTTTTATAACACATTTTTACACACTTCCTAACGCACCTTTTAATTAATTAATTAAAACTATATATATATATATATATATATATATATATATATATATATATATATATATATATATATATATATATATATATATATATACATTCTTTCTTACCCTCAAGTACATACAGTCGAGCTATTAATGGTCACGCAGTCTGCTCTCAGATGCAGAAGGCAAAAGAAATCTTCACTGGCAGAACTGGCCTCTCTCGCAAGAGTGCAAGTCCTTATTTAGGTCAGGGCCGGCCAACACGGAAAGCAGAACTGCTGCCGTGTGTTGCGAACACAAATATCGGCATACATTTGTCTAGATGTGCAAATATGAAAAACCAGGAATTCAAATATCTTCCTTATTCCTGGAGCAATTTCCTTCATCTTAGACTTAAATTACGCCCAGTGTTATTCTTCATCTTTATAGCTAATTGTCTTTTACTTACATACTTCCATCTTTTCCTAGGCGTAGCCTAAACAGCAAAATTTTAGAACAGCCTAATGTCTCGATGCATTCTATTTCACTTTTCTCTGTTATTATAATACTTTTTGTGGAAGTCTTTTTACCTACTTATACATTAACAGTCCTATTATTAAATTACTAACCTCTTCCAGGCGGTACTTCGCTCATAATACTGTAGTTTACCTCCAATTCCGATAAGGTTACACAGATTTAACTGGCCATGTTGAATGCCTAATACTAGTGTAAACAAACGAATAAGGAGGCCATTCCATTGGTCTGTCTAGGATACACTATTATAAAGTATGGCGTATAGTTGTGGTAAGAATGACGTGTTGTGAATCAGACTTCATGACAGCTGTTACTTTACAATAGTCTCCCACTATGACCTAGTGTTCAGTTCCCTAGTATTACGTGCTTTCCTTATTAATAAAAGTAGAGTTGTCGTTGTGTCAGTTCTACAAGTTGCTCAAACACGTTGTCCGGTCTTTAAAGTGAAATCCTGATCCTATTCCTTATTCCCGCTTGGCTGACTGTCTTCTTGACGAGCTGAATTTTACAGTTCCGTAAACTCAAAGGCGCTAGATTATAAGCAACATTCGGCTCACGCATCCAGATTGCTCCTATATGACAAGGCTCCAATCAGAAAATGTTGTATTTTAACATCTGAAATGCCAAAGCAATATCATGCAATATGCGTATATGCGTAGGGGTATATTCCCACTATCCTCTCGCAGAAAATTCCTACGTAACACACCAAAAATGCGATGTTTATAAGTCACTCCCCATATAAGACATTTCAGCTTCCGTTTATTATCGATCATATTTACACTCACGACTTCATAACCTATCACAGGTAATCTCTTTCAAGATAGATGCTTATCCTCAGACAAATCTGTCCGAAAATGGTTATGTCATTAACCCGGTCCAGTCAACTTTGTCAACAACTTGTTCAGACAGAAACTATAATCAGTGATAAGATAATCGACTCTGGCCATCCCAAGGTTGCTTACTTATTAATCGGGCGCTCACACACATTGTCTACTCCGAAATGTGTTACAACTTCTCACTCCACACATTCAGGTGTCAATATGGGTTTAAATGACAGTGATTGATAACCCTAATCAGCAAAATATGGTCGCTAAAGTCCCGACATGACAAGAATTAAGGGAAGGGAGTGTAAACAATGAATCGAAAATACAAAATACTGTCAGAGGTGGGAAAAAAAGTTAAGAGCACAGAATGAATTACAGGATAGCACATGTGACGTTCGAGGCTGTTTTGTCACGGGGTGGGGGGGGGGGGGGGGGGGGGAAGCTAGAGAAGGATTCGGCTCGGGTGCCAAATACTTAAAGTACACCCCTGATCTAGACAGCCAATATTGAACATAATTTACAGTTGACTTACCAGCATAATCTTGGAATATTGCAATTATTATAAAGTTGAATAATGGATCTTTGATAACAATACCGGTTAAGGTTAAGTTATGACTCTGAAGAGAATATAGAACCAAAATATTAAAACAGTTTACTAGTGAGTAATAGTAATTAACTTCGAGTGGCCATCGTGAGGTAGTTACTTCACTTTGTGTAAACAGCACAGAAGGTATGTTTAATTCTCATTAATTCAATCATTATCTTCACCATCCGGAGGAAAACACGCCTTCCCAAATCCTCCTGCCCTGTGCCGTCCGCTCAAGAGCTTTCCGTGTCTTCTTCATCTCTTCTGTTTTTGTGTGCAGTTCTTTTCTCCATATGTGACTCGGTTCCTCTACCTCTCTTACTTTTGGCATTCCAGAACAAGGACTACCTTGAGATGCTATTAACTGGTTTCTTCAATGTGCGTCCTATCCATCGCCAGCATCTTCTTATAATCTCTTGTTCCAGTGGTACTTGTCTGGTTCTGGTCATCAGTTCCATATTAGTGATCTTGTCATACCATTTCAGTCCGTCTAATCTACGCAAACATTCATTTATAAAAGTCTAACGTCTTGGCTGTTATTTTCGTTGTCCGTTGTCATCCTCATTACAGCTGTAACTGTCATGTCTCGCATTTATCATCATCATCACAGTAACCATCATCATCATCACAGTAACCATCATCATCATCACAGTAACCATCATCATCACAGTAACCATCATCATCATCACAGTAACCATCATTATCACAGTAACCATCATCATCACATTAACCATCATCATCATTATAACATCATCATCATTAACCTACCTTTCCTTAATGAGCATATGCCTTCATCAAATTCATCCCAAACCTTCCAGTCCTGTGCTGTCATTTCAAGATTCGCTTCACCACAGGGAATGAAGAAGTTGAATTGAATTCCAGAGGACAAGAGAGATGAAGTGAGAGCAAGAGTGAGAGATGGGAAGAAGGAAGTGGGTGAGACCACTGATTTTCGTTAAAGGTGCTGCTGGTGGTATTTCTGTAGGGAACCGCACGTCATGGACGAGCTGCCTTGCCTGTATGACCTCACGTGCGATTCATTTAAAACGGGGGGTTCCTAACTGGTATGTCCAGGTAGACCATGAAATGTGCCAGTAAACGTTTCATTTCTTCTTTTCTACGAAATACAGTACTAACAAAATAACTATTAGTACTGTGTCATGAAATCGGGCAGGTTTGGTAACAAGCTTCGAGGTTCAACAAAATAGGTTGGCAACTTCTGCATTTGACCGCATTATAAATATAGTTGATCATGAAACAATACGCATAGATAGAGAGGGGGGGGGGGGGGGAGAGACAACAATAAAAGAGAGAAACAGAAGAGAGATACAAAGAGAGAGAGAAATAGAAAAAGAGTGAGAGAGAACAAATTTCATTACAATCATTCACTTTGACATGACCATGTACGTTTAAGATAAAAATGTTATCATCTACCCTGGCCTTGAAACTTTCTACCTAAATCTACCCTTCTCCCACCTTCTGTCTTTGAAGCTAAACGCAGTGAATACAAACGTTCACCGAGTGCTAGAACCCTACAGATCCTACGAGAAGCAAAGTTAAACAAACTGCTAGACGCTGTGCAAATGACTATTGGCTCCAGCTCAGTGAGAGCATCCAGATCGCAGCGCCAACAGGCAAAATTAGACAAATGTATGACGGTGTAAAGAAAGCACTTGGTCCCCAAAAGAGTAAGACGGCACCGCTAAACACCATCAGCGGAGAGAAGCTAACCGATAAGGGTAAGCAGATGGAGAGGTGGGTCGAGCACTACTCTGAGCTTTACGCTAGAGAAAATACAGTCACGCCTGCAGCCCTTGATGCTGTCAAATGTCTGCCAACTATGGAGGAGCTGGATGCTGAACCAACATTAGAGGAACTCGCAAGGCCATTGATAGCTTGACCTCTGGCAAAGCACCAGGCAGTGATGGGATTCCTCCTGATTTAATCAAATGCTGTAAGAGTACGCTATTACATCCCCTGTGTAGGGTGCTGTGCCAGTGCTGGAAAGAGACAACTATTCCTCAAGACATGCGAGATGCCAAGATTGTAACACTGTATAAAAATAAAGGAGACCGAAGTGATTGCAATAACTAAAGGCATCTCTCTTCTTAGTATTGTTGGTAAGGTTTTTGCCAGTCATCTTAATGCGACAACACAAGTTAGCTGAGCGCATATATCCAGAGTCACAGTGTGGATTCCGAGCTGGTAGATCAACAACAGACATGATCTTTTCTCTCCGCCAGCTTCAGGAAAAATCAAGAGAGCAGAAAAGGCCTTTATATGTCACCTTTATAGACCTCACAAAGGCATCTGACCTGGTTAGTAGAGATGGACTCTTCACAATCCTCCTGAAAATAGGCTGCCCTGCTAAATTGTTAGAAATGATAAAGTCATTCCATGACGACATGAAGGGAACATACCAGTATGCTGAAAGCACATCAAAGCCCTTTGACATACGAAGTAGCGTTAAACAAGGCTGCGTTCTTGCTCCAACCCTCTTCGGGATCTTCTTTGTCTTACTCTTGAAACATGCTTTCAGAGATGCTACTGAAGGAATATGTCTTCACACTAGGTCAGATGGCCGTCTGTTTAATCTCGCAAGGCTGAAGGCAAAAACAAAAATCAGAAGGGTCACTATAAGAGACTTGTTGTTCGCTGATGACGCTGCAATCGTCAGTCAAAGTCAACAGGAGCTTCAGAGCTTGATGAATCGCTTCACCCAAGCATGAAAGGACTTTGGCCTCACTATAAGTCTAAAGAAAACAAATGTGCTTAGTCAGGATGTGGGTGCCGCACCAATTATCACTATCGATAACTATGAATTGGCAGTGGTGCGCCACTTCACATACCTGGGGTCTACCATCAATGACAAACTCTCACTGGACACAGAAATTGACAGCCGCATCGGCAAAGCTGCAGTTACCTTTGCCCGCCTTATATCGCGTGTTTGGGGAAACTCCAAACTCACAACGAAGGCCAATGCCGCGGTATATAACGCCTGCGTCACCAGCACACTTATATGGCAGCGAGCAATGGACAATCTATTCTTAGCAAGAAAGAAGGCTCAACACCTTCCATCTACGGTGTCTACGCCCCATCCTCGGCATTTCGTGGAAAGATAAAGTGACAAAGGTCGAGGTGTTGTCACGTGCTGGCCTTCAAAGCATGTATCCACTGCTTAGACAACGCAGACTACGCTGCCTTGGCCATGTCCGCCGCATGGAAGATGGTCGCATCCCGAAAGATATCTTCTACGGACAACTGGCAGATGGCAAAAGGACAGTTGGGCGACCGCAGCTGAGATTAAAAGATGTGTGCAAGAGAGACATGCGGGCACTGGACATAAATCCAGCAACGTGGTAGGTTGAAGCTGCCGATCGCACCAAGTGGCGATGCTATTTACGGCGCCACCTCATATTGGGCCAAAAGAAGCTCACACAATAAGCAGAAGAGAGGAGAAAACGTCCTCACCAGGAAAATAAGCAGCTGAAGGTTGACCGAATTGTACACTGTATTGTGGCCACCCCTCTCTTTCCATGCCTAGCACGTGACCGACACCAATCCAGTTATTACTTTAGTCTCTTTTCTGTGGCGAGGCAATGGTTGTCTGGATTTCTACTCTTTTATTTCTCCCAAGCACCTGCAACATACAAATTAAAAATTTACAACTCAAAAACCTCGGGGTTTTCTCTCTGTGTTTCTTTCTATGTTCCTATACGTGAACATATTCTTTTCTTCCTAGTAGTAATCTCTACTTCCTGCTCAACTCTCACTTCTTTAATTTTTCTTACTAACTGTTTCCTCTTATTAACTTCTGCCTTTTTCACGCCTTCCTTTCTCCCCATCACCTCCCGCATAAAGAGCCGTCAAAGCGACTGGTGTTTCTGATGATCGGATCATCTCCCGTTGTGTCGAGTACCACATCACAGTTTCCAACACAAAAAGGCAATTAAAATGATAAAATGTATAATGCATTGACACATTCAATATGGCATCTCGCCTGCATGAATTCAAATGACTGGTGACGTCATTAGACAGCTGCCACACACCACAAGATGATAGCTCAATGTGGACCCGCTAAAAAAAGGCACAATGTAAGTAACCGCCACAAGTAGTTTCTGGAACTCTCTCATGAGACACAGACAGAACATGACTACTGCACCCTAAGACATGTCTTGGTGGTCGGAGTGGCTAAGATATATGGCACCCGCATCTAATTCTGAAGGTTCGAGGTTCGCTTCCAATAAAAGAAATATAATTGTTGGAAATGTTTTTCAGAACCAGTTGTTCTTAATGATGTCACACTTCATCGCCCCCC
The DNA here is from genome assembly GCA_024509875.1 of Oreohelix idahoensis. Lineage (NCBI taxonomy): Eukaryota > Metazoa > Mollusca > Gastropoda > Stylommatophora > Oreohelicidae > Oreohelix > Oreohelix idahoensis. The sequence goes on from JAMPIV010022297.1 coordinate 322,391, forward strand.
CCCCCCCCGATCTCCTGGGTAGTGAGATCGAAAAAAGCAATAGGAGGCTCCATGTGCAAGTTGCGCACGTTACAAAATCCAACGGCAGTTGGGAATCGTAAAGAGTAGGCCATAGTCCCGCTGCGCTGCCAAAATAAATTTTAAAAATGTGAAACCTACCCACCACAAAAATATTTATAGAATGTGTGATTCTTATATACACACATTGGGATTCTCGCCGGTGCTACGAGTTCGTGCACTGTGCTGAGATCCTTTGTGTGATCTAAGGGAGGAAATCGGGGCACTGATAGAGTTGTCCGTGTGCAATGAAAATAGTACTTAAAACCAAAACCAAAAACCAATAGCTTCCAAATGTCTGTCTGTGTGTTTTGTGTTTTGACAATCTTTCTTGCTTGGTAGAAGATGACAAGTGGATGACAATGGAAGGGTGTCACGGGTTGCCTCCCCTTAGCTCTGCAGTAGTGGCCCAACAGTGGCCAAAACTCAAGAGTACCTGAAGTGGATCTTCAAAGGTATCTACCTTTGCATAAGAATACTCTTGGTAGAGTTGTATGTAGAAGGATAATGATGCTTCTACCTCCAGGTAGTATCCACAAGAAATTCAGTAAAGCGAGAACAATGCTGCATTGACTGAGTCCGTTAATTTTAGGATCTGCCGACAACTTTTGTGAAGGATATGGTTATCTTATAATTCGTTAGCTCCTTCAAGACCCAGCTGAGTTTATTCAGCGAATTTCCTCTTATTATTATTTAGTAGCTCTGATTAAGTGTATTTAAGAAATTGTCTGAGACATAAATGATTAAATCAACTTTAAATTTGGATATATATAAATAACAAATTTAATAATCACTTAGGTTTTAACAGTTATTAAAAACAGAACATTCTTTAACAAAAATTAATCATAACCATTTGATGTTAATGGGGAATTATATAAGGGGAATTTTCACTTGGCAGCTTTTATTTGACTATTTAGCTGCCAATGAGGTTTATGCTCCAGCTGGTGTTTTGGTTCTTCGCAGATAGGTGACTGGATTGCTCACGTTCCTGGTCAATATTAAGAGTTGCAGCACGTCCCAAGTAGAATCAGGGAGTAACTGCAAAGCTGGCTCCGCGTCTCTAAGACCCGTCTGATAATGGTGTCTAGCGTCGACTTCAGGCCACTTATACCCTCTCTTGTTCCAGAAATAGTACCCTCAACTGGTACCACCAACTAGTATGGCAAAAGAAGAGAAACAAATACTCTCTGAGTATTGAGATCCCGACATATACTTATATGCCCCTCCCTCCCCTTCTTTCCATTCCACCATCCCATCTATCTCAGAACTTTTACCCTCTCTGAGAATTAATCTTAATCCCAGTAGGCGAAAACGTTCTTTACATTTAAAATGAATAGTTTTATATTTAACTTTAGTTGAAAATGTTAACAATATAGTTTGAATATGTTTACATTTACATCAGTTGAAAAGGTTGAAACTTTCATTAATTTAGAGTGAATAAGTTTTACATTTACACTGCTTGAAAGGTTAATAATATAACAAGTATGTTCATCATTTCTTTCATCATTCCCGTCCTGCTCCATATAGAACTTGGGACTACCTCTGCTTTTGATTCTTCATAAGAAACTCGCAATAAAGCAGTCAATAATTTAGTAAATAAATAAATAAAGGTAACTAAAAGGTACTCGTTGGACATAAAGGATGACACCAGACAACAGTAAATAAAATATAAGTGATAGGCTTACCGGGAATCGAACCTAGGACCTATCAAACGGCGCCATCGCCTTGACGTGACAGTACATCGTGAAATGACGCTCAGCCAATTTTGCACCCAAAAAAGTGCATTATTGGCCGAGGTCATTCTCATGACACTCATACAACTATGGTATATAGGACCCATGAACGACCCAGACAGTTTAAAGAAGGTTGCCAGCCTCAAATGACGTGGATATCACTAGCAATTTTCACATACTAATCTTCACATGTCAGTATATACGTATTAGTTCACATGTTAATAATGAAAAAATACAGAATTTACGCCAATCTTTAGGCTCACAGACTGCTGGCTCAGAGAAATAAAGGCACTTGTAGAGGCCTCTTACACTTGGTCTGGGGTGTTGTTATTTTAACAGTAAGTTCCACTTTGACTTGTGTTTCAGTTCCCTCAGATTCCGGTTTTCCGTGTTAAAATGGTCGAGTTTTTCCCGGGCTTTTAAGTCCCGAGAATGCTCAAACAAGGTCCGGTCTGATAAATGAAAGCTGATTTTAGTCTTTACTCTTGCAAGGTCTGGTTATCTTCTTGGCGCGAGTGCATTTTCACAGTGTTCTGCTCTGGCTGAAGTGTCAGATTATATTGCCTGTCTTTCCCCGTATCTGTTTGTTACGATGTTAAGCAGGGCTCCAATCGGAAGGGCTGTTGTGCCTTCATTCCGAGTCTCTGCCAATCGTTTCAAACATGCGTCTTTTGTGGAGTAATTGTAATTATTTCCTCATATAAATTTCTGCGCGTTACTGCAGAGGTCATGTCTCCCAAAAATTGAATGAAAACATCCGATCCTCTCTCTGCAATGTTTTCTCATATACACATATTACTTTCATATAAATTAATGCCTTTGTAACAAGGTGTACCGGAAAGATTATGTCATTCTCGTCTGTCCAGAAATGTGTCGCGTAGGCGAGTAATCTAACTGCCCGTCGCTTGTGCAAACAAACTTCTTCGTTTACCCATATGGTCGAGGACGGCACATCAGCCTGATCTGCGATTAAACAAATTAGCTGGGCGATCTTCTTCTTCTGCGTTCAGTTTGTAGTCATGCTAAATCTGCAGGCCTGTCGCCAGGACGAAGTCCACAGTCTTTACCAGGTCGGCGCGGCAGCCCCATAGCTTCTGCTGGAGCTCAGCACCCCTTGGCCAGATCACACGTCGCAGGTCATCATGGTTGGACAGTTTTGGAGAATGTGTTCGGGGGTCTGGATTCCAGTTCCAAATGGGCATTCATTTGTGTGGAATATCCTGAGGCAATAGAGGTGGCCAAGTAATCTGCAGTGGCCAGTTCTCAGGCGGAAAATGGTGGTCTGTTGGTGTCTGTTTAGATTGTGGATTGGGTCATCTCTGCTGTATATATCCCCTTCCTCCTTCCACTGATTTTTGTACTTGTTGTGGATGATGGTTTTTGCTTCCCGATAGGACAAGGGGTGGCTGTATTGTTCCATTTTACTGCCACTTCTTGATAGAGCATCTGCTTTCTCATTTCCAGCAATTCCACAATGGTAGGTTAACCACTGAAGGGCAATGGTTGATGACCTTTGGATGATGTTAAGCTCGGATCTGATTTCATTCATCATGTTATCATTTCTGGCTGGGCGATTTTAGTGCTAACCCGTAGCCTGATGTCAAGCACACTCAAAATTTTCCAACATAATTGTCGGTTAGTATTATCTCATCCGTCTCCGTTTCCAGCAGGGATGAACAGGTAAACAAACAGACATGACGACTTATCACTGAGATGATTGTAAGATGATTTGAAAGTACAAAATATCTGCTTGATAGAATGAAAAGAAGAGGGCCCCTCGGATATGCAAGTAATTTAGTACACACACAAATGTAACTAAATACTGCCGTAGAGGGAAAGAGATCGACCCAATAATTCTGTGACAAAGGGAAGAAACTGAATACACGAGAAACTGTGCTATTCTCATGATATGAGAGACATGGCACATAATAGTTGTTTCCTTTATTTCCTGAAGGGTTGCTTGCTTGCTAGAATATATTTAGTTTTTTTTGTTTTGTTAAATGACTTTACGACTTCCATTTGTCCATAAACATATTCAAGTATGTTTTACAACGCGACTAATATGTGTATGTGCATGATTGGCAACCTCATCATGTTAAACTAATGGCCACAGAAACCACCACAGCAAAAGCACGTGACTGCTTGGTGCAGGCTTCTTGCGGGGACCAGCTGCAGTGTTGGCTCTGTGCTCCTTAGGGAACGCATAGAAAATGATGGTGATGATGATCTGTCCAAAATCTTCGGTATCATCTAATTTGTCCTGAAGTCGAATCTTCTCGTTATTTCCGGTTTCAAGTAAAAATACAATCTTATTGGACCAGTCACTATGTGGCCTGAACTTTATTGTCGACCAGCTATTAAGATGACGCATGTGACCTCCGTAGCCATGGCGGCATAATGCCACGTCACACATAATTCTTACCCAACGGCGATCCCCTGCTTGTTTACCCTCGCTCCCAAAAAGGGTCGAAATCAGCTGACTTAAACGGTATGTGGCAAATAAAGTTCTGGTACTAGAAGGCTTATGTTTAAATAAAGTGTATTTGTTTTCAAAGTCATTCATTCTCGTACTTATTTTTTTCGTTCCAGCTAAATTTGTGTCTTTGTTATAGTTTAATGTTGTTTTGGTCTTATTTTTATTCCTTTAGATCAGGTAGCCAGTCACCTGCATTCGTACTATGAGCGTAGTGTTGCCTAGATTCTTCGAAGCACGTTTCACTCAACCTTATATTAGGTTTGTACATGAGTCTGGCAACCTTATGATGTAAAACACATTGCTACAGACACCATCACTGTAAGAGCATGTGGCTGTTTCATGCATTCTTCCTGCAAGGCAAGGAGTTCGGCTACAGTGGTGATCCCGTGCTGTATAAGGAGCGATTAGGGCAATGATGATGTGCACGGATGGGCATGACAAGAACTGGTGACAAGAACTGGTGACAACAACTGGTGACAAGAACAGGTGAGAAGAACTGGTGACAAGAACTGGTGAGAAGAACTGGTGACAAGAACTGGTGAGAAGAACTGGTGACAAGAACTGGTGACAAGAACTGGTGACAAGAACTGGTGACAAGAACTGGTGACAAGAACTGGTGACAACAAAATTAGAAACTTTTGTCTATCAGACTTCATTTCACTGGAATTTCTTTTATTAATAAACTCGCAGCGTTGTTGTTAGTGATGTTTTTATATTAAGTATAGCTTTTGTACTTTTAATAACATTGCTGTTTTATGGTTAATTTTATACCCCCCCCGCCCCCCCCCCCCCCGCAGTGAGGTGAAAAAACGTAACAGAGAGGTTATTGATCGCTAGGATATGTTGCCTTGATGGTGACTTATTGTTGTTATAGCCAGGTTATAACTGTCATATGATGGAAAAATGTTCTGCGTTGTTTAGTGCATAGTAACTGTTACAAATAGCGGAACTAGGTTTTTTTTTTAATAAAAAAGGACACAGAAGGAGAAGAAAACTGTGAAATGTTTTGTTTTTCTTCTTCATTAACTGTCGTATAACCACATCTTATCCTCATCATCTTCATCATTATCATTTTCGTTGTCACTCCTTGTGTAGCATGGAGCCATCACTACAGCTGATCCCCGTAGGCAGCCTGCACCAGGCAATCACGTGATCTTACATCGGGGGTTATGTAACCATTTATTTCACGTGATGAGATTGTCGGCCTCATACACAACCTCATAATAGTCCTATTGTTTTTTTTTTTTTTTTCTCATCAGAGACTCACGGGAACTGCACGAGACATAACATCCCTCTCGTAAAGTTTGCGTTCTGCCTCAGGCTACTGTCATCAATACATAGTTTCTCACTGAGAGGCGGTGAAGGCGATGCTGGCAATGTACTTCTCTTGTGGAGCGGACACTTCTTTTGAAGTACATGTTCTACTGTTTATTTGTCTTCCCCACATAAAGAGTGTCAGAGGATTTACTCCCCTTTCTCTGCATTGGGCATTGTCAGAAATGGTCAAAAACCTAGAGTATCTAATGTGGGTCTTCAAAGATATCTACTTTCGCACAAGATTACTTGGCAGAGATGCAAATAGAAGGATGATGATGCTACTTCCATGAGGGAGTCTTCACAAGACATTCAGAAATCGAGAACAATGCAGAATGTGTCTTAATACAGTTAACATATTATCTTCCAGACAACTTTTATGAAGAGATATATTGTATGATTTATCTCGTTCAAGCCCCCAACTGAATTAATTCGGTGAAATCTTAATTTAGTAGCTCTGTTTTAAGAGTATTTAAGGTGACTGAGACATACGTGTATAGCACACTCAAAAGGATTAAATCAACTATAAATTCGTATATATACAAATAAGAAATTTAATAATCAATTATGTTTTACAGTGTAAAACGAATGATTCTTTAAAAAAAAGGTAATTATCACAGGGTGATGTTATGTATATTGAGGGAATTGTCTGAAAGTTCACTTGGCTGCTTTTAAGTTTGTACTTATCTGACAGGTTATGGACTAATTCACTCTCGTCACTGGTCAAGTCTGGAGGTTGTGACACGTTCCAAGAAATATCAGGTAGTAATCACGAAGTTTCAAGACCTGTCTGATGAAGGTGTCTGACGTTGAGAGCAGGCCACTTATACCACACACTTTCTTCCAGAGATAGCAAACTCAACTGCTACCACCGACTAGTATCATGAAAGAAGAGAAAACAAATACCCTCCTGAGTATTGGGTTTCCTGACACACAATCATGTGCCCCCCCCCCTCCCCTATTTTCATTCCACCATCCCATCTACCTCAGAACTGTACCCTATCTGAGCATTACTATTAATCCCAGTGAGCGGAAAACATTCGTTATATTTATATTTGCACTGGTTGAAAAGGTGAATAATATAATAAGTATGTACATCAGTTCTATCATCATCCACCCCCTGCTCCTAATGGATCTTGAGACTACCTCTGCTTTTGGTTCTCTATGAGAAACCCGCATAAAGCAGTCACCAGCTCTTGCAGTGGTGGTTCATGAAACCATCATTCTATATGCTGAGGTTGCCAGCCTCATATGACTTGGACATCCATTAACAATTTTCACATGTTAATAAATGCAAAATATAGAATTGTTTAACTTGTAGAACTTGTTTAAGATGCCTCTTACACGCGGTCTGGGGTATTACTTTACACTAGGCTCCCACTCTGACTTTGTATTCAGATTCCTAGGATTCCGGCTTTCCGTGTTAATGTTGGTAGAGTTTTCCTGGGATATAAGTCAACAAGATGCTCAAGCAAGGTCTGGTCCAATGGAATTCTGATCCTATTCCTTACTCTGGCTAGTTGGCTGTCTTCTTGACGAGGTGAATTTCACAGTGCTCTAAACCGGCGAAAGTGTCCGATTATATTGCAGCTTGTTGTTACTATCTGACCAGGCTCCAATCAAAAGTGTTGTTTATAACATCTAGAATTTCCAAGCCAATTGTATTCAAGCATGCGTGTTTTGATGGGGTTTATCTCAACAATTTCCTGATAGGAAAATTCTGCGTAATTTTTAAAAAGTCACTTTCCATATAAGGAATTGTTATTTCCTTTGATTTTCGGTCCTGTTTACACTCACGATTTCTACATTACCACAAATAATGTCTTCACGGAAACTTTTTGCAATATTCCGTCTTTCATGTGCGTGTCTGTAATAGGTTACCACCTGGATAATTTACTGTCCTGTACCTGTGCAAACAAACATTCATCGGGTGACCATCTGGGTTGTGTTCTCCGCACGAGAGAAATTAGGAAGTTGCAATAGCCATATCAGTGATAACCAAGCTCGTGGGGCGATCTTCGTGTTAATTCGGCTCGCCAATGTCTGGTACACGAGAAGTTTACCAACATGACGGTCGGTCAATATACATCACCTGTCTACTCTCTCAGTAGGGATGATCAGGTAAACAGATATGCCGAATTATTACAGGAAGAAGTGTAAACAAGTGACTGGGCATGTATTTCTGTGCTCCGAAAATGAGAAATATGTAGATAATGGGAGAGAGAGAGAAAATACGAAAAGGGGAGCGACAATATCGTCACAAAGAGACATGTCTGTCTGACCGATTTTTAGTTTATTGAACAGATGGAATTGGAATCTACAGTAGCCGGTTCTGAGTCTGAACACTGTTACTTGCCCTGTTCTTTTATGGAGTTGTATGCTTCTGTTAGATCTGACTCTGTGTGTTCTCTATGTCATTATACTTTGAGGCTATTTTTATTATTATTACTTCAATCTCTTCATATCTTGCCCTGTACTCAGTTTGAATTTTGCTTCCTTCTTATTTGTCAATCATATCTGTATTATCATTTATATACATTTTACCAGAGCTGGGGCACTGTACGAAGGATGGCCGCAGACCGATCAAACTGAAAGCATTTTGTTGCTGCCCTACAAGACGCCACCTGGTGTGATGGCCACTGACTGTTTTGACAGTCAGCGGCTAAGGATCAAAGAAGAAGATACATCTTGTAGTGCGCAGGATAGGAATCTACTGTACCTTAACTTTATTGAAAGAGTAGGTGGTTTTGATTAGTGCTTCTGACAGGCTGTATAATTCATTGTGTGTATGGTTCTCTGTGGCATTTATGACTGACAGCGTATCTGAGAAATGCACTATCCTGTCTTCAGTATTATCCGTATATTCCATCATAGTTATTGCAACTGTTTTCAGACAATCTGAGGTTGTATGACAATTTGCTATGGCCGCTGCGCTATGGATTTCCTGTTCATTCTTTTGTTTTGTTTATTTGTAACCTGCTGCACTTTTTGTACTTTATGTTGTTGATCCGTCTGTATATGCATGTGTAAATTTGTGTATATTGAGGAATGCAGACTGAAACAGGCATTGGGGAATGTAAACAGTGACAAACGTAGAGGAGTTCATGTGAATACATATATAGAGGTGTAGACTGATACAGACGCTACGGAATGCAGACTCAAACAGGCATTAAGAAATGAAAAATGAAACTGGCATTCAGTGGGGCGTACTACGGGGGGAGGGGTGCGAGGGGTGCGGTCCGCCCCGGGTGACAGCCTGGAAGGGGGTTCCATCGAATACTATTATGATAGTACTCACTGTTTAAAATGTACTTGTAAGTGTGTTTCTTTATAGGGGAAGGGGTGCATAAGTTAGGATCCGCCCCAGGTGATAAATACTTTAGGGACGCCTCTGCTGGCATTAGGGAATTCAGACTGAAACAGACATTGGGGAATGCAGACTGAAACAGACATTAAGAAGTGCAGACAGGGACAGACATTGAGGAATGTTGACAGGGGCAGATAGTGAGGAAGGCACACAGATACACAGGAGTGCAGACAGAGGCAGACGTTGATGGAAAACACCAGGGACAGATTGACGAATGCAAACCGAGACAGACACACATACATAGTGAGACAGTCCAACGAAGGTCAGACGAAAGCACAGAGAGATATCCACACTGAGAAAGAAAATACAGAAAGAAAATACATTTTGAGAGTGTGTAAAAGAAACACTTGAAAAAAAAGTGACGATAGAACACAAATAAATGTGTAAGTAAATAAAAATAATGAGTCAGATGTAGCGGCAACGTCAGTCCACATTCCCATGTATAATTTTCTTTTTCACCACCAAAGCAATCGATCTTAATTTGCGTCTTGTGACATTAAGCTCTGTCTTAACCAATCATTTTCACACCGCTCTTTACAAGTTTTATGCTTCCTTATCAGACACAAAGCCCTGTTTTTTTATATCCTCAAACGTTGCATGAAATTACACCTTACTTTCCCGCCAGTTCTTCCTTTTTTTATCTTCCATATCTCAATTCTGTACATCACGTCACAACAGTGCGTTTGGGAAACTTACCAATTGTCATGTTCCTATAATTCCAAATGTCACAATTTGTAATCAATTGAAGCCAAAGCAAATGTGCCGATCTTATAATATTCTCACAAAGTGATGTAAATACGCAAATGCCAACGTAGAAAAATAACATTTCTCAAGACTCACACACCCAACCACTACTTTTTTCCAATTTTGTTTCTTATATATTACAAATAATGTGGCACCATTTTCGCCCACTCTCATGGGATAGCGCGCGATCGAAATTTGCTGATATTTACGATTATTGCTGTTTCTAATCATGTAAGTAACAGATAATACTGCACAGATGCCACTTCCAGACTTGTGTGTACTGTAAACGTCTTATGACCAGATAAGTGCCAGGGAAACATGAGGTCAGAAGATGGCGCTGGCGATGGATAAGACACACATTGAGGAAACATGTTGATAGCTTTACCAGGCAGTCCTGGCTCTGGAATCCCCAGGGTAAGAGAAGTACAGAGAGACTGTCAAACCCGGAACAGAAATGACAGAGATAAGCAAGACATAGACAGACTTTGAGCTGATGATGACACGGGGCACGAGAACTTGGTGTGATGTTAGTGAAGGCCTATGCACCCGGGGGAGCTGAAGGGAATTGTTTTCATCCTGTATCTTTTCTTCTCTCTCTCTCTCTCTCTCTCTCTCTCTCTCTCTCTCTCTCTCTCTCTCTCTCTCTCTCTCTCTCTCTCTCTCTCCTAAGCTGCACCAAAAGATCGCTACAGCTACACGCGGAATCAATACAAATTGAACATGTAACAGAACACAAAGTTCTGGGGATCACGATTGACCAGCACTTAACGTGGAACTCCCATGTACGGAATTTAACCAAACACATAGCACAAAAGACGTACCAGCTAGCCAAAATAAAACACTTCTTAGACGCAGACACTAGACTATTGTTCTACACCTCACATATACAGACACATCTAGATTACTGCTCTACACTATGGGATTGTTGCCCTGCTTCAACCTCGAAGAGACTGCACTCCCTGCAAAAGAGAGCAGTGCGTCTGATCACCGATAATCGCACGACACCACACACAAGGACAGGAAAAGAACCCAAAATACTGTCGCTAAAAAAAGTCTTCTCTACAACAAAGCCAAGCTGACTCACACAATTCTATCTAACAATGCCCCGTCGTACCTAAGACCATTGTTTCAAACCAGTAGAAGGGAGGGACAACGATTACATCAGTTACGTCTGCCCAAACCTAGGATCGACCTGTTAAAAAAGAGTCTAGCCTACTCTGGTGCCTACTTATGGAACAGCCTTCCACACCACCTAAAAAGCCTACCTACACAATATTCTTTTAACAAAGCACTTTTCAAACACTTCCTCAACACTGATTATCTACCCCCATAGAAACAGTATTTGCCTGTCAACATCTCATCCATAGGTCAACATTTCTTTTCCTCTTCCGCTAATTTTTGTGTGTGAATATTTTGTTTTATATCCATGTAATATCATTATTATATTCACTTTAAAATATTATTATATAATGTAATGTATGTGTGAATGTACCCACATAATACTGTACTTTAGAAATGTGAGTCGTGAGAATGTACCCGCATACCAAAAATATAGATTAATTGTAGACGGATTGACCGCATGAGTGAGTGTCGGTATACAGAATTTATTTATTTTTATTTATTGTTTTATTTATTTTATTTTATTATTACTTTTTTCCCCCATTTACTAGCTTGTTTGTTTCAAAAAAAAAAAAAAAAAAAACCCTACTCATTTTTTTTTAATTATGATTGCATACTGTAAATGAATGCTGTTATGGTAACTTTATAATGTTGCATGCCTTTAAATTAATGTTTAAAGCATCATGTGGGAATGAAAGGATATAGTATGCAAGATTAATGAGAGTGGAAGGGCAGAATGTTAGACGGGCCTGCGCGCCCAATTCTTTACCCTTCGAAAATAAAGTTCGTTCGTTCGTTCGTTCGTTCTCTCACACACTCTCTCTCTCTCTCCCCTTTTTTCCACCTATTTCGCTTGTTTAAAACCTTTTATTTCTAAAACAATAACCCATTGTCACCAAGGTTATGGTGCGCACTCGGCTAGTACGCAGCTAGCGAGCTAAATGTATTGCATATCTTCTTCTTCTTCCTCGTTCGCCCTGAAAAGGACGGTGGTTGCGTTGTGTCTGTTTATGCCTAAGCTGTGATATCTGCACCTTTCGGTCGACACATCCGACTTCAGCACGGCATTTTTTAGGGACCGGGTTTGCCTTCCCATTTCGATCCGCACTCGCTCAGCCAGACTGCACTGCTGCAGACTGTTTCCAGGACCACCACGTGGAGGTGGAGTGCGGTCTTGACCAGCTCTGGTTCGCTGGTCCTGATGCAAGCAGTACAGCTATGGGTCGCTGACTGCATTCACTATTGCTGCATCTTGGGGTCCCGTATTGCATATAAGCTGCTGCAGTATACTTATTATCATGTTTCACAGTGACTATTTGAAAGTACCGGATGTATATAATTTTGTGATTCAAGAGTATTTTTTTTTCTCGTTTTAGAAAGAAAGAAGAATTTAATTTCCAAGCCCCGCAGCAGTTTTAACAGTCATTTTCAGAACAAACGGTTTGTTTTTTAAGTTGAAAAAAGCCTAATTGCGCTATAAAATGGAAGGCATGGCTGGTTTAATATGCTGTCAGTATACTAGTATTATACCTAAATTGTTACACTTTACGATAGCAGTATGAAACCTGCCTTTCTGAGTAGATTAATACACAAGTAAAATAGGCTAGGACAAGATGGGGGATTTGACGATGACGCTTTTTAACTAACAAGGATAGTGAAGCGACTGTCAAAGAGTTTTGTTTTTTAAGTAGAGCGTTTGCTGCAATTATTTGAGGCATGCATCTTTCAACCATGGTGTCGTACGGAAGGTTAATTGTGTTATTTTTGCCCGTCTGAGTATATAGAGTGGATGTCGACAGATACGCGAGAATGTATAGAAATAGATTTTTGTTTTGTTTCACAGGTGGTAGAATTGAGGAAAAAAGATCTGTCTCTGGAGAGATTAGGTAATTTCTTCCAGCCTATCCGTACGACTGTACTTTTAGTGCAAGACAGCTTTTATCTCTGTGGCCACTCTGACACTCTTACCTAATTGCCTGGTATGGCAGGTCTGTAATAACCCTTGGTAACAGAATTACTCCGTGAATATATTATTTAATCCACCTAATATTCTGTCACCCCAGTTGTCGCAGCTCCAAATTGGCTCCAGTCCATCCCCCGAAATTAGTTCATGAGGTGAACGCCTAATATGGTTGCGTCTCCTATAAGTGTTATTACAACTTGTTAAAAAAACTGAGAGAGTTATTGAGGGTCACTCTTTAGCAGGAAAAATATTTCCAGTATTGGGAAAACATCTGGTTTCTAGAACTTTGTTCATAGGCTGATGATGGTTCTTCTATCGGCCAACTTGTGGATGGTAAAAATTATATATATACTGTTCAAAAAAAGAAACGCAACTTTTTTGGTGTTACTTTTATAAAAGATATTCGCTGATTGGACATCAGTCAACCTATCGACTGTGTCCATCTGGTCATTAACTTCTCGTGGTTACCTGAATTGTACTCACCTCATGATTCGTGAGGTCATGAAAGAGGTCACGGTCAAAACAACATTTTTGACAATAACTCGTGACAGGTTCATGAGAATCCCGTGAAACTTACTGAACACAAAACTCTCTGACCATATTATTGAATGCCTATAAAATATTGACGCTCCTCGAATAAATTCAGTTGAAAATTCAATGCACAAGTATGGCTCATCTCACTACAGAACAACGACTCATCATCATTGGACGTTTACAGACTGGACAGTCACAAAGTGTAGTGGCCAGACAATTTAATGTGGTTAGAAGCACCATTAGTCGCCTTTGGAGGCGATTTCAAGAAACTGGCTCAGTGGCAGACCGGCCGCGCAGTGGAAGATCCAGAGTCACAACTCCTGCCGTAGACCGCTTCATACGGCTGCGTCACCTCAGGAATCGACTTGCGTCTGCGTCCTCCACAGTCCAGTCAATGTCAGCAGCTCGTCGAATTTCAGATCAAACGGTCAGGAACCGGCTGCACGACTCTGGTCTTTAGGCTAGAAGACCCTACAGCGGTCCTGTTCTTACGGACCGGCATCGCCAGAACCGACTGCAGTGGGCGAACCAGCATCCTCAATGAACCGTTGGGAATGACTGGAGACGGGTTTGGTTTAGTGATGAATCATTTTTTGTGCTCCAGCGACACGATAGACGGAGAAGAGTTTACTGCAGAGTCCATGAGTGCTACGCCCAGAACAGCGTTGATGAGGCTCCTCTACATGGTGGTGGAGGTGTACTGATGTGGGGGGCGATCAACTTCATGGGAAGAAGTGACCTGGTGCACATTGAAGGACGCTTGAATGCCCAACGATACGTCGCTGAAATTCTTCGTCCTCACGTCCTTCCACTTCTGGCTGCACGAGGGTCGATTTTTTAGCAGGATAACGCTCGACCTCATGTGGCACAACTCACCACCCAGTTCCTCGCTGACAACAACGTCCAGACCATTCCGTGGCCAGCTATGTCATCAGACATGAACCCCATAGAACACTTGTGGGATGAACTCGACAGACGACTCCGCCAGCGAGACGTGGCTCCAGCCAATCTCCGACAGTTGTCTCTTGCACTGCGGGAAGAGTGGGCAGCCATCCCACAACAACAGATCCAACGGCTAATCGGATCCATGTCAAGGAGATGTCGTTCTCTGATAGAGGCCAGAGGAGGTCATACACCTTACTGAAATGGAGGCCTCAGTCGCAAAGAATAAAAGTCCAAACCAAATTTAATGAACATCATTTCATTGTTAAAGTCTGAAAGTTTCTTCATGCCAAGATTGAAACATTAATTCCGTAAAATAAAATTTTGGTACAAGTTTGAAATTTGGTGTCCATTACCACTGCAATAATGTTGCGTTTCTTTTTTTTGAAAAGTATATAATTTCATATATATTAAAAAAAATTTATTGTCCTCCAATACTCTCTGGCGTGTGCCCGTTCACGAATGAAATTGGTGATGCACCGCCAAGAAAAGGAGAAAATAACAACTCCATAAAAGGAACAGGAAACAAAAGAAAAAAGACCGCTAGCCGCCCTTGCGATCAGGTCTGCGAAGAATACAAAAACATTTATATAAAAATATGCTAAACCTATATCTACACACACTGACGGGGACAAGACGATCTCTTCTCCACTCCGTCAGTCCTGATTAAATTTAAACGGCACACGGTGGTTCCTTACTCCTATCAGTTAAAAAATTCCACTTGCAGCTGAGTTCACACGGATCTGAGTTATGTTAGCTCGCCCGCCCCTGCTCGCTGGCGTCAGCGTACAATGAAGCTTATTATTTAATCTGTCCATACGCGCTGCCTAAACAATGATCGCCTGTCATTAAATAGCAATTAAATTGTCGGCATCTGTTGGCTTTGCTGTCTATGATTAAAATAATAGACACTATAACAAATGTGCACAAATGAAATATAACGTTTTATTCTATCCTTTACTATCAGTTTACTGTCTGTACGACTGGCGTGATTTAACATTTTAATAGAATATCTGGTAGGAAATCGCTACGCGCTACTTTATTTCACTCGTTTTACTAGCGAGAAAAATCTAAGTGAAAAACAAATGTTAAAAGCTATCAATTCTTAAAAACATATGCCCTATTATCCTTTTACCAGAAAATTCAGAAATGAAAATCCTCCACGAAAACTAGTAACAAATCCACACAAGGAAATCTGGTTTCTAGGACTGCGCTTAGACTATTCAAAATTCTGACTGACAACTGATGGTGGGGGTTAAGAAAACAACAGTATATATATTATTAGGATTCTCTGATCTCTGAATGCGTTAGTTTCGCGGTCAGGTGTTATCCAGAATTTCAGAAGTTAAGCGTATCAAGATAAAGGCTTTACGGTCGGTCTTCGTCGAGGTTTCAACCGTCATCAAAAGACTTACTGTTCCCTAACGAGTTCTCTCTGTACGAATGCCCGCTTTTGAAGATCAAAGAGCCCAGGGGTTTCTAACTCCCCTGAGTACGAACTTCAAAGGATCTGT
This sequence comes from Oreohelix idahoensis, assembly GCA_024509875.1. NCBI lineage: Eukaryota > Metazoa > Mollusca > Gastropoda > Stylommatophora > Oreohelicidae > Oreohelix > Oreohelix idahoensis. Next base: position 338,154 of record JAMPIV010022297.1, read on the forward strand.
GTTTTTGTCTTCCCCACGTGCCAGCCTGTCTGAGAACTATTATGATGGACAGATGCTCGCGTGAGGGCGAGGTAAACACAGCTTGATTTGCTTTCCTGTTATGACTGACAGGTCACGCAGTTTGTAAACATTGCGTTAGCTCTTGTTAAAAAAAGAGGCGGGACAAGAGAGTAAGCTGCAGAAATAGACAGTGGGTATAGATACATGGTTTCTAGCTAGCAAATCAGAGGGCAGCTATTAGGTTGCGATAGGCTGTCGGATTACTGTAGACTCCTTTCCATTACACGCCACACATAAAAAAGCGTCCTTTAGTAATATCGAACTTGATTATTTATTGCGCAAAAGTGGAAATGTATATAATGTTTGTTATGCTTTACTAAATTTGAATTCATGAAACAGTACATGTGAAAAACTGCTCAAATGGTTTGCCATGATATTAACGATGTCAAAGATGTTTCTTTTTCACGGAATATCGTTGGTGAAAGTTCGTTCCTTACCCTTGAGAGTCATAAGGTGCACAGTCTTGAGGGCTGTTCTGCGGTGTGTAAAAACATCGATTAATTTTTAATGCGGTGTTTGCACCGCTATGCACCTCCATCCGAATGCATGAAAATTGTACGCAATTGGCGAGAATGATGACGTATGCACGTTTCTTTGCATGTCGTGGACTGGACGATAACAGCAGTCTGCTCTTGCCTTTTGGGCCAGAATGTTGTGTACGTACCGTGTATGTACCACTCATGAATGTGTGACATTATCACTTTCTTGAATGTGTCTATTTATGTATTGCAAAGTGTGTTCATTTACAAGATAGGAAGCCTTACGACATATGTTGTCGTACCACTTCACTGGTGTGGATTCTCTATAAATGCAGACGGACACACATATGATGTATGGAATAAATGGATATTGCTCAAATATTGAACTGATTAGTCTGTTATTATTCAGCATGGAGTTGGTGTCTGTGGTAAAGTGGGATGTTATAAATATTTATAGGGGACTTAGTGTACTGACTGAGATCAGCTGTGAAGGTATCTGTATCTAATAAGTGTGGTGTATTTACAGATGACCTTACTTGCTACCACATTTTTACCTCAGTCAGAATTATTCTGGAATAGTGTGATGACTACGTTAAATGTCTAGGGTTATGAAAATGATGAAGTGTAAGTCACAACAACAACAGACAGATAAACAATTTAATTTATTCTACAACACTGTGACACTCACACACATGTAACACTCTATAAGACTATCTTAAATGAGTCAAGTGATTAAGTTTAAAAAATATATGTATTAATTCTTGTCAATAATGGATATCCTGATTCAACTACACAGTGAACCAGGAATCACAATCAAATGTAATTACAAGTATTATTTACACAGTTTATATATATGAACTTTGTATTGACATAGTTTATTATTATTATTCTATGTGTGTAATTTGTGCAGTAGTAATATGAGGTAATACTGGTTGTGTTCAAGCTTTGTTGTTGTTTTTCATCATGACTTCAAGTGTTTGATTATCGGGGAAATAGTATTGGGAAACTTTCACAGTTCCTGTCATTTGAACCCGTTAATTGTCCCTCTGTGGTTAACAAAATGTCAATTTTTGAGGGGGCACATAATGTTGAGCTACTCTGGCCACAGAAGCTTAACTTTCGTGATGGCAGCAGGAAAAGACTCCTCTGCTCGATTGCTTCACTGTGTTCTGGAGACACCTCACTGGTCGCTATCTGGACCAAGGAGTGTGCTGTCAGCCTCTGGATTTCAGCAAAACTCAGACCAAGGGCTGCTTCAATAACTAGGACCACAGTCCCTGAAACAAGAAGGTTGTACCTCCTACTTCAGATCTAATTTATAATCTATTTCTACACTGAACACAATACAGAACAAACACTGAGTTCAGAGCGGTAGGCCAACTGCTATCTTTATCTGAAACAATTTACACCAGTATACTCCTCCCTAATGGTTACTACGCCTCTGCAATTCCAGCATTAGTTCCTTCTAGTCAATAAGATAGGTGTCAGTGTACTGTTTGGCAATTCCATGCAGTTTTACTTTTCTCCGACACCGCCTGTTCAGGTTGGAGCACTATATAGGCCTTGCCTCATGTTCGCTACTGAACCACACACATATACAGACATAAATTATCAATTTACATTCAATTTTCATTAAAAAGATATTGAATATATCAAGCTTACCACAATTCATGGAAATAATACACAGATACGTTGACTGGCGATGAATAATGGCACAAATTCCGATCTGCCTCTGTCCCAGACTTTTATTTAGAAAAATATGATCTGGCTCTCAACGCACTGTTTCTTAGTAAGTTTATTTTAAAGTGTGGCACTGACCTGACGCTCCTAATTGACTATATTGGCGGGTCTAACCAATCGGGCCATGTCTACCCAGCTTTTCCAAAAAAAAGTACTCTTACTACCGTTTCCCTAACAACAAAGAATTAGTATTTATAGTCCGACTAATCGTGTTTAGCCTTACATTTATTTCTATCCAATCAAATAGGATTTTACATGGTGGCCCATTTCCCGTACAATGGTGGTTTCAAAACATGCCACTGTGCGATTATTTTTTGGTGTTGTCTGACACCCTCACTATTTTCTTTTGGCTATAATTTGTTAATTCCTAGACTATTTGCGTAACACTTAACATATTCTTTGTCAGCAAGTCCTAAGGAACCCAAATATATAAGTTTAATGGGGCTAAGTGGCTGCGTTCAAAATATGCATTTTCTAGGATAGTCGTGTATTTTTTATTTTTTTATGTTTAGAACCGCAACCTGTCCTGCCTTTTCGACTGTTCTGTCATACTAATGTCAGGATTTCAGACATAAAACAGTAGAATGTCATGTTTCCCAATAAGCGTTTTACAGGTTTTTAAACCTAACTCTCGTATGGGTAGTGTTTTTTTGTTCACTGTCTATCTGAAAAAAAGTTATTGCTTCTGGCCTTACGCTTGGGGAGGGTGGCATTAATTGTATATCGCGAGACGCGTGTTAGGGTTGCATGCGTTCCTGCTTTCAGCCCTCCCTTCTCTCTATCCTAAGTTCATCTGTCTTTTCATCACGCCGTGTATAAAATGAAATTAATGGAAGTATTAATTTAGGTCATTACGCAGGGTGCCTAGCTCAAGGTTTTCTTAGAAATGCAGTACACGTTTTATTGTAGAAAGCGTGTAGTGATGCAGTAGGCTTTTTACTATCAACGTGAAACGTTACAATTTGCAGACGAAGTAGAAAACAAGGGGGATTTTTTGTACGCCATTGTGACAGCACTGTACTTTTACCATTTCTCTTTCCTTTTATTGAATTTATGTGTTAGGCTTTACATTTACCTTTTAATTTATATATGTGGATTTAGAATGTTTCACGACAAATTCTCCCCTCTTAAAACAGACGTTATATGTCAGTCTATAATTCTATATACACATAGAGAAATTTATTATTATTATTTCTGGGGCTTACGGTGATTCTCATCACACGGATGGCGGCTTAAAAAATCCGCTCCCAGATTTTTCTTTCCAGATATATACTCTATGCAAAACTCATATGGCTGCATCAGTAATGACCAACGGAGTAATCTAGAATTTTCATGTCTAGCCTGCGCTAGAAACGACAAGGGTTTGTGATCCGTTTGCAACTTAAATGCCTTCCCATACAGATAAATATTGAATTTCTTTATCGCCCATATTACTGCAAGACATTCTTTTTCGCTAGTTGAGTAATTGGTTTCAGCTTTATTCAACTTTCTGCTAGCATATGCCACTGGGCTTAATTCCCCATCCAATGCATCTGATTTCTGTAGCAGTGTCGCACCTAACCCAATATTACTGGCATCCGTCCTTACAATGAATTCTTGACTTAAGTCAGGTAATTTCAAAATAGGTTTGCTTGTGAGCTTTTCCTTCAATTCCTGGTAAGCTAATTCACATTGTGGTGTCCATGTAATTCGATCTGGATTTCCTTTACGGGTCAAATCAGTTAACGGTGCACATATGGAATTAAAGTTTTTGATATACTTTTGGTAGAAACCACATAATGAGACAAAGGATCTCACGTCTTTCTTGGTTTGTGGTCTCGGGGCTTTCTTTAGTTTCTCTAAATTCTTGGGGTCAGGGGTCATGTTTCCCTGATAAACTGTGTGTCCCAAGAATTCTAATTCTTTACATCCAACGCAACATTTGGTTGGTCGGGCTGTTAAATTCGCTTCTCTAAGTCGATTAAACAGCATGTTCAGAGAGTCAATGTGTTCCTCAAATGTTTCTGTTGCTATAAGGATATCATCCATGAAATTTGTGATGCATGGGTTATTCAGAGGGTCCAATAATTTTCTCATCATTCTAGAGAAGACACTAGGCGCATTCTTCAATCCAAATGGCAATCTGTTAAACTCATAGTGTCCCTCTGAGGTACTAAAAGCTAGGTATGGTCTAACCTCAGGCTTTACTGGAATCTGATAGTATCCTTTACTCAGATCCACTTTTGAGAAATATTTAGCTTTATTTAGCCTGGCAAACAACTGATTTGTATCCGGCAATGGATCCACCTGTCCTTCTGTAATAGCATTCAGTCTCCTGTAATCTATACAGAGTCTATGTTCTCCAGAGGGTTTCCTTAAGAGTACAACACTGGAACTATACGAAGATTCACTGTGTGAAATAATTCCTTCCTTCAACAAATAGTCTATCTCTTCCTTCAAAGCTTTCTCCTTAGCAAAAGGAATCGAATAGGGTTTCATACAGACAGGTGTGGGGTCTATCAGTTTCATATCATATTCCAATAAGTTTGTATGCCCCGGTCGGTCCGTTAACACCTCTGTATGATTATCTAGAACCTGTTGCACTCTCTCTTTCTGATTTTTCGTTAAATGTGTACTGATTTTCACCTGTGCCGCTGTCTCACAGGGGTGTAATGGATATTCAAATGATGAAAGTGGTTCCTTTTTCATCTCCATTGCAATGGACAAGGTCAACAAGTGTGTCTCTTCCTGATTTTCTCTTTCCAAATATTTCTTCAGGAGATTCACATGATAGATTTTTTCTTTCCCCTTCTTATCTATCTTATAATTTGTTCTAGACACCTTCTCTAGAACTGTATATGGACCTTGCCATCCAATTTGTAACTTATTCTGACTACCGGGGAGAAGAAGCAGTACCTTCTCTCCCACAGCCAAATCTCTGTCTTTAGCCTTCCTGTTGAAATAGGCAGCATGTTTCTTCCTGGCTTGTCTCAAATTTTCATTGGCAAGTTTCCAGCCAGTTTTTAAACGAGTGGTCAGCTCATTCACATATTGGTATGAGGATGTAATATTTTCCTCTGCCTTTTCATCAGTCCACGTTCTTAACAGCGTTACATATGGACCTTTAATTTTGTGGACCTATTTGTCCATGCACCGGTATGGTCTCTTCCACTCGAAGCGCTATAGTGATGATTTTTCTTCCCAGAAGTATCATGCACAAAACGACCGCTACCAATTCTTTTCTTGGGGCTTTCTCCCCACTTAGAATTCTTGATGAGAGATTTCCTCTCTACATCCTCTTCCTCCAGTTTGTTTAAGTCCGATTGAGGGATTTTCGGCTTATCCTGGGGTAAGACATCTTTTTGCACTCTCTGCATAGTGGCCATTGTAAAACAGTTAATTGAAGCTTGTCCGTGAAAAGGGGCTTCCCATTCCATTTGGTCCACTTTATCAAATTTATTTTTCTTTGTATTGTCAGGCCTAAGTTTGCCCCGTGGCGTGTCCAGGTCCTGATCAATGTTCCCACTTGTGGGTGTTCCCTCATGTGCTATGCTACATCTTTCTACAAAATTCTCAATGTCCCACCTTGCCTTGGGCCAATAATAATTGTGAGCCACCTTTTGGATGATGGTATATATTTTCTCATGGTCCCCATCTTGTTTCACATGTAGGCTCCTTATTAAGTCTGCCCTATATCTCTTTGGAAGAACCAACTGTCCATGACCATGGGATCTAGTTCCGGCCTTCCTGTAAATCAACTTGTTTTTCATGTAAAAATCTCCCTTGCCTGGAGTTGTATGACAAGTTGACAATTTCCTGAAACAAGGCTTGAGGGTCTTATCCCCAGCCTGTGCCTTCCTCATCTCATCTGGAGTGGTATTTATCAGAATATCCTCCTCCTTTCTTGAGGTCGACCTGACCTGAAGGGTGGCCATAACTATAGGGTTCCTTCTGCAATGGTCAGTGTCATGATTGTTCATCTTACAATTTTTACACCACCTCCTTCCTTGGTTGTAAGATTTTCTTTCATCATATTTCCTTTCATCGAATTGTGGGGTTTTATTTTTATTGTCATACCGTGGCCTATCAAACTGGTGCTTACCTTTGTTTTGATCTCTAGGATCAAATTTATTAAAGTTCTGTGGTGCCTTAAAATTATCTACCTGTTTCTTTTTATTACCTGATACCTCTGCCTGAGCTGCTTGATACCTTTCAGCAACATTTAGCAACTCACCCAGCCTCTCTGCACCTTGTTCCATGAGAAACTTTCTCAGGTCTGGAGCCATGGACTCTCTTAATTGTTCTATAAGGACCATTTCCTTAAGATCTTGGGTTTTCCCCAGAGAAGTCCATTTCTCCAAGTATGTCTCTATCCGTGCAGAGAACTGGTGATAGGTTTCACCTGACAGTAGTTTAGCATTCCTAAATTTTTTTTTCTATAAAATTCTGCGTTCTTTTCATATCTTAACAAAAGAGCCTGCTTTAGCATGTCATAATTTTCTTGATCACCTCTGTTCATTTTGGCAAAAACTTCATAAGCTGCCCCACGAAGCCCTTGAGATAACTTTAAGCTCCACCTTTCTCTCTCTAACCCATACGTGGTAGCTAATAGTTCATATCTATTTAGATAGCTCTCAATATCATCGTCTTTCTCAACAAAATGATCTAAATGAAAGTTCATAGCTGAGGTTGAGGCTCCCTGACTAGCAGTAGCATCGGAGGTAAAGGGACTGGCACCATTTTCAGGAGCATGGCCTTGAAACTCAAACTCCCTTAGTCGTAACTCATGTTCCCTTTGTAATCTTTTATCTTCTGCTTCCCTTTCTGCAGCTAATCGCTTGTCTTCCCTTTCTGCAGCTAATCGCTTGTCTTCCCTTTCTGCAGCTAATCTTTTTTCCTCGGCTTCTCTTTCTGCAGCCAATCTTTTGTCTTCTCTTTCTGCCTCCAATTTCTTAGCCTCAGCCTCAATCTGCAACCTCTTAGCCTCAGCCTCAATCTGCAACCTCTTAATTTCTTTTTCAGCCTCTAACTTTCTTTCAGCCTCTTTTTCTAATCTTCTTTCTTCGCGTTCAATATATTTGTCACATTCAGCAGTGACATAAGCAATCATAATTTGCCCGTCCATTCCTAACTCTTTCGCAGTCTGCACAGCAGCAGATCGAAATTTGTCCAGGTCCGCCATTTTCTACCAGGTAAATGTATATAATGTCTAACTAAACAATACAATTTCTAATAGCCAATAACAACCACAGGCACTGAGAGCTCAACGTTATTTGTTCTCACCCAAGGATACCTTTTTAATTTTTATTATTCCCTGAAGTGAATTACCCCCAATATTTATAATAGGGAAAGATTCAAAATCCCGGGCAGGACCCCAATATATGTGGTAAAGTGGGATGTTATAAATATTTATAGGGGACTTAGTGTACTGACTGAGATCAGCTGTGAAGGTATCTGTATCTAATAAGTGTGGTGTATTTACAGATGACCTTACTTGCTACCACATTTTTACCTCAGTCAGAATTATTCTGGAATAGTGTGATGACTACGTTAAATGTCTAGGGTTATGAAAATGATGAAGTGTAAGTCACAACAACAACAGACAGATAAACAATTTAATTTATTCTACAACACTTTACAACACTGTGACACTCACACACATATAACACTCTATAAGACTATCTTAAATGAGTCAAGTGATTAAGTTTAAAAAAATATATGTATTAATTCTTGTCAATAATGGATATCCTGATTCAACTACACAGTGAACCAGGAATCACAATCAAATGTAATTACAAGTATTATTTACACAGTTTATATATATGAACTTTGTATTGACATAGTTTATTATTATTATTCTATGTGTGTAATTTGTGCAGTAGTAATATGAGGTAATACTGGTTGTGTTCAAGCTTTGTTGTTGTTTTTCATCATGACTTCAAGTGTTTGATTATTGGGGAAATAGTATTGGGAAACTTTCACAGTTCCTGTCATTTGAACCCATTAATTGTCCCTCTGTGGTTAACAAAATGTCAATTTTTGAGGGGGCACATAATGTTGAGCTACTCTGGCCACAGAAGCTTAACTTTCGTGATGGCAGCAGGAAAAGACTCCTCTGCTCGATTGCTTCACTGTGTTCTGGAGACACCTCACTGGTCGCTATCTGGACCAAGGAGTATGCTGTCAGCCTCTGGATTTCAGCAAAACTCAGACCAAGGGCTGCTTCAATAACTAGGACCACAGTCCCTGAAACAAGAAGGTTGTACCTCCTACTTCAGATCTAATTTATAATCTATTTCTACACTGAACACAATACAGAACAAACACTGAGTTCAGAGCTGTAGGCCAACTGCTATCTTCATCTGAAACAATTTACACCAGTATACTCCTCCCTAATGGTTACTACGCCTCTGCAATTCCAGCATTAGTTCCTTCTAGTCAATAAGATAGGTGTCTGTGTACTGTTTGGCAATTCCATGCAGTTTTACTTTTCTCCGACACCTCCTGTTCAGGTTGGAGCACTATATAGGCCTTGCCTCATGTTCGCTACTGAACCACACACATATACAGACATAAATTATCAATTTACATTCAATTTTCATTAAAAAGATATTGAATATATCAAGCTTACCACAATTCATGGAAATAATACACAGATACGTTGACTGGCGATGAATAATGGCACAAATTCCGATCTGCCTCTGTCCCAGACTTTTATTTAGAAAAATATGATCTGGCTCTCAACGCACTGTTTCTTAGTAAGTTTATTTTAAAGTGTGGCACTGACCTGACGCTCCTAATTGACTATATTGGCGGGTCTAACCAATCGGGCCATCTCTACCCAGCTTTTCAAAAAAAAGTACCCTTACTACCGTTTCCCTAACAACAAAGAATTAGTATTTATAGTCCGACTAATCGTGTTTAGCCTTACATTTATTTCTATCCAATCAAATAGGATTTTACATGGTGGCCCATTTCCCGTACAATGGTGGTTTCAAAACATGCCACTGTGCGATTATTTTTTGGTGTTGTCTGACACCCTCACTATTTTCTTTTGGCTATAATTTGTTAATTCCTAGACTATTTGCGTAACACTTAACATATTCTTTGTCAGCAAGTCCTAAGGAACCCAAATATATAAGTTTAATGGGGCTAAGTGGCTGCGTTCAAAATATGCATTTTCTAGGATAGTCGTGTATTTTTTATTTTTTTATGTTTAGAACCGCCACCTGTCCTGCCTTTTCGACTGTTCTGTCATACTAATGTCAGGATTTCAGACATAAAACAGTAGAATGTCATGTTTCCCAATAAGCGTTTTACAGGTTTTTAAACCTAACTCTCGTATGGGTAGTGTTTTTTTTTCACTGTCTATCTGAAAAAAGTTATTGCTTCTGGCCTTACGCTTGGGGAGGGTGGCATTAATTGTATATCGCGAGACGCGTGTTAGGGTTGCATGCGTTCCTGCTTTCAGCCCTCCCTTCTCTCTATCCTAAGTTCATCTGTCTTTTCATCACGCCGTGTATAAAATGAAATTAATGGAAGTATTAATTTAGGTCATTACGCAGGGTGCCTAGCTCAAGGTTTTCTTAGAAATGCAGTACACGTTTTATTGTAGAAAGCGTGTAGTGATGCAGTAGGCTTTTTACTATCAACGTGAAACGTTACAATTTGCAGACGAAGTAGAAAACAAGGGGATTTTTTGTACGCCATTGTGACAGCACTGTACTTTTACCATTTCTCTTTCCTTTTATTGAATTTATGTGTTAGGCTTTACAGTTACCTTTTAATTTATATATGTGGATTTAGAATGTTTTACGACAGTGTCATATTTCAGAACTGTATTGCAATAAACTGTATAGAATCGTCCCACACTGTGTCTATGAGGATTTATTCGGTATCTGTACGTAATTGTTACATTTGATATTTATTCAACTATACAAGAGTCACACTAGATACTTGGATATTAGGAGATGTAACTAAACACTTTATAAAAAGCAATAGTGGAATACACATATAATTTAACTTACTTACTTAGTCGTTCCTCTTCTACCGTGAGGTGTAGACGTTTGGAAGAAAGAGCGCCATAATATCCTATCGGCTGTCTTTCTCCTGACCTGGTTCCATTCTAGTCCTCGGTCCTTCAGAGATTATCTAATTGTCAGGAACCACTTATCATGGAGAACACTCCAAGGGTTACACCGCTGCTGTGTGTGTTTATAATATTGAATTATAGGCTCGCCCTCCTAAGGGTATGACCACACAAACAATGGCTGACATAAGTAATAACCGCCTTTAAACAGGTACTACCCTTTAATGAATCAATACACACAAGGACTCACACGGCCATTATAATTCATCAAATACAAGTATAAGAATCCCAATGTAAACCTGCCTCAGCAGCTTAGACTATCATCACCACACACGAAGATACAAACTATACCTCAAAATGGCTGCTATGAATATCGCTAACCCGAGCGGCAAATGCTATGACAATGACACACTCATAATCATCGACATTTTTATCAAACTACGGCCTGTAGATAATACTATCTAGACACTACAACTGCTCTAGACTAAAGAACGTAACTATCACCAAGACGTGATAACATGGCAGGCACTAATCTTACAGTATCCCAATATAGAACACACACAGCAATCAAGTTGGTTAAGAAAAAACATGTAAAGAGGCTGACTTCTCATTAACATCTTTGCGCCTTTTCCCCCCGACTTCCGGTAGTCACATGACCCGCCGGGTCGGCTAATTCCGCCAGTTCGTTCGGTCTTTCCCGACCGGTTTTTCAACGATCACTAGACATAAAATGCGCGGCGAAATAACGCTGTGACACTAATGCTGTCCTCCCAGCGGACTCTGGGTCGTCCTGGATGTCTGGATCCCTGGCTCTTAGCCTCCCATACCTGCCGTGGCAGCGGATCTTCTCCATTCTGCAAACATCGTAGTGGGACTGTTCTACTTGAGTCTGCAAGAGTTGGGTTTTTAGGCCATGACGTATCGTCTGGTTCCGGTCCATATCTCTTCTTGTTACTTCAATCACCTTTCTCATATAATTTAACAAGGAACATTACCAAGTCAACTCCAGTTATAAAAGGTACGCACAATGTTTTATTGAAATATTACCAACAAGACGACTGCAAAGTGTTCGATCACACCACAACAGTTTGGGAAACTACCACACAATATCGAACCCCCAACATAAAGTCCGACAACAAATTGACGACAACTCTTCCTGCCCTGTGCTGTCAGAGTTATGGGTCCTTGCATGGCTTCTTCATCTCTTTCATCTATATCTCCAGCTTGCTGTTTTTGTTGTCTCCCTCTAACTCTCTTACCCTGGGGATTTCGGAACAAGGACTGCCTTGTAAACCTATCATCATTTTTTTTTCTGTGTTCTATCCATCGCCAGCGTCTTCATCTCAGCTTTTGTTTCACTGGGACTTGTCTGGCTCTGTTGGTGAAAGTAGTCATGACAATAAGGCGGAGTGTGTGTGTGTGTGAGTGTGTTAGGACCTTAAGCGTCCCCAGCTGTCAACTATAGCCTGGCCAGGTAACCCATCCCTCCCCTGATAGATCACAGCTGCCATTGAAGACTGCAGGTGCTAGTGAAGCACTAATTCTACATAAGCTGATAAATACCTATTGCGTTCTATATCTGTTATATCGAATCGATATTTTTGAAATTGTATCCATCGTTAAGTTTCAAAAGTAAAATTCGCAATACAAGTTTTACATTTTCTTTCGTTTTTGATGTTAATTATGTTTTACTGTCGATTTACATACATTTATTAATTTTTCTGTCAGTCGTTCTTCTAAATGAAACGATAAGAATAATTTAGCAGCATACCCACGTCGATAGATCAGGGACGGAATCACTATGGAAAGGTGTGAGTCACTACGGAGTTTCGCACAAAAATAAGAATTCTCAACTAAAATCAAGGCAGTCTCCTACTGTTGGCTTTGAAACACGGAGAACAATAACATTATTGTAGTCGTTTTAGTGCTTCTGTCTCTACCTTGACGTTCTTTCCAAATTGTGCAGTAGCCATTGAGATATGGATTTCCTGTCTCTACCTTGACGTTGTTTCCAAATTGTGCAGTAGCCATTGATATATGGATTTCCTGTCTCTACCTTGACGTTCTTTCCAAATTGTGCAGTAGCCATTGAGATATGGATTTCCTGTCTCTACCTTGACGTTGTTTCCAAATTGTGCAGTAGCCATTGAGATATGGATTTCCTTTCTCTACCTTGACAATGTTTCCAAATTGTGCTGTAGCCATTGAGATATGGATTTCCTGTCTCTACCTTGACAATGTTTCCAAATTGTGCAGTAGCCATTGAGATATGGATTTCCTGTCTCTACCTTGACAATGTTTCCAAATTGTGCAGTAGCCATTGAGATATGGATTTCCTGTCTCTACCTTGACGTTGTTTCCAAATTGTGCAGTAGCCATTGATATATGGATTTCCTGTCTCTACCTTGACATTCTTTCCAATTTGTGCAGTAGCCATTGAGATATGGATTTCCTGTCTCTACCTTGACAATGTTTCCAAATTGTGCAGTAGCCATTGAGATATGGATTTCCTGTCTCTACCTTGACGTTGTTTCCAAATTGTGCAGTAGCCATTGAGATATGGATTTCCTGTCTCTACCTTGACAATGTTTCCAAATTGTGCTGTAGCCATTGAGATATGGATTTCCTGTCTCTACCTTGACAATGTTTCCAAATTGTGCAGTAGCCATTGAGATATGGATTTCCTGTCTCTACCTTGACGTTGTTTCCAAATTGTGCTGTAGCCATTGAGATATGGATTTCCTGTCTCTACCTTGACGTTGTTTCCAAATTGTGCTGTAGCCATTGAGATATGGATTTCCTGTCTCTACCTTGACGTTGTTTCCAAATTGTGCAGTAGCCATTGAGATATGAATTTCCTGTCCATTCATTAGTTTTGTGTATATGTATTCTCCATTTGTTATAGTTCTCCATGCTGATCCGTATGTGTACACACATATACAAACTCTCACACATAGACATTCTTACATACATACACACATCCACTTACACACATACATACATACAAATACCCATGGATCCATTTGGTAGTTGGGTACGTCTTTTTTAATATATTCCACATCTAGGGGCTTCTTTTCTGCATTCATTTGGCTACCATTTTTTTTTCATCACTTCTGAAATCGTGTTCTCCTCCATGGTGAGAATGTCCTCCTCATCGTTAGAAGTACCTCTTAGTCTGCGCAAGGTCTGTAACAATAGGGGTGTCCTCTTTAACTTTTCATGCAAACCATCTTCTCTGCAGTCTACCCCAGCCACATCCTTTTAGTGTGGAATTTCACTGGATAGTTTGTGAGCCTTTAAAATGTTTCTAAGTGTTGTAGTTTTCAATAGTTTTTTTCTGTCGTTTTGTCATCTTGTTCAGTTCCAACAAAACAGTGATTTCGGCCAAGCTAACGAAATAGAGCATAGATAATGAACGTTTACAAGAGGTAGAAATCAGTTGAACAATTATACAACAGAGAAACCGGAAGATGTTCTTGCACATATGTATCCTTATTCTTTTTTGTTATTTATAGAGCATGGAACCATCACTAAAAATGTGGCCTTGTAGAAAGGTGGCATCAAAGCATTCTTGTGCTCTTGCAGCGATAGTTTCTGTAACAGGTTGTTTCACAAGGATGAAGTTGCCAGTCCCAGGTATAAGCTCATATTAGCCGCATCTTACAATATAGGCATCCAGTTGGCAGAGTAGTTAGAACGCGTCCTTCTCGCGGCCACGTTGTCGGGTTCAAGATCTGATAGCATCATGTTTCACTCCACTGAGTTGTAAATGAGCACGTGACTCTGCTCTTGAATTAGGGACGGCAAAGGCAGCGAGGAATGGAACTGGTCACCTCACCTCATAAAAAAGCTGGACTTTGTATAGTGACGTTTTTAACCCTTCACTCCTCTACTGCAGTATCCACCTTAATCTTATAACATGCTTGAGGTCACAGTGGTCCTATTTCTTGTTTTTTCCTCTCTCCTCAAAGACCATGAGAGTATGTCTTTGCTAGTGACTAAATATACAGAAGCAAGCCAGGTAAAGTATCTAATAATGATTGCACACTTCTTCTTCTTCTTTGATCCTTAGCCGCCGGCCGTCAAAGCAGTCAGTGGCCATCACGCCTGGTGGCGTCTTGTAGGGCAACAACAAATTGATTCCACTTTGCTCGGTCGGTGGCCATCTTTCGTACAGTGCCCCAACTCTGGTATATTCTTTGCATCTCAGCCTCCACAGTCCTCCGCCAAGTTGTTTTTGGTCGGCCTATCTTTCGTTTTCCTTCAGGGGTCCATAGCATAGCTGTTCTTGGAATGGCATCGGGGTCTATTCTGAGGACATGGCCAACCCAGCTCCAGCGTCTGCCAGCTATGATGGTGTGCATGTCCTCTTGCTTGCTCCGAGTAAGCAGATCTTGGTTGGTGATTGCACAAAACAGCCAGTTAGTCTGATTCAAGCGATCAGATTGCTGCTCTAAATCTTCTCATAAAAGCTGCTGTTGATTAGGGGGTTTCCCTCATAATGGCCAAGTAGACTCTTTCATCTCATAGACAACGTCCATCAGTTATATTACATCATATGTCAAATAAAGACACACATCCGTACACATTCACTATTAAGGCCACATTTTTAGTTTGATCTGTTATTATATTCTTTGGATATTGCCAATGCGCTTGGTACTGTGTTACCGCCAGGGTAATTTTTACATTTAAACAATTTTAATTAGATTAATTTTTTTTTAAATGAATAAATAAATACAATTTGAGAAATTTAAGTCAGTGAACCACATTCATATCCACTGAATATTCCGATTCATTACTTATTTTGGCAGAACACTGTCTATTTTTATTCCTGGCTATTCTCCGATACCACTTTTTGACCCGGTTAAGAAAAAATTCATTTTCGGTCTTTACTTGTCACACCATTCTATCCCGCCAATTTCTGCAGCCAACCAAACTAGATTGTCTGTCCTGTCATTTATCCGTTTTCCTTTCCTTCCCTCCTTTTCTTGCTCCTCTTTATTCTTCAAAATATTCTCGATTACCTCTTCGTATTTTCTATTTCTCCTTTCCTCATTAAGCTTCATCCCTGTCATTTGTCTGTGATAAATTTGTTGAAGATAGCCCGAGCCGGGACGGTTCGCCCAGCCCCTCTTCATTAATCAAACACTCGTTGTGTATTCTTGACCAGTGTCTCGTTACGACCTTGAAGGAACGCATGAATAGTTTACATTAACGATATGAATTTAACATGAAGCCGGCAATTTACAGTAAATTTATTACTTTCATTGATGTATTTAAGAAATTCATTTTCCATGGACTGTAATACTTCTGCTCCGTGGAGTTCCCACGTGTCTGACGATACACAGAAAGAATATGACTTCTGCTCCCTCAAGCATGTCGTAGGAGGCGACTATTTTGAGGTTGTCGTGAGACTATCTATCTATCTATCTATCTATCTATCTATCTATCTATCTATCTATCTATCTATCTATCTATCTATCTATCTATCTATCTATCTATCTATCTATCTATCTATCTGTCTGTTTGTCCTATAAAACATTAGTCTGTTTAACAAAATAGTCTGTCTGATCTTCTGTCTAGTCTATATGTCGAAGAATAGAAAAAAGTGTCCTAGGACTTATTTGTTTGCGGAAGTAGATGCGTTTATAGGACCAGTTTTCTAGTGGTATATGTACTCGAGAAATCAATAGCAGTATTTGACATTCTCCCTTTGGTCGATACCGTTGTATCCGGACGCTGTAGATATACAGTATTTTTGAGTGGGCACTCTAAATGCAAGATCGAGTATACATTGGCTTATCTGAGTTTGCCAGGGCCGACTGTTATTCATAATTCTTCGTTTTTTTTAAGCCATACCAATTGGGACTTGATATGTACAGCTTCCTGGGACGTTTAACACTGGCCAAAATCCAAGACAAACGTGTCTTTCTATCTTTTTGCTATCTTAATCTTTCTCTCTGTTTCTTTCTGTCATTCTTTCTTTCAGCTTTTTTTTTTTAAAGATGCACTTGAAAATTGATATTTAATTGAAGGATTAATTCGTAAGCCGTTTTCTTTAAAACATGTAGGTGAATGCGAGAAAAGAATATT
This sequence comes from Oreohelix idahoensis, assembly GCA_024509875.1. Classification (NCBI taxonomy): domain Eukaryota; kingdom Metazoa; phylum Mollusca; class Gastropoda; order Stylommatophora; family Oreohelicidae; genus Oreohelix; species Oreohelix idahoensis. Next base: position 354,594 of record JAMPIV010022297.1, read on the forward strand.
CGAGGTTTTCACTATTTTGTTAGTTTAAAGTTTAGCCTTGCTGATAGAAAAATTTACGTACTATGGAAGGTCTTCGTCAGGGGTGCTCTCACACACAAGCAGGCAAACTATAATAGGAAATTGTGAACAATGATGATAAGTAAATGAAATGAATAATTTTATTTCGTTTCTGTATGATGTATTGTTTTGGTACTTTCTTCTTCGTTAATCTAGCAGTCATTCATCATCGCCATCATCATCATCATCATCGGTCGGCGGTCCGTTGAACATAGGTCTTTAAGCGAATGCATGCCAAGCCTCAAGTCCTGTGTCATCCGCTCTAGATCTTTTCATGCTTGCTTTATCCATAAGGGTCTCTACTTCTCTTCCCCTGTATTTCCACTTTCTCCTTCTACTTTTATACCATGTTTATTCCAGAACAATGACTGCCTTATAATTCTATCAACAGGTTTCCTCAATGTGTGTCCTATATTTTTATCACATCTCATTCTACCAGCACTTGACTGAATCTTGCAGTGGCGGATCTACATTTTGGGGGCCCCAAAGCTTGAGCTCTTGGATGGGTCCCTGTTATAAAAAAAAATGTTGGGGGATGAGAAAGAAACGTATTATAGGAAAACTGGACTTGGGAGCCCAAGCTTCATTAGCTTCATAGTAGATCCACCTCTGGGTTCTTGTCATCAGTGTCCTCATTGGTGATTTTGACATGCTATTTCAATCATTCTCTTCTAAGCAGGTACTACTTTATGATAGTACGTAACTTCGTGTATGTCTTTTTTGCTGTTCTCCATGTTTCAGAGCCACACAATAGAATTGACTTGACATGTGATTTGAAGATTCTTATTTATGTGGGCTTGATTTCATTTTATTTCTATGCATTTCCCAGTTCAATGAAAGCTCCCCTTGCCTTTCACATTCTCATTTTGCTATCGCTGTCTGTTCCTCCAACTTTGACTACGTCGCTATGAAGATATACGAGATATATATCTTATATTTATATATACTGATTTCCATCTCGTACGGATACATCGCCCTGTGTACTCTAACAATCGCTTGGCACATTTATTCTCATAATATTAGTTCTTTCACTGTGTAATTTCACACCCAGTTGCTGTGACCTCCAATAAAACATTCCAGTTTTGTCTTGCATCTGGTTACGGTTACGGAATAAAAGAGTCTGATCGTCAGCAAATTCTAGATCGAGAGTCCACTGAATTCCATTTCCGTTGCTGAGGTCAATGTTTTCATAACCTAATCTATAGCCAGTAAAAAGAGAAACTGTGCCAATAGGCATTGCTGCTGCACTCCAGTTCTTATATCAAACGGTACTGGGAGTTCTCGTCCTTGAAGAATTTCTGCCTTTCATGTCTTTTAATGATTTCTTAACGATGTTAATTTATTCATGGGGACTACATAATGCTTCATCAGTTTCCGGAACTATTCTGTCTAAAGTAATTGTCAACTGTATTTGATAGACAATAAATCCAATGTACAGTTGTATGTTCAGTTCCAAGATTTGTTCAGCAATATGGCGCAGTCTAGCTATCTGGTCTGGGCAGGATCTATTTTGCCGAAAGTCTTTATGATTTTCACATTTTCACTAATGAAGACCATTCGATGATACCTTTTATTTCTCTCTCTCTCTCTCTCTCTCTCTCTCTCTCTCTCTCTCTCTCTCTCTCTCTCTCTCTCTCTCTTTCTCTCTTTCTTTCTCTCTCTCTTTCTCTCTCTGTTTATGACATAAGTCAAGACTAAATAATTTGTTTTTCGTTTATTTTACGTCAACTAGTTTCATTGCATGCAGCCGCACGGCAGCTCTGACATTACTTTACAAATAAACGTTTAAACTAAAGTTCAGTTTAACAGGCAAAAACGTGTGTATTTTTCACAGACAGGTGAACCTTAGTATAATAAGGTGTATACTGGAGCGTGACTTTACCACGTTTCAAACCCGGAATCGAATCGTTGTCGCGAGAAGTAAGCGCTCTAACCACTCTGGCAATCGGCCATCCATCAGGTGAATCTTAGTATAATGAGGTGTTAGTTAGTATAATCAGGTAAATCTTAGTATATCAGGTTAATCTTAGTATAATCAGGTGAATCTTAGTATAATCAGGTGAATCTTATAGCATAATCAGGTGAATCTTAGTATAATCAGGTGAATCGTAGTATAATGAGGTGCGTGTTAGTACAATCAGGTAAATATTAGAATAATCAGGAGAATCCTAGTATAATTAGGTGTATGTTAGTATAATCAGGTAAATCTTAGTATAATCAGGTGAATCTTAGTATAATCCGGTAAATCTTAGAATAATCCGGTGAATCTTAATATAATGAGGTGCATGTTAGTATACTCAAGTGTATGCTATTATAATCAGGGGTACTTAAGTGCGATCTGGTGTATCTGAGTATGTCAGGTGTATCTTAGTATAATTTAGTGTATGCTAGTATAGTCAGGTGTATGGTAGTATACTCAAATGCATGTTATTTTAATCACTGATACTTTAGTACGATAAGATGTATATGCAGTATATCAGGTGTATCTTAGTCTTAACTCAAGAACACAAACGAAGAATCTGATGTTTGTTTTTTCCAGTTTTCTTTGGAAACTTGAAACACGTAAAAAATACTCGCGTGAAACGCCAATGAAACTCTAATATTAGCGTATTATATGGATAATACACACCCACTGAAGCACCAAGTAAAGATAAGGTAAACTTCAGAGTACTTAAATATGATTTCACCTCAACGTACCATCTAGTTGTCAAGCAATGTTTCAACTAACGCCGTGGGAATCGCTACCTGTAATTCAGTCAGAACTTCCATGCCGGATATATCATTACACGGATTCAATGATGACATGACGCACTCGTTATAGCCAAAATTTCCAATAATACTCACCTTGTAAACGTAATATACACACTCGGTGCATTTAAGGTTACCTATGATAAGCAACGTGTAGTTATGTGCCGTTCTCGATTTATCGAAAGTACACTGCATTAGGATTCCCATAAGGGAGCTTTGGAATATTTCTGTATTTGTTTTTTTTTTAATGAACAGTAGCTTGTGTGTGGGATGGAGCTGTTGAACTTGTAAGCCTCAACCGTTGATCGAAGGGTAGAAAAGGGAAAGGTATACCTATATCATACGCTACCGGAGGGCAGTGAAATGTTAGAGACTTCACTATACTAGATCTCACTTTAGGAGGTGGGTTGATCAGTTCCCTTCCTCGCTGTCATTGCCTTCCCTAACTCAAGAGCAGAGTATGGTACCCATTTACAGTTGGATAGTCTGGAACGTGACTATAATAGGGGTACGGGTGAAAAATATGACTAAGAAAAAAGATGAAGTGGAAAAGTTAAATAGCACATTGTAGCGAGGAAAGTAGACATGGTGATGAGATGGTGGGAGTGGCAAGGTTAGAGCAGTTGTGTGCAATTTCTTCCCCTGAAAGAATAGAAAGATCCAGCAAGGAAGACAGGAAGATCAGCTTTGCTAAATCTTGTCCGTTCCATGTAGAGCATATAACAGCAACTGTTGCCTGCCATCGATTTCTATTTTGGGTCATGTTCCTCAGCTGTGCCCATGAGATGCCCCCGTGCACCTTGGCTTTCTCTTCCATCGCTTTTCATCAGGCACTTTTTGGCCTCCCCACTCTTCTCTTCCCCTGTGGGTTCCAATCAAAGGCATGTCCTATTAAAACTGGTTTGGAGTTTCGCAAGGACGTGTCCTCTCCATCACTACGTTTGTATTGACTTCGGTGCCAGGAAAAATTGATGCTTATATGAACGCTAATATTGTGCAATTGTAATACACTTTTTAAAATTATAGAATTCGGCATTACATATACACACACACGCGCACACACGGTAATAAATAAAACACACCCTTTATTAGGATCGTGACATATTATTCACGAACTATCAAGGTTATACACATTTGTAAAACTAAAGTCGACACTTGACATGAAAACAACTTTGGAAAAGTTATAGTCCCGCGTTTTAACAAATACAGTTTGATGATTTAAGACTGGTTTGGCTTTAAAGACCATCTTCATTGCACAAGGACAACTCCATCAGTGCTTCGATCTCCTCCCTTAGATCACACAAGGAGGATCTCAGCACAGTGCATGAACTCCGAAGCACCGGAGAAGATCCCAATGTGTGTATACATGATTAACATATTCTATAAATATTTTTGTGGTAGATAGGTTGTCCTAATTTTTAAATTGTGCCAGGGCAGCGGCCGTGTGGCCTACTCTTTACGATTTCCAACTGTCGAGGGATTTTTATCCTGCGCAACGTGCACACGAGACCTCCTATTTTTTTTTCCCTTGTCCGAGAAGGTTAGGAATCCGATCTCACTACCCATGAGATCAGGAGATATTATGATACCTTTAGGAACTACTGATACTGAAGACAAAAAAAGTGATTTAGAATTGTCATTTTCAACCTATGGACCGAGACCCACCTAAATTGTCATTCTCAACCTATGGACCGAGACCCAAAATTAACTCTCACCCTTTTTCTACCCTTTGGTGTCGTGATTCTTTGTTGTTTGATTTTGGCACCTGTCACGTGAAAGATAATTTATTTTACCATCTTGTCCATAATGTTATTACTCTTTTAATGTTCTGTTTTCCGAGACATTTTGTATTTTCGTTTCTTTCATATTCTACCTACATTTTTTCACCTTCTCAACCCCACCCGAGGTTGTTTACGCTGGCCAGCTGCGGTCAGCTAACGCTAGACGTAATGTTATCTAAACGCACCTGTTCGACCAGAGAAACATTTCTCGGGTCCGCTTTAAGTGTTAGAACGAGCCAAGACGGTTTCTGTGAAAGAAACGGTTCGTTAGCGGTGGGTACCCTCTGTGGTTCCAACAGGGGAATTTCTCTGGTCGCTTTAAAACGTTTGATGACGAGCGGCTGGTACCCTTTGAGGCCTGGGGAACTTTCGCACGATTTCTTTTGTCTTACTCTAGATTACGTCTTTCGCCGAACTTCTGTAGAAGGGCGCGCGCCAGGTGTTCGGGGGGAGCGTCCCTTGTGATCTATAAGAGTAGACTGGTTTTAATAGACAAAGACATTCGTAAATTTTCCTGGCCCGAGATAGACCATTATGGAAATAAGGCAAACATTAACACAGAACTAAATGTTTTTCGCCTATTTCTTGGCATTTTTCGGGGTGAGTTGACATATCTTATAATTATAATATTAGATTCATGTTAGCTTTTATATATATCTGTTAGGGAAGTGAATTTATTTCTGAGGACTTCTCCTAGTAATTTATTCAGTGATAAGGTAGCGCTGTCTACGGCCTATTAAGTGGTGCTTAAACTGTTACGGTTTATCATGGGTTAAATGTTAAACTTACAATAACAGATATTAGGCGTAGACTCAGTCCACGAATGCTTACCATTGGGTTAAGAGTCAGCAAAATTAACTGTCATTTCTGTAAGATAATGTCAGGTGTGGATTGTTCACTTTAAAACTGAATAGTGAGATGCAGGTAATAACTCTGGATTATAGGAGATAGTCACTTATTCCTTTTGATAGATATTTCCAGTGGCAAGGGAGGATCATTTATGCTTACTTGTGTGGCTAGGCACTAGTCTATAACTTTCACTGAAAGCAGTCACCAGGCATAGATATAATTATATCGTATGATCTAGCCACAACTGTATTATTATAGCAAGAACATTGCAATTTCTTTGTACTCATTTTGTGGAAATGCTAATATATTTCCCAAAGGGGATATACGATTTATTTGTGTAATGTCAAATGCTGTAATCTGTTTATGTAAATTCATTTAATGTTGTAAGATGAATAAGCATATTCATTTAACTGTAACTACAGGTTAGGTTTCCTGTATGTTGAGATTGGGAGAAGAGGAGTAGATTTTGCTGTCAGAATATTTAATGACAGGTACCTGGGGGTGCAAAAGATATTAAGCCTATGCGGGCGCGTGTTGATAATTGATATTTTTAAGGAACAGGAGACATGGTTAAAGACAGCCCTAAACTATCATAGCAATAACTACAATAAATTTAATCCCATAGTGGAGCGAAACTTTCTGTATAAAGTTAGTGTGATTTATTATTTGCTTGATGTAAAAGGGTGTCTCTTTTTGGGTCTCAGTTTCAGGGAGACCGACTCGCGAGAGCAGATTCCAGTCAGGCGAAGAACGAAATATTCTCTTCGATCTAGAGGGTTCTGAATACCGCTAGCGTAACGAATCGTCAACCCCGTTCCTGAATCAAAACCCCTTTTTGTCAACGCCAAGTTAAGCTCACGCAGTGCAACGGAGCCAACGCTAAATCTGGAATCGCTAAACGCAGTAGTAGTTCTCTACTCGCCTATTGGATTACCAGCCAGAGCATTGCGGCTCCCAGAATATCAAACCCGCTCAGCATGTCTATAGCAGAATTCCATCTCACCCGCCTTTTTCGTGCCTAAACGGGGCACTCAGCAAACCACAGCCAAACCAGTTTAAACAGGATTTACAGCCAAGCGGAGCCTTGCGCCGGATAAGCGCGCCTGGGTCTCTTTGTCCTCAAGTGACTTCTTCTGGTGTATTTCCTGGATACTTAAAACCTCGCACGTCAGCAGGAGATAAACAGCGTCCCCCAGCCCAACTCGCGCCAGTAGGGGGGGTCACCAACGATAGCGCCTATACAGTGATGTTATTCAAGTTAATTCCATCACCGAGGGAGGATATATACGAAAACACCACTTACTGGAGTTACTTCAGCTGGTCCCCGAAAACCGAAGGACTGTCACTCGATTATTTATCTCTTTGTGTTCTACAGGTTTTATGAATGGTGATCTGTGTGTGTGGTTGTTGGTGTATATGATTATTGATGAATATTTGATTATTGAGGTAATTTTATGTTGTTGTGATGATATGCATTATTTTCATGCTTTTCTTCTTTAATAAATTTTACACATTTATTAATGCGCTGTTCACGACCTTTCCATCCATATTTGTATTTTTAGCTCTTTACTATAATCTCTATGTATGATAAGAGAAAAGAGAGAGAGCAGGAGGTGCTTAGACAGACATAAGTGAGTTGAGGCTTGGAGAGAGAGATCATTTTGGTAAATCTTCTTCCAGGTTGTCTCAAGTCCATCTCCTATTTACACCTTTCTGTGTGTGTAATCTATAACTCTGTCAGTCCACTATCCCTTGTCGGTTTCACTACTATTGTCCAACTCGACAAATACTCTACACTCTAACTCAACCACGACAGCACCAAAAAAAAGAAAGGAAATTTAAATAAAATCGAATTAGGATTTAACAAAATGTCAGAAATAAAGAGAGTACAAACACTCCAGAATCTAAAAGAATAAACAAAGAGATACGTAATATATGTTTACAGACAAAAGAACGATGGATAAAGACAATTCAAGGAAACAGAAGATATGGAGGCTAAGCCCATGTCAAAGATATGCATGACGCAATAAAGAAGTTTTCAAATAAATCAAGGATTGTCCAAGGAGGAAGCTATATATAAAAATAAATAAATTGTGACAAAACGTCTCAACGTGCTCTTTTGTGTGATCTCTCACACCTTCAGCCCTACGGCAGTATCATTTCTTTTCATTTTTCTCACCAATCGCTTTTATTTGGCATAAATCATGCCTTTTCATTCCTTTTACTCTTTATGTTGGATTAGTAGGATGAAGTTTCTAACCCTCTACTCCCCTACCGACATATCTGCTTTACATGCAGAATTGTTTACGTACCACATGTTAAATGCGATAATACCCAGTCATTATCACCGGTCAGCGGTAATACGTTTATCTCTGTGAGTCGCCTCACCAGCCTTTCATGGCGACGATCCTCCATTGACACAGGCTGGTCGTGCACGATCGGTTCTAAGGAAGCCAATATTGTCCGTCTGAGAAATCAGTCTGTGGGAGCCAGACGCACAGGTGATAATTAGATTATCGCATCCGCTGGCCCATGTCCGTATCTTTATTACAGATAAATCTGTCTGGCGAGTCAATATTGACAGGAAAGCATCTGGACAGGTAATCAGTGCACAGATTTGCTTTGTAATGTTTCACAAGATGCCACGGGAAATATTACCGCATGATTTGAAAGAGGTCACGCGTTGGAATATTAAATTTAATATTTTAAACACGTGGGGGATTTTCTGAATTAAATACCACGACCCACATAGTCTAAAGAGCTTACGATTGGATTGAAGTGAGAACCGGAATACACAATGAATTTCGTTGGAAAATTCTGCGGAAGCACAATCTTTGATTTGAACTGAGAAGTGGGAAATATAATCTAGCAAAATCAGAGACACAGAACAGAGAGACTGCAGCGCACGTCATATGAGCGACTCCCAGAAGCCAGTGAGACATCGGACTTAGAATTCTTAAATTATAAGTGACAGATCGAAGTATTTGGGAAACTTAAAACCTTAAAAAGTAAGCCCGCCTTTATAAATACAGAGACTGAAAAACTTAAGGGACCAGAACTTTAAATACCAAAACTGGAACCCTAAGGAATTGGATCCCCCGTCATAAGAGAAACTTTCCCAGACCATGTGTTTCGCAGATTCACCCGTCATAAAAGGGATTCAAAATTTCCAGAGCAAAATTCATCATTCCCTCCTTATTTTAGCTGTTAAAGACTAATTCATTATTAAATTTGTTACATGTTGTTTTAAAACTAAACAATCATAGTCGTTTCAGTTTTTATATGTATGAAAGCGAACGTTTGAGCAAAATTCTTTAAAACATACATCTACGAGGGGCGTTCAGAAAGTAATGCACCACATCGTTTTTCTCAGGAGCTGTTTATTCAAAAAGCATAAAATTTATACACAATATACATGGATATGTCTTGTAAACATCGGTATTATTTAACATAATCCCCATTAACTTTAACGGCTTTATGCCAGTGCGAAACAAGTGCATGTATTCCTAGCCCGTACCAGATTTTTTCTTGATCATGTAGCCATTTCTTTGCTGCATGAATCACTCCTTCATCATTTTCAAACCTTGTCCCACGAAGTGCATCTTTAAGTGGACCAAATAGATGAAAATCAGAGGGTGCCAAATCGGGACTATAGGGTGGATGGGGTAGTACAGTCCAACCCAATTTGGTGATTGCTTCCCGTGTTGCCAGACTTATGTGAGGTCGCGCATTGTCGTGAAGGAGAAGCAGGTCTGCTGGATTCTTGTGCGGCCGAACTCTGCGAAAACGTTGATTGAGTTTTTTCAATGTCTTAATGTAAGCTTGCGAATTGATTGTCTCTCCTCTTGGCATAACGTCCACAAGAATCACACCTTCAATGTCCCAAAAAGACAGTGATTATGACCTTTCTAGCTGAAGGAATTGTCTTGAATTTCTTTCTTCTTTGTGATTGCGGATGATGCCACTTCATTGACTGTCTTTTTGTCTCAGGTTCAAAATGATGTGCCCAGGTTTCGTCGCCTGTAACGAACTTAGCCCAAAAATTCTCTCCATCATCATTGAAACGCTCCAACAATTCAGAAGAAATTGCTTTCCTTTGCAATCGGTGGTCATTTGTGAGACTTCGAGGAACCCATCTTGCGCAAACCTTTGAAAATCCGAGAGTTTTTATAACTGCATTTGCACTACCAATGCTGACTGACAGCTGTAAGGCCAATTGTTGAGTAGTGATTCACCTATCAGTAAGAATAATGCCCTCAGCGCATTTCAACATTTCTGCGTTGGTGGCTGTGGCAGGACGTCCACAGCGCGGCCGATCAAGCAGCTCCGTATCTCCACTTCCTGGTTCTTTGATTCTCTGAACCCAGCGACTGACTGTACTCCTGTCGACTGCAAAACTTCCATACACATCACATAGACGCTTGTGAATATTCACAATAGTTTCCTTCTCTGCAACGAGAAATTCTATCACAATTCGCTGTTTATAACGCAAGTTGCTAACACGCTCCATTTCAACGGTTTAGGGCAGCCGTATTATTTGGCCGTTTGCGGTGCAATTTAGTACACACAATTGGCACATCCTTTCCTCCAGGTTAATGGAGGTTGAGAACAGGGCTGACAACCCTGCCGTAAAAAAATAAATTGTCACAGAAACGGAAACAGTTGGAGAAAGAAACATAAGCCAGAGTAAGGAAGACTCCTCGCAAGGTGTATGACGCAGACACCTGATGAAAGCCAGTCAATGGAAGTCAGGCTGCTGATACTTCTTCTAACGACGGAGGCAAAAACCAGAATAGGCACCTGGAACATACGGACAATGCAGGAAGCCGGAAGGAAAGCACAGGTAGCTGGAGAGATGAGACGATACAAAATTAAACTCTTAGGACTAGCAGAAACTAGAATAAATGGAACTGGTAAATTCATGACGAATACAGGGGAAAGTATCATATATTCTGGACATGAGGATGAAGACCACGCACACACAGAAGAGGTTGCTATTATGATGTCCCAGGAAGTCAGAAAAGCTTTAATAGAATGGGAACCAATAATGCCCAGGATAATACCAGCAAGATTCCAGGGAAAGGGAAGGAAAATCACCATTATTCAGTGTTATGCCCCTTCTAACAATGCAGATGATGATAAGAAGCAAGATTTCTATGATGAACTCCAAGGAGCATTGGGTAAAACACACAGGAGAGAAATTAAGATAGTAATGGGAGATTTAAATGCAAAAGTAGGAGTAGACAACAAAAACTGGGAACTAATCATGGGAAAGAATGGCATAGGAAACTGAAATGAGAATGGAGAGCTTTTTGTAAACTTTTGTGATTTAAATGATCTGGTCATAGGAGGGACTATCTTCCCACACAAAGACATACACAAGACTACATGGAACTCCCCAGATGGGCACACGCAAAATCAGATAGACCACCTCATCATAGAAAGAAAATGGAGACGCTGCCTACAAGATGTTAGAGTAAAGAGAGGAGCTGACGTAGCGTCAGACCATCACCTTCTCCTGGCGTCACTGAGGATAAAATTGAGGGCGCACAACGACAGAGCAGAAAGATCAAGCCCGAAGTATAATACCCAGAACATTATAAACAAAGACACAAGAGTTCAGTTCAACCTAAAGTTGAGAAATAGATTTGAAGCACTGGAGAGTCTTGAAGATGAAAGTATAGATAACCATTGGTGCAAAATTCAGGAAGCATACAGAAATACATGTGAAGAAGTTATTGGCAAAAGAAATAAACAACAGAAGGAATGGCTCACAGAAAACACATGGAATCTCCTAAGAGAAAGGAGAGACATTAAACAGCAAGTAAACAACTGTAAAGAGGTAGAAGAGAAAACACAACTGCTCAAAATATACTGGGAGATAAACAGGAAAGTGAAAAAGAGTGCCAGACAAGACAACAGAGAATTTATTGAAAAACTAACAGAGGAAGCCGATACTGCGACCAAAAAAGGAGACTTAAAAACATTATTTAATATTACTAGAACTTTATCTAAGAAAACAGCTAAACCACAATACAACAGTGAAGAGCAGAGAAGGTCAAAGCATTAGCAATGAAGAGCAACAAAGGGCCAGATGGGCTGAATATTTTAAGGAAATCCTAAACCGAAACCAGTCAGTACAGCAATCCATCATAGAACCAGCAGAAGAGCCACTACAGTGCAACATGAACCCACCCAATAAACAAGAGATTTCTTGGGCAATAAAACAGCTGAAAAATGGGAAGGCCGCGGACCAGATGGAATACCACCAGAAGCCCTGAAGGCAGATATACCATACACTAAAGAGTTGCTACACCAGCTCTTCAAGAAAATCTGAGAACAAGGGGCCATCCCAAAGAGCTGGAAGGAAGGCACATTATCAAGCTGCCAACGAAAGGAAACCTGACTGTATGTAGCAACTGGACGGGTATAACACTACTAGCAGTGGCTGGCAAATTTTGACCAGAGTTTTGTTAGACCGTATTAAAAAGGCGGTAGATGACAAACTTAAATAAGAACAGGCAGGATTTCGTGCAGGAAGATCATGCACAGACCAGATAGCAACACTCAGAATCATCATAGAACAATCAAATGAGTGGCAGACCCCCTTGTATGTAAATGTTGTGGACTTCGAAAAGGCTTTCGGCAGTATAGACCGTACTGTGATGTGGAAAATACTGAGACATGTAATCCCAGAAAAATTCATTAAAATCATCCAAAATTTCTATCAGGAAGCCTCGTGTAAAGTAGTACACAAAGGAAAGCTATCAGAGCCCTTCACAGTACAAAGTGCAATCAGCCTGCTATCACCAACAGTTTTTCTCATGGTCATAGACCGGGTTATGAGACAGACAACAGAGCGAGAGAAAACTGGAATACAGAGAACTTTTAACACACAGCTGGAGGATCTAGACTTTGCAGATGATTTGTGCCTTCTGTCACACAGACAGCAAGATATGCAGGAGAAAACAAATAGATTAATAACAGACGCAGAAAATATGGGACTGCACATAAATGTAAATAAAACAAAAGAAATGAGAATAAATAATAGGCAGACGGACTCGATGAAGATCAATGATCAAGTCATTGAAGAAGTAGAAAACTTTACATATCTAGGGAGCAACATTGACAAAGGAGGGGGAACTGCTGGTGACGTCTGCTCAAAGATAAATAAAGCCAGATGTGCTTTTAATGCCCTTCGACCAATATGGAACTTCTCAGCGATATCCAGAGGGAACAAAATTAGAATCTTTAACTCAAATGTGAAGTCAGTCTTGCTGTATGGCTCAGAGACATGGCTTGTCTTAAAGAGTATCCCCGCCAAGCTACAGACATTTGTAAATAGATGTCTCCGATGGATCCTTCGTATAAGATGGCCAGATGTAATAACAAATATAGAGCTAAGGAAAAGATGCGGACAACAGCCAATACAGACAGAAATTAAGGTAAGAAAGTGGGGATGGGTAGGACATACACTCAGAAGAGAAAAATCAAGCATAGCCAGAGTTGCCCTTGACTGGAACCCGCAGGGGAAAAGAAGAGTCGGGAGACCAAAGAGAACTTGGAGAAGAACTGTTGAAGAGGAGGCTAGGGAAATTGGAATGACTTGGGCACAGATGAAAAAGACAACCCAGAATAGAAATCGATGGAGAGCAACTGTTTCTGCACTTTGTTCCACAGGGAACGAAAAGGAATGATGATGATGATGATGAAGATTATATTACAATAATGGTAAATTTATAATAAGAGTCTTCAGATTAGATCAAATTATTTGGTTATAATTTTCTGTCTCTTGCCGTGATGGCACAACGCTCTCATCCAATCCTTACTTAGATGAGTATGTAAATTATTATGACTTGTTATTATTATACTTATGTACAATTATTATTCAAAGTATATTAATATTATTATAATTCTCCGTATGCAGAGTTCGTTTTTTGCAATGTAGGCTTCAGTTTTACCTTTCCTTATGTTTTTCTACTTTGAGTTTCACCTTTTTGGATGTTACAAACATGTAAGTTGCCTTATTTTCATATCTTTTATTATTTATTTTTTTTTCCAATCAAGACAATATTTTTAAAAGCCGCAAAATAGTGCAAAGTGCTCTGGTGTACTCTGCAAGTAATTTATCCGGTTTAACAATGAATTACTCCTAATTACTCAGGCATATTTTCTGACAAATAAGAGAATACTTGAACCTAGATCATACAGAATCTACTGCTGTTACTGATAATTAGCGGAAGCCTACAAGGTGAAACCATTTAACCCCCTGTTGTCGGCAGAGCAGCAAAAGACCATGTATCATTGATTTAGTAATATAATTTTTTTGTGATAGTTTCGCGCTGCACGTGGTGCAGCTTAAGTAAGGACGATGTGTGCACGTGGCAATTTGCTGCGTATTTAACGGATACAGAGCAGGTAGTTGGTGGTAATAGCTACCAGATGGTCTGCACTTTTGAGTCCTGGGACAGAACATTAAAAGGCGAGCATCAGTTTTAACGCAATTTAGGTTATGATGGGTTAAAGATGCAGGTTAAAGATGCAGGTTAAAGATGCAGGTTAAAGATGCAGGTTAAAGATGCAGGTTAAAGATGCAGGTTAAAGCTGTTAATTTTGCCCTTGTTTTATATTTCAGATCAGCCAAAAGTCTCCTACCATTTTTTGTTGAAAACACGTAGATCTAATAAGTGATCATTATCGTCACCATCGTTTTTCTTGTCGTTCCTCCGTGGAGTACGAACCACTGCTGCAGCTGCCCCCCTTGCAGGAAACCTACACTAAAACATTCATGTACCCGTGCGGTAGTGGTATCTGTAGCCATTTATTTTGCACGATGAGGTTGTCAGCCCCAGCTGTAACCTCAAATTTAGTCGCCTTTTACGACATACAAGAATGAGCATTAGTCTTTATCTCATTATTTCTTTGTCTCCTCAGAGACCTCCGGGAACGACATGGGACTTTAATAAGTAATGGAATGTGTAAACGAAATTCTAAATGATAGAAATCTGCAATTAATTTTTGATAATTATAATGTTAATTGTCATTTAAAATGGTGTCCATGAGTATTCGTACACTTAGTCAGCCTTTTTTTTCGAAAATTTCCATAAACTCTGTAACATAAGTCGGGGATCATGTCTTTGAAACATTATTTTTTGCTGTTTTTTTAGATCCTCGGAGATTTTAGGTCCCCGGCCTTGACTTTTAAATATTCCCATACAAAATCATCTGCTGGAGTTAAATCGGAAGATCTCTCCGGTCTTTCGATCGGACCCCATCTTCCAATCCACTTACTAGTAGGGAATAATGGGATACCAACTAGAATGCGATCTTCGACCCTGAGAGTGGACATGGTGTACTTAAATTGTTTTGATATATTGCTAAAAGAAATGATTAGCATAATCAACTGCGCATGTCCTCAAACATAATATTTTTAAAGGGTAAGTGACTTATGTAACCGATACACGTTACTTTTGTTACACTTGACAGCACTTGTTGCTTCAGACTGGTATGTTTTGTAAGGCGTCTTAACATTGTCCGCATTGTTTTGTCTCACCTGTTAACTTAACCCGTAATGTTACGAAACAGATGTAAAGACTTGCCAGAAATGTGTTATTATCGGGCATCAGTCTTAGTACGACTTGTTAGAAATGTGTTATTATGGATCGCCAACCTCAGTATGACTTGTTAGAAATGTGTTATGGGGGCGTCTGTGTCCGTAAGACTTGTTGTACAAGCTAAAGCAGCTTTCCCAAAAAACTGGGAAAAAAAATTGTACAAGCATATAAGTTAGCGGTAAGGAAAGGAATAATGATCTAGCAGCACTCACAACAGCTACATTTTGGACATTGAAGAAATAGGTGGTAAAAATATATTCATCATTGTCACTATCATCATCATCATCATCATCACCATTATCTTCCATCTTCATCATCTTAATCACCATTTTCCCTTTTGCTCCTCATGGATCAAAGAGCCACCACTCCAGCTGATCCCGTTGCAGTTATCCACAATCACATCATACATGTGCTCTTGCAGCGGTGAGGTTACCAGCAGGCCCCATTCACAATCTAGTATATGTCGCCACTTACGACATGCCATAAATGTCAACATAGCCATATTCTTTTATTGTCTCTTCAGAAACCCCACAGAACAACTGGGGATGGTAAAACACGGATTGGTTAAGAGAATGGAATGCATACCAGAATGATCAAAACGTCACTTTATATTTTTATATTGTTATTTCTTCACACCTATCAAACTACTTTATATGAAACAAACAACATAATAAAGACAATTAACATGCCATTTACTACATAAAATTTTATGACATATTAACACTACAACTCGAGGTGAGATCCGGTTTGTTTACCACATGACGTCATAGCGGGCAGCCATTTTTTATATTGTGACGTCGTTATACATGCCACGTTGAGTTTTATTGTATTGTCTTGTATTTTATTTCTGGACAAAAATAAAAATGATTAAAACAATAAAACTAATCTGTCAAATGACAGTTATTGTCCACTGTTCTGATATTTGTTTCATCTGTATCCAGGTGGATACAAGTGAGGATATCACAATGTTAAAAATCAAGAAAAGAAAGAAAGATAATAAGTGACTAGTTAATCAGCCTGTAGGTATGGGCAGATAACAAATCAAACAAGATAAACAGTGTTACAAGATCACAGTCAACATAATTAAAGAGATGACACGCACAATTATTTTTACATATGTTTAAAATAAGCATCTACAGATCTTGGTGACAACGCAAATTTTGTTGGCGTAAGGCTCAGATGAATATAGAGATAAAACGAACGAACGAACGAACTTTATTTTCAAAGTGTTGAGAATTGGGCACGCAGGCCCTTCTGACATTCTGCCCTTCCTTTTTGTCATCTTTTATACTGATTTCTTTTATTCTCACATACATTTTACATATCAATTTAAAGGAATTCAACGTTGTAAAAGTAAAATACAAGCATACTCACATTCACTGTATCTAATTGTAATCATGAAATAAAATATGTTGAAAAGTACAAACATCATCATTAAATCTACATTTGATATTATAAATGTGTACGGAAACATAACCACATTAGGGGAACATTTAATCATATCTGATAAAGTTTTCGAAAAGTCTATGATTGTAGGAATAGGGACTGAGGTTGTTTTTTAGATCATGTGGAAGATAGTTCCAAAGATGAGCAGCAGAGTAAGCTAAGCTTTTCTTGAATAAGTCAAGCCTAGGCTTGGGAACTTGTATTTTGTTAAGGTGCTGATTAAAAGATGAGATGAGAATATGCTTAGGAAAACATCCATTGTCCAAAGTACAGTAATGTTAAGAAAAGACATGTAACACACTTATGGTGAAAATTGATCGTCAACGTCCAAAGCATGGCACATGATTTTGATGATGGTTTCAATAAACACCGCGTTTGTATGGTTACTGAACGTCCAAAGCATGGCACATGATGATGATGGTTTCAATAAACACTGTGAGTGTATGATTACTGCTACTGTTGTGTTTGACACGGATCCAAGATTAGGATTTTTATATTTAAGACTTTTCTGTTGAGCAAATCATTCCAGAAAATTCTATAAATGGGAGGGGTCGAGCTTCATAAATGATCTCAAATGAGATTTATTACAATCACGTATTTGGCATGTAGCTATCTCCAAGCACATTCATAGAAAAACGCTAACTTCTGCTCAAGGGGGAATTCCACCGCTTTCGAAATAACATACTTACTTGCGCAATGCTCTCCATTTCTATAGACCACAGTTGTGGAATCGGCCAACCAATTTTCCTGAAATTTTAGCAGTCCGACTCTGACTCCCGACTACGACTATAGTTTTTTATTAGTAATATAGCATAAAATTCGGAATCGTCGTTCGAATATTTTTTTTAACCGACTCCGACTCCACGACTCCAGATTCTGTCTCCGACTTGACATCCCTGCTAGAGACCTAAGTCTGATGTTGTCGTTTCGGCCACCATACTATTAGTGGGTCATCCGCCTTTTAAGTTCAGATTAACATTTTATTTTTCTATATTCAATTGTTCTTGACCCCCGTGTGGTACCTGGGGGTGTCTCGTGCGACAAAGAAAGAATAGGTCTACTGGTGCTTCAAGCATGTCGTACAAGTAACTAATATGAAGTTATGCTTAGGGCTGGCATCCTCCTCATATAAAACGCATCGCTTCAGAAACTACAGCTGGAAGAGCATGTAAATGCTTGGTGGAGGCTTCCTGTAAGGGGACTAGCTATAGTTGTGTCTTTATGCTCCATAGGGCGCTAAAAGGAAAATAATGATCATGACTTGCATAGGGCGTATTCTGTCTATTTAAACTCGCATTTCCTGAATCCGCCCTAGTATTTTATACTGAAGACAATCGTTTATTTTTTTTATCGCTTGCTTTGTTAGGAAATGTTAAAACAACCTTCTTCAAATATTGACCTCTTGTGGTATGGGCGATCATGTCTCTTCACAACTTTCTGTCTCCATTACCGCTTTACCGGTTCTGTTGACATTTTTGTCCATGGTATGATGTCAAACGGTCCATTATCTTCTCTCTTTGTCAACATGTATCTCTTTTTTACCTTCAATCTTTCCAATTTTCCGGAGCCTATATTTTACTATTGTTTAGACAACATTTTCCTGAGCCTATAATTTACCACTGTTTAGAAAACATTTTCTGGAGTCTTATATTTTACAATTGTTTAGAAAACATTTTCTGGAGTCTATATTTTACAATTGTTTAGAAAACATTTTCATGAGTCTATGTTTTACCATTGTTTAGAAAACATTTTATGGAGCCTATAATTTACCATTTTTGTTTAAAAAACATTTTCTGGAGTCTATATTTTATCATTGTTTAAAAAACCTTTTCTGAAGTCTATACGTTATCATTGTTTAGAAAACATTTTCCGGAGTCTATATTTTATCATTGTTTAGAAAACATTTTCCGGAGTCTATATTTTATACTTACTTACTTAGTCGTTCCCCTTCTACCGTGAGGTGTAGAGGTTTGGAAGAGAGAGCGCCAGACCATTCTATCAGCTGTCTTCTTCCTGGCCTGGTTCCATTCTAGTCCTCGGTCCTTCAAAGATTGTCTAATGTTGTCCTCCCAGCGGACTCTGGATCGTCCTGGAGGTCTGGATCCCTGGCTCTTTGTTTCCCATGCTTGTCGTGGTAGCCGATCTTCTCCCATTCTGCAGACATGGCCAAACCATCTTAGTTGGGACTGTTCTATTTGGGTCTGCAGCGGATGGGATTCTAGGCCTTGACGGATCGTCTGGTTGCGGACCATGTCTCTTCTTGTTACTTCAACCACTTTCCTCAGATACCTCATTTCTGAGGTTTGGATCTGGTTTTTGTGGGTTGTAGTCATTGCCCACGACTCGCTATCATTTATCATTGTTTAAAAATCATTTTCCAGAGCCTATATTTTATCTTTGTTTAGAAAACATTTTCGGATGTCAAGACTTTACCATTTCTAACAAAACATTTTTGGGAGTCTAAATTTTACTATTGTTTAGGAAACATTTTCAGGAGTCTAGATTTTACCACTGCTTAAAAAAAAAAAATTTTCCCCGGGGTAAAGACTGACAAAACGATTACAGGCATTGTAATTTCCGTCATGTATCACAGATACTCTACTCTACATCTGCTTGAGCGCTCAATCTTAAAAAAGTATTTAAGTCTAAGTGGTCCTTAATTGCAAATTGATGTTGTCTTGGAATCTTCTATTCCGGCATTCTGTAATATTCATTTGTCAGCGGCATTTTCGAATTTATTGGACTCTTGAGCCAAGAAAGAATGTAGATCCCAATTAAAATCATTTCAACCGTATTTAGTTAAGTTTTATGCCCCGGCGGTTATCTGCTGTCGAGCGGGAGACAATACAGCTCCGTTTTTTGCTTCGTGTTTTCTTCATCCATCTTAGCAGGACGCGGTTTTTACTTCCAATCCAACATATCAGCAACGTTTTTCTATTTACAGTTAAACAGATAACTATCTCCAGGTCGGTTTTCATCATTTTGTGGAAGCCGATTTAATCCTGATTCCAGTCATTGGTTGCAAGATTATGTTTTTCAACTTGTCCAGCAAAGCCTAAGACAATCTTTCTCAACCTGTTTATCCTGGAGGAACTCTTGAAATAATTTTCAGGTCTCAGGGAACCACTGCATAAATATTATTATATCTACAGCTTATGGCACCTTAGCGTGATCAGTAAGTTGTAAATATCATAGTACTGTACCTGTTTGATTAGAAAATTATATTTTTATGTGGATCTGTCTATTTTTGCCAACTTATTAGCCTACTCTTTTTGCTGTGGTTCCCCTCCTCACAAAAGAATATCAACACTAATGCAAGTCATTATCATAGGTAGAAATAAAACCTAAGTTTTTATATATTTTTAAAATTTAAATTTCCTACTTGGATTCTTCTTAACCTAATCTAAGTAGCCCTAAACTCTTATCACAAACCTCTACTCTACAAGATGCAAATGAAATATGATATGTGTAAGAATGAGCAGTGACCTATACTGCACTGCCGTACGGGCTGCTCGATCACTGCCCACCACTGTGAGCGCTAACATCGTGTGATCAACGAGCGCAAAGCCTCATCGCCATATCTTTTCCTACATCTTTCTTATTTTATTTTCTCCCACATTTGTGCTCTTTCATCCAACATTTGAAGACATGACATGCAGAGTTCTTCACGAAGGACAGCTTACAGAACCGTTTGGGATAAGAACAGGAGTGCGACAGGGATGCCTCTTGTCTCCATTTCTTTTCTTGCTGGCAATAGATTGGGTTATGAGATCATCGGCAACACACAACAGAAATGGAATCCAGTGGACTCTGAATAAGCAGTTGGATGATCTGGATTTTGCTGATGACTTGGCTCTTCTGTCCCATAGCCGTAATCAGATGCAGGACAAATTGAAAACACTCGATGAGAGGTCACAGCAATTGGGTCTGAAAATACACAGGGAAAAGACAAAAATAATGCGAATAAATGCAGGTAATGATAACAGGGTTGAACTTGAAGAAACACCAATACAAGATGTAGAATCATACACATATCTTGGCAGTAATATAGACAAAGTTGGAGGGACAGACAGCGATATCAAAATAAGAATACAAAAGGCAAGAGGAGCTTTCATTGCATTGGGAAATATATGGAGATCAAGAGAAATAGGATCCAACACGAAAATAAGAATCTTCAACTCAAATGTGAAGTCAGTCCTATTGTATGGCTCAGAGACATGGAGAACAACAAAGACAACAACCAAAAAGCTACAGACTTTCATAAATGGGTGCTTGCGTAGAATAGAGGGATTAAAATGGTATGACAAGGTTACCAACGTAACTGATGACAAGAACTAGACAAGTGCCAGTGGAACAAGAAATGAGAAGAAGACGATGGCGATGGATAGGACACACACTGAGGAAACCTGTTGATAGCATTACAAGACAGTCCTTGTTCTGGAACCCCCAGGGCGAGAGAGGCAGAGGAAGACCAAGAAGTACATGGAGAAGAGAGTTGGAAACAGAGGTGAAAATGATGAGGAGAACATGGAAAGAACTTGAGATGATGGCACGTGACAGGAGGACTTGGCATGTGTTTGTTGAAGGCCTATGCTCCTTTGGGAGTGGAGGGTTATGAATGAATGAATGAAATCCAACATTTGCTATTTCATCGTTTTGACTACTCGCGACTGGTATCGAGAAAACCACATTTGTTCTTTCATCGGTGGTAAAATAAATTCTTTTGATTGAGTCCCCATACCTGGCATCATCTTTTGAAGTCCACATCTGGTTTCATCAAAATCAGACATCTGGGCATGGTACAATTTCTGTGGACTATTGTTAACTTTGAAACGAGCGCGGCTGACAAAAAAGCTTAGTCTCTTTATTGCTCGGCCGCTGTCCATACAAGCGACGGGTCACCACATTGGGACAATGGTGCGGGTAAACGCCCAGCTTGGCTTCTCATGCTGTTTAAACCGACCGCCATGTAATACAATAGGCGGCGCCACAAAGGGACTTGTTAGCGTGCTGGCGACAATGGACCGAGGTAACAAAGGCCGCCGCCAACACGCGGAGCGATAGACAAACAGAGAGTGATATGACAGTTGGAAGGCGGGGGACACTTTTGCATTGGCCAGCCAATTATCTCAACACCTGTTTGTCAGGCAAGCCAGGCAACGGAAGTTAGTCACGAATTGCCCCACCCACTTTTGGACTGACAGGGGACAAGAGAGATCATGGGAATGAGTGACTAGTGGGTCTCTTAGCTATTGGTTGTATGGGTGGAGTTGTACGTCACCGGTCCAAGGGACCCACATTTGACTTTTAGAGATATAATATACCGCGCAGCTCGCTAGAGAGAGGAATCCAGTTTTTCAACATTGTGGCGTCAAGAGAAATTCCTAACGCATAGCCTGCAATTAATTCAGTGTGGATAAATATTTCATATATGTGTGTATTGTGTTCTTAAAGGATTTTGCGAAGGGAAAAGAAGGTTAGTAGATCTTATACAGATTATTAATACTTTTTTCTTATTCTTTAGTTATTTATCTTAGCCGTCTAGCTAAAAGTGCGAAAGCTAGTTTTTCAGTTAATTCTTCTAGTACATGACTAAATAAAATCAGAAGATTTTCCTTTAAGATGAAAGGCTGATAGGAAGTAATTAATAGTGGATACGTCTCCTTCATCTAGCTTGTTGAATCATCATCATAGTCTTCCATACGCACACACTCTCATGCACAATATATTTAACATTATTAGAATCGAACTCATAGAGATCAAGAGTGAGATGTAGAATAAATGAAAGTCAGCCAGTATATATTAAGTGTGAAAACTTACGAAGACTTTTGTGTGTCTTCAGTCCATCAGAAGTTTGAGTCTACACGCTACATGTCTGACGTCTAACCAGAAATAAGTTATCAAAACGGACATTTGGTTTGCAGAATTCGCAATAGGACATTCTTCGTTCCTCAGTAAATAAAGGAATATTTCTCGCCCACGATACAAACAGTGGACGCGGCATTTTTCGTCAACATATATCACATGCGCACAAGTTCAATACATAGTTATAACAAGTTCAAATCACTCGAAACTTACTACAGGAGTCAAGCTAAAGCTCACAGTTGATTACTCATATCAAGTTCAGCTCCATCGGAAGCGTAATATCTGAAGTCAAGCTTAAGAGCTCAAAAGTAGAATCTCATATTTATACCAAGTGCAACACACTCTTAAGCGCATTATATGAAGAGCTCATTCTTAATAAACTACTATTTAATTAACTACAATATTAATATATCGTCTGTGTGTTTTGCGTGAATCGTCTTTTACCATCATCACGTTCTAACCATTACTAACACTATATGTGTAGATATTTAGTTAATAAACCCAATAATCGTGTGATCATTATCTAGTTTGTTAATGTATCACTCGTGCTGTCGGTGTTAAATATTTACATATAGGGAAATTTCTACACTCAGATGAGGTTGGGGGCTTTTTCTGTTACGGGATCTAAGGGCAGAAGCTAAGGTCGTGGGGAAACAGAACTCTTTCCAGAATTAACTAGAAAACACTGTCCAGTGGAAAGCATT
This sequence comes from Oreohelix idahoensis, assembly GCA_024509875.1. Lineage (NCBI taxonomy): Eukaryota > Metazoa > Mollusca > Gastropoda > Stylommatophora > Oreohelicidae > Oreohelix > Oreohelix idahoensis. The sequence continues at coordinate 377,658 of JAMPIV010022297.1, forward strand.
CGCATTCCCTTCTTCTTGTCCCTATCTCGAATAGGACTTTATTCTTCTTAACGAGCCAATTTCTAGAGACCTTCTACCTAATATCTCATAGGCTATTCCTGGCAAAAACTACTGTCGTAGTTGCCCCAATACTCACCACACGACACATCGCCATGTGCGTAAAGTTAAAAAAAAAATCGACGTTTAATCTTTTTTCAATCAAGATCTCTTGCGGGAATCCCTAGCGACCTGGATTTTCTATTTAGATAATCCTCTCATTCAGGGTCGGTTTAACCATTAAGTGAACTGGGTAAGAGGGGAAGCGGGAATTGGGGGATAGGCGGTGAACTAAAAAAATTGGTATAACGCGATAAAAGTCGTTCTGATTAAAAAAAAAAATAAATTATGTGGCCCTTTGCTCAATTTTAAATAAGCGTGTAAACATACATTTGTATCACTCATTTACGTGTATATTGCATGTGCTTGACTGCGTAAGTGTACATTTGTTTGTAAACTATTGGTGACCAAATAAAACGTTGTCCAAAGGCGCCAAATATCCTATCACAGGCTCTTCTCTCATTCTTCGCTTCCTTCATTTGTCTATTCTCGTCATTGATCAGCAGCTCTTTTCTCAGCGCTTACCTCACGTCTTTCTACACCCATGTCCGCTTTATGACCTTCTGCCTTTGTCAGTAGGTGTTTCCGTCGATGTCTTTGATCCTTCTTGATACAGACTGTTAAAAATACTCAGCATGTGATTGAGGCCTCCCTCTCTGGTTGTTTTGCATTTTTGTTTCTATTTCTGGGACGCGGTAACAGGTCTTCAGTAACTCTGGGCAAACGTAAAACCTTACGTGTTTAAGTGAATTACTGTCCTTGTTTTATTAGTTGTATTGGAGGAAAGAAGCTGTGAAAAGACATTATCGTCTAAGACACCAGATAATGTTCTTGGAAAAGAACAACAATTGCTCCCCAAGGAACATGAAGCCACAGCTGTAACAGAAAGTGTTATCTGCTCTTGCAATGGTGTTTCCTGTAGCATATGTTTTCCCTGATGAGGTTGCTGACCTCATACCCAACCTCATTTTAGTCACCTCCATCCGTATGCCTGAGTAGCGGTGGAACTATTTGTTCTTTTGTCTTCTGTTATCTTTGTTTTCTGAAGTGATCAAAATAACTTGACCGTATGACCAAGTTAAATTGCCTTCTTATGGCAATGAGGAGGACATTATCTGGAGTTGGTGTTGCTATACTTGTGTTGTTGCTGATATCTTCTTCTCTTGTTGTTTTACTGTGCTGTTTATCTTGTTCAAACGTACTTATTTTCAAAAACTTATGTTTATCTTCATTCATTCATTCATAACCCTCCACTCCCAAAGGAGCAAAGGCCTTCAACAAACACATGCCAAGTCCTCCTGTCACGTGCCATCATCTCAAGTTCTTTCCACGTTCTCCTTATCATTTTCATCTCTGTTTCCAGCTCCATGTGCTTATTGGTCTACCTCTGCCTCTCTTGCCCTGGGGGTTTCAGAACAAGGACTGCCTTGTAATGCTATCAACAGTTTTTCTCAGTGTGTGTCCTATCCATCGCCATCGTCTTCTTCTCATCTCTTGTTCCACTGGCACTTGTCTAGTTCTTGTCATCAGTTCCACGTTGATAACCTTGTCATACCATGTTTATCTATTTGTTCTTTATTATCAACGTTGAAAAAAAAAAAATTTTTCCTTTGGAAACAAAAAAGTTGAATAACATTGCAGTATCTCTATAGGTTATGTTATTTCCTTTCTACTCCTGATGGAGCATGGATCCACCACCCCTGCTGATCCCCTTACAGAAAGCTTGCGCTAAGCATTCACGTGCTCCCGAAGCAGCTGTTTCTGTAGCAATAGGTTTTACATGGTGATGTTGCCAGTTCTATGCACAACCTCATTTTAGTCGCCTTTACGACACGCCAGAGGGTATAGTAGTCCTGTTCTTTCTTCGTCTCTCTAGAGATCCCCTGAACTACACGGGACATTTTAAAATAATATTACGCCCCTGAATTCTAGATTTTAAAAAAATATTAGAGTTCCATCTGGTACCTATTTAAAAAAAAATGTGAATACATGCTGTAACAAACTCGGTCATCTATTTTCCAATTAATTAGTGATGTTTTTAATAATTGTGATGAGTGTTCTCTTCGTTACTACATATTTCTTGCCTTCTGTCGATTAAGAAGCATTCTTTCTAGACTTCTATCAAAACTGCCTACGCCGGATGAATCTTTGCTATTCGGAATTGCCTCCCCTGCTTTGCAGTAGTGGTCCAACAGTGGTCAAAACTCAAGAGTATCTAAAATGCGTCTACAAATGTGTCTACCTTCGCACAAGATTACTCTTGGCAGAGTTGTAGATAGAAGGATAAGAATGCTTCTATCTCAAGGTAGTTTCATAAGATATTTCATAATTCAAGAACAATGCTACGTTAGGCAAGGCAATAGTTAACTTATATCTGATCCGCCGCCTTTTATGAAGAATTATGCAATGCAATTATTAATTTCAGCTAGTTCAAGACCCCACCCTGATTTACTCAGTGGAATTCTTCTTATTCTGGTATAGCTCTGTTTAGAGTGTATTTAGTAAATTGAATAAGACTGTTGTAGATTTATAAAGATAGGTTGAGAGATATTTGGTCCCTTCTGAGTAGAGGTGATAATGGTAAATAAGTGAGGTCAAAGGTATAAGAAAATAGATTTCACGAATGAATAGTTTAAGGGTAGAATTAGTCTCTGGAGTGAGAAGATACTCTAATCCAGCCTATCTTTACGACCGTACTTTATAATAAGACAATCCTACTCTCCATACATGTAACATATAAGTTTAACCACTCACGCACACACAAATATGTGACTACAAGACACACAAACGTAAAAACTATGGTTACTGGGTAGGGATTCTGACCAACACACAGAAATAGATTTAGTTTAGTTTATTATCACTTAAACTTTACAACATCAAATATCTAGAAGAATCAAATACATCAAATATCTAGAAGAATCAAATACATCAAATATCTAGAAGAATCAAATACATCAAATATCTAGAAGAATCAAATACATCAAATATCTAGAAGAATCAAATACATCAAAATTACAGACATAGGAAAATAACCCAATAAGTGCCCTCCCCCTCTTGTTGAGAAGAAGATCCCAAAAGAAGTTAATAGCCCGAAAGGTCAAAGATTAACACTAGGTTACGGTATACAGTATAGACAGTAAAGTGAGCGAAAATCCTAATACGTGCTACCTGTAAAGTAAACAATTGTTAAAGCGAAATAAGCTAGTTTGTTACAATAGTTAATGTTAGAAAACTCGAGATAGTGTTCACAGCAAGGAATGGAAAAAACGAATGCTTCTGTTATTTGGATACAGCTAGTTGCTACAATTGTTACTGATGTTGGTATGCGATTGATATGATAGATCCTACCGGCTAACTCTGGTGGGTTGCCGATTCTGAAATAGCGCGAACGACTATCAGAAGTCAGGAGAACAGTTATTGTTATTTTCCCACAATGGGCTTATAAAATGCAATAAAATATATCTTGGTATTTGGTAAGTCACCGTTATTATATTTACTTATTACACTGTTCCTTCGTCTCTGTGGCCCGTCCTGTTCACAACTGAAACCTGGAGACGCGTCAGCCAACAGAAGACAACTTTACTTTCACTCAGTAAAATCGAGATAAGGCCCAAGATATAGTCACATAAAAAAACGTTGATCGCCGTTGATCAGATTACCTAGAGGATATAGAAACATTATTAAACACTTACTGCTAGAAATATCTACATATATATATATATATATATATATATATATATATATATATATATATATATATATATATATATATATATATATATATATATATATATATATATACACACACACGGAAATGGGACGAGACATCTCTCATCCTCTCCGTCATCCCTGATTAAGTTAAAAGGCGCACATTATGTCTAGCCTATCCTGTCTGGTCAGTTATTATTTAATCTTTAATCACTTTAACAAATATCGCTTGTCATTACAAGCTATTTGTTTCGCCACATGATATTACACTAGTCAATTATATAATTACACATAATGAATTAGAAGTGAATTGTATTCCGTCAATTATCAGTCGCCTAGTGTATTTATTAGTCAACTAAACCATCTCTTTCTGGGCGATAGCGGGTGATTAAATCTACCTTACAATTGAAGCATCTAGAATAAAAATAGCTATGTGTTATTTAATTCGCTAGTCTTAACACCTAGAAAATCCCAGTGAATTATAATGATAAACTTAACACATTAAATCACGAAAAAGGCAAATTTCTATTACCACAATCAGAAATGAAACTATCTCCACGAAATGCTAATAACGCACTTTCACAATGGCTCTAGAATAACGAGCTAGATTATCCAAAATATCTGAGCGGCAAATGATAGTGGTTGGAGGCATACGCGGTTTATATAGGATCATCGTAGTTTGATATCAGAAGTATGTTACTTTTCACACTACTCGTGTATAGCGGACATTCAGGAAACTAGTTCTCCGATCAAAGATTCCTCGGTCACTTCCGTCGGCCGCTGCTAACAACAACAAAGCTTTGTCTATGTAGCGGACTCCGGTCTGCGAATTTCCTGTTTCTCGAGATCAAAGAGATATTTTCCCTGAATGTATAAACATCACAGGATTTGCTCCCCTCGTAAGGAAACTTCAAAAGCTGTTACCTTCCACGTGTTCTGCACGTGCTATCTGCCAGTTATCATAATATTGACAATTCAACTTGCGTGAGACGCTCAGGTAAGCAAACGTGATTCGCTCCCCTGAATGAATGACGGTTTCGAAAATGTGTAAACACGCTCGCAAGCTCGTTTGGTACTGTCAAGTAGACAAAAGAGGCGTGGATTACAAATATGGGTCAGACAGTCAGAAATTTCGTGGTTTTTGCGTAGCAAATTATAAACCCTAAACGCGGAATTAAAGGTGGTCGGACAACTGAGGCCATATTTACATACATATGTCACAGAGACAAACATGCAGTACATTCAAAATGATTAAATCGACGTTAAATTTGTATATTTACAAATAACAGATTTAATAATCATTTAGGTTTTAACAAGGTTTAAAAAAATGAATAACTATTTATCAGAAAGTTATCATCACTGTTGTGATGTAATGGAAGTTTTGTAAAGGAGGTCATTTGGCAGCTTTTATGCTGTCAATGACGGTTCTGCTCCTTCTGATGGTTTGGGTCTTGTTAGACTGGATCGCTAATCACGCTCGTCGCTGATCAAGGTTATAGAGCGCAGCACGTTTCAATGAGTGTCAGCGAGTGTCTACGAAGTTGGTCCCTTGTCTTTAAGCCCCGTCTGATGATGGCTCGAGAGAAAACTTTCTTTACATTTAAATTGAATAGCTTTATATTTACTTTACATTCAAATGAAAAGGTTAATAGTATAAATAGAACATGTTTACATTTACATCTACACTGGTAGAAAATGATCACAATATAGATTTAATATGTTTTCAATTACATCTATACTGGTTGAAAAATGTTCACAATATAGATTGAATATGTTTTCATTTACATCTACACTGGTTGAAAACCTTGAAAACTTTCATTAATTTTAAAGTGAGTGTGTTTACAAAGACATTTACACTAGTTTGAAAATGTAACTGTTATAATTGGAATGTACATTATTTCTTTCACCTTTCCCTCCCTGCTCCATACGGAACTTGGGACTACTTATGCTTTTAGCTCTCTTTAAGAAACAAGCGATAAAGCAGTCACCAGTCCTTGCAGTGGTGGTTCATGAAATCATCATTCTATATGCTGAGGTTGCCAGCCTCAAATGACTTGGACATCCACATATTAATATTTACATGGCACTATATGCATATTAGTTCACAGGTTAGTAATGAAAAATATAGAACGTAAAATGTACAACCTACGCCAATCTTGGCTCACAGACTGTGTGCTCAGAGAAGTAGGTTAAGGCAAAAGCAGATAGCTTTTTTTCACGTGCTCTTGGGGGTCGTTACTTTAACCATAAATTCCCACTATGACTCCGTGTTCTTATTTTCCTCAGACTCCGGTTTCCTTATTAAAATTTCTTCCTTCGCTGTTTAAGTCCTTCAAAATGCTCCAACACATTCCGGTCTGATAAATGGAATTTTGATTCTAGTTTTAATTTTGGCAGTTTTGTTTTCGTCTTTGCAAACGATTCTCACAGTGAACTAGACTTGCAAAATATGTCAGATTATATGGCTTTTCTTCCCGCGCATTTGTTTGTTACGATGCTAAGCAGAGCGCCAATCGTTTCAAATATGCGTATTTTGTGGGGTAATTCAAAATTATTTCCAGGTATGAAAAATTCTGCGCGTGATGCAAAAGATCACGTCTCCCATATATGGAATGAAAACATCCGATCCTCTCTCGTCAATGTTTACAAATAACGTCTTACATATGCCCAGGCTATTACAACATTTCCGCTCAAGTGTGTCCGACTGATAAGTGCGTGTCTGTAATCTGTTCACAGACGGGTAATTTATCTCCCAGCACGCCTTATCAATGCTTAACCCAAGTCGCTGGGGCGATTTTAGTGTTAATATGTAGTCTGATGTCGGCCACACCCGAGATTAACCAACATGATTGTCGTCTTTCCTGGCAGGGAGGAACGGGTAACCAAACAGACATGACGACTTAACACTGACAGAAGTGTAAGAGTGTTTGAAAATACAAAATATCTGCTACATAGCAGAGAAAGAAAGAGGTGCCGACCATTGAAAAAGCACGTAATTAGTCAGTACAACAAATGTAACTGATTACTGCCGTAGTGAAGCAGAGGTCGACCCAAAATAATGTCACATATTCAATTTTTTTTTTTTTTTAATTTTTTTGTATGTATTTTTAAATCTTCACTCTTATCCAACGATTCTATACGAAATCAACGTCACAATAAAGAGAATTAACAGTTTTAATTACATAAAATTATGTTACATTTACATTATAGCAGAACCTGAGATCCGGTCAGTGACTTCACAGCGAGCAGCAGCTTTTGCTGCCTTATATAAATTGTTTGGCCATTTTAGATTGTATTCAGTTCTATTTTGTTTTTCCCCAAAAAAGTAAAAAATTAAACTGTTTAGTCAAATGGTAGATACTGCTACTTGGTTTGACATTTGTGTCATGCACATCCAATCGATACAAGTGTGGATATTACAATCTAAAATAAGGGAGAGACTATTCAACCATGCTATAGGACACACATTGATGAAACCTGTTGATAGCTTTACCAGGCAGTGCATCTTCTGGAATCCCCAGAGAAAGAGAGGTAGAGGAAGATCAAAGAACGCATGGAGAAGATAACTGAAGATAGACAAGAAGGGAATGAAGCTGATGGCGACTAGAAAGAAAGACACGGCATCAGTTTGTTGAAGGCCTATGCTCCTTGATAATTGAAAGATGATTAATAAATGAATAAATAAATTCAGTCACTCGTACATTCATGTTTGGAAGAATACGCCTTCAATCATCTCATCCAATCACACAGTAGATGGCCAACGCGCATGTCTCAAAATTGTATTTTAGTTTTATGAATTTAAAATCCAGCTGAGACGTCTGGAAATATCTTTACTGATCCATTGACGTTGATTCACGAACCAAAATGCGTGATATTTGTCACGAACGGGTTGATTTGCTGTTCTGTCGCTTTCCGGCATTCCCTTTCGTTGTCTACTTTGTTTTCTAGGCGCAACTAAATTACAGAGGAAAGCAGAGAGAATTAAAGAAAGAAACAGAAGATTTTGATGAAAAATTGAATTTTAAGATAACGTGACAAGAGTTTTCAACGTAAAAGTATGGGGAATGGCTAGACAGACAAAAATAAGGGATTTGAAAGCATCACGTGTCTTCATTGCCATTTTTGGACCTTAGATTTCAAACTTTATATTGCAGCACTTAGCTCAGCAATTTGTATAGTTTTTCAATCTCTCTTTTTTTTTTCGTCGTCTTCATCTTATTCTCTTTTCATTTTTGTAACTTTAACATAATTTCAACAGCTGTAGACGTCCCCATCATCATCGTTTTCCATTTCTCACCCTATGGAGCATCAATCCCGCACTACAGTTGATCCCCTTGCAGGAAACCTGGCATAGCATTCTCGTGCTCTTGAAGAGGTTCTTTATGAATCAATTTTTTTGTCAATATGAGGTTGCCAGTCCCAAGCATGGCCTCATATTTGTTATTTCTTACGACATGATTGAAAGAGCAGTCGCCATATTCGTTTCTTTGTCTCCTTAAAGATCCCCACAGACTACAGTGGGACTAAAATAACATACAATAAATAAAGGAATAGTATTCAGAATTACAAGAACAAAGTGCAAACATTTTCTGTCCATTAGGTCCAATTATGCCTTTGTCGTCAGGGCACGATAAACACGAAACAGACATGAAGTAAAAATAGTCGTAAATAAACCGCAAAACGTACCTTTCGGTCATGCATACTCTTGCAGAAAGAACTGTCTCCACCACGATTGATCAATCAATCAGCCAATCAGTATATTGCACTGGGCTGTCTAGATTGTATTGGCTTGCGATCATATTCGTACATACAAGAAATCGTAGCTACATTTTTCTTGTCTTTCTCGAGATATATTATCCATTCGTTGTTTTTTCATTGTTACTATCTTCCTCCACGAACATCATCTATTCATCAAATACGAACTACTGTTTCCTTTCTCCAGATGTATGCACCATTACTCAGTGTCTCTCACTGTTATGTTCCTTCATCTTCCCCGCTGCTCCCTTTCCTGTCATTACCTAATGAATTCAGTAGAGGACATCTTTCTAATTTATTTGCTGGTCAATTTCCTCTTCTATTTCTTATTTCCTGATTGCCACGACGTTATTTAGTTCTCTTCCACAGGTCTTTAATTCTGACTCCTGAAGGTCACCCAGCAGATGACCATTAACATTTTACTGTAAATGTTTCTAAAATCGTCAACAGCACTCACAGAACAGTCCAAAAAAAAAAGCTTTATTGCTCACTTTCATCAGAACTGAGCCTTTAATTATTTACAGATCTGCGCCACTCTAGCTTTATAAACAGTGTTTGGATTCTAATTTGTCGTGTTTTGCAGTTTAACTATTGTGATTTTATCAGTGAAAATTTCTTAATTTCTCTTATAGTGTAAAGATTTTTTGGGAAAATAATAATAATAATAATAGCCCCTTCAGTCATAACTGACTATGGGAATGCGCCCCTGAGGTGACAGCCCTCAGCTGCTTATTTTCCTGGTGCTCCTTTCGACGTTTTTTCCCCTCCTTTACTTGTTATGTGAGCCTCTCTTCACCCAATCTGAGGTGGCGCCGTAAATAGCATCGCCACTTAGTGCGATCGGCAGCTTCAACCTCCCATGTTGCTGGATCCATGTCCAGTGCCCTCATATCTCTCTTGCACACATCTTTGAACCTCAGCTGTGGTCGCCCAACTGTTCTCTTGCCATCTGCTAATTGTCCGTAGAAGATATCTTTTGGGATGCGACCATCTTCCATGCGGCGAACATGGCCAAGCCAGCGAAGTCTGCGCTGTCTAAGCAGTGTATACATACTTTGAAGGCCAGCACGTGACAACACCTCGACATTTGTCACTTTATCTTTCCACGAAATGCCGAGGATGCGGCGTAGACACCGTAAATGGAAGGTATTGAGCCTTCTTTCTTGCTTAGCAAAGGTCGTCCAGGTCTCGCTGCCATATAGGAGTGTGCTGGTGACGCAATTCAAAGTTGTCATAAATTCTTATGTAATGTCAGATGTCTGTAAATACGCGCTCTCTTTTGTAAACGTTATTGTGCAACATCTTCTTTTCTGTTTTCACCGCATAAGACCATTGAGCCAACACTGCTGTTAGTCTCCTTGCAGGAAATTTATGAAGCAATTTGTCTTACATGTTGAGGGTGTCACTCCCATGAACAGGCTGATATGCTTCAGCCTCTTACGACATACCTGACGCAGTAGTAGTCCTATTCCTTCTTTGACATCTCAGAGAACATCCGGGAACTAAACGAGGCAAGAATGTAACATATTAATATATCATTTCGTAGTCAAAATAACTAACTACACAATAAGCTTATCATTGTACTTGAGCCGCTGCCTTTTCGTTCCAAAATTTCCCTTGCTGCCTTTCTACGATGTCTAGGTTCTGGCATTTCAACATGCACCAGTAGTCACAAGCATAATTACATCCCATAATCCTTTATTACTTCTTTTTATTTCCTAGATTTTTAGGAAGAATCTCTCACTTTGCTCTTCCGTCACTGCTCCAAGTTTTCGAGGTATACGAAAACGCCAGATGTAAGAGTGTGATTATAAACTCGTGAGATAACCCAGTTTTCTAAATGTGTTTAGCATATTATTCATAATATTCTCGTTAAGCCGGATCCTTCAGATTTTGCAGAAATTTTCTAATAATATTATTGAAAGGTCTCCGTAATTCTTTTTCTTGTAATTTGTTATGTTTACACCATTCTTATTACTTTCAAATTCAGCATTTAAACAATATATCCTGGAGTCAGGGCCCATATAGATGTCTTCTTTCAGTTTTACCAGGGTAAGCGTTTGGAATTTACTACAGACACTCTTGGAACATTGACCCTCCTTGTTGCCATTCTTGATGAGCAGTTTCATCAGTCACAACTCTGTGTATCGTCATCTTCATCATCGCCCTTCAGCTACCTGAGGAGCATAGTCCTTCAACAAATGTAGGTCAAGTCTCCCTGTCCCGTGTCACACGCTCAAGGTTTTTCTATGTCGTCTTCATCTCCTTTATGTCTGTCTCGAGGTCTCAACTCCATTTGTTCCTGGGTCTCCTCTTTCTTTTTTACCCTAGGGATTTAAGAACAAAGACTGCCTGGTAATTCTATCAACAGGTTTTTTCAATGTATGTTTTATCCATTTCCAGCGCCTTCTTCTCATCTCTTGTTCTGACAGATGAGATGAGAACATAAGACTTGAGAACTCTGTGTAAAGAGGGGGTACAATTATCGTCCATGAAACTAGGACTTGCGATATATTTAGATCTCATGGTTACATTATCACTGTGACACCAGTTCTTTCTTAGTCCGGCTCTGAGATGGTGCTCTGCTGTTCCATTCACAAAGTAAATGTGGCAACGTTGTATATTCAGACTGTTGACCAGTCAACAAAGGACACATTTGTCAAATGTTTACAAGTTTGCCACTTGTTATGTGCCTCGTGCTTGACACCAAACAAAAGTATTTGGAGACTTTCATTTATTATCTTTAATGTGCATTAACTGAGCATCATGAACTGGATCAATAATATGTCCATTGTGAAGAAAACTACCCTTGAAACTTCTCCTCTAGGAAGAGTCAATGAGCAATCTCCAGCTTGTATGTTGCAGAACATACTTTACATATTAATTGTTTCATTAAACTTGTGATCCCTTTTACTAAAAATATTGAATGAATTCCTTTTCACATTTTCTGTACCACATAGAATACACATTCAGGAAACATGTTGATAACATTACAGGGCAGTCCTTATTATGGAATCCAAGGGTAATAGAGGTAGAGAGGCACCAAAGACGACACGGCGAAGAGAACTAAACATGAAGGGAATAAGGTTTATGGTTTTGGTTTCAAGAACTATCTTCATTGTACAACTCCATTAGTGCTCCGATCTCCTCCCTTAGATCACACAAGGTAGATCTCAGCGCACGAACTCCGTAGCACTGGCGAGATTCTCAATGTGTGTATATAAAAATCACACATTATATAAATATTTTTGTTGTGGGTACGTATCTAATTTTTAAATTTTGCCAGGGCAGAGGCCGTAAGGCATACTCTTTAAGATTTCAAACTGCCGTTAGATTTTTAACGTGCACAACTTGCACACGGGACCTTCTGTTTTTGTCCACCTTATCCAAAGAGGCTAGGCATCCAATTTCACTACCCAGGAGACGGGGTGGGGGGGGGGGAGACTGTAAAACATCATTAGCACCACTGTCTCTAAAAAAAAATGTCCCTAAATTTTATTCCTTCTACTGGGAATCGAACCCGGTACGTTTAGAATATGAAGAGGACGCCACACCTTTTAGCCAGTCCGACTCCTGAAGAGGATGTGGAAGACGTGGAAAAACCTTGAGCTGACGTCACTGAAAGACTTGACATAAGTTGTTGAAGGCCTATGCTCCTTGTGGAGCTAAAGGATGAATAATTAACCGTGTGCACACCTTCTGCTCAACACATCCACACTGTTTAAATACGAGCAGAGCCTACTGCACATATACTCGTACATTCAAAAAACGACATAAGAACGTATATGTGCTCTCATTACAGCAAGCAAGAGATACAGTATGAAGCATTGTATCACCTGGGATATTCATTTTTATCTTAGGTCTTAGTCTCTGAAATACAATTCTTAATAATACAGTACGTTAGTCACGTGAGATTCATTGGCTCACGGTTTCTATAAAATTGGATTTTAGTAGGACGTCTGGTACGTATCAAATGTCTTATATATCATTAATTAGTTTTGCACATCTCGCGAGCCAAAGTAACAGTTATCTTCACGTTTTTTATGCTCCCGTCATACCACCAGTGCAGTGAAAGCTAAAGACAATCTTGCTTACTTACTTAGTCGTTCCTCTTCTACCGTGAGGTGTAGAGGTTCGGAAGAGAGAGCGCCATACTATCCTGTCGGCTGTCTTTCTCCTGTCTGGCAATATCGCGCTATAAGGGATAGGCCTGGGCGGAAAGTTTATTTGCTTAATTATTCTTTTTCCACGATCCATCACCTAGAAATCTAGCAAGTCGTCTCCTGTGATCTAACATCTAGACGAGATTGACCGGCTGCAGACCGCTGTCTTGGAGCGATTATTTCATCAGGACGGTTGAACAATTCTAGAGAACATTGTTTTAAGCCTTCTAGTTGGTAAACACATTTTAATAAACTGTATCTTATGTGTTTGTATTGTTAAAGAGCCTTTTGTGAAAAATCTACGTGAGACAGAAACAATTTCAGCATTATTTCTGGATTTAGTGTGTTTCAATGATAAATGGTAAAATTAAAGTCGCAACTGAATAGTCACAGAACTTTGTTAACAAAAACACAAGGTAGAGTATTTGAAAACATGAAATTCGATCTGTCATACAGTAATTATTCTAGACAACTGTTTAAAAATAAAGTCTCAAAAGAAAAATGTATTTATTATTTCTGACTGGGCTGAGTTTCTCTGTTAGTTTTTTTGTTTTTATTGTTTTGGCTTAAATTTTCTAAGTTATCTTATTTTAATTATACCGCGATTTTTTCTCGTAGGAAAATACACGCTGATAAAGAAAAAAGATTACATAAGTGTCAAATGTTAGAAGATTAAAAGTGACAACTGTCTAGTCACATTACATAACATGTCACATCACATTCACACAACCTCCTAACTTTCCTAGCAACGTCTCATATTTCACTGGCAATAATAGTGAAATAGTTCCGCGCACGAATATTGTACCTTGCACGTGCCCAACTAACTTGGGGAAAAAAATTGATCTGGCGGGACCTTATTTCGAATGATACTTTGAGATTGTTGTGATAAACACTAAACCCATGTTATTCATCAACACGAAATCTCGTTTCCGATCAATTTGATTGTCAGTGTGATAGATCACTTATGAAGAATTTAATACCACCGTCAATATTTAACTTGATTTTCGGTGTTATGAATCACTTGTGAAGAAAATGTTATGCGGCGGTCAATATTCGACTCCAGAGATTGAGAGCGAACTTAGAGAGCCCATTAGTCACTGACAAAAATTCAAACACAGTTTTGTCAATCTTCTTTATCTTCGATGACGTCTAGTAGAAACGTTTGCTGCTGCTCCTATTACTTGTATAAGTACTAATACCACCACCACGACAGCCATTGCTACTTCCACTACCAACCCCTAACTCTATCATAACTGCTACGTTCGCTTCTTCAACATCAACCACATTAGCATCTGTTTCATCGTCGTCTTCGTTTTCTCCGTGTTCTTCATATTTTTTCGCCTACTTTTGGTTGCTAGTTTTCTTTTATTATTACTTCCTTTCTGTCCTTCCTTTTTCACCCTGTATGGAGGATGAGGCTACAACTGCATTAACCCCCCCCCTCCCCCCCACCCACCCACGTCCCGTTTATTTAGAGGAAGCCAGCGCCAACGCAATGCTGTGGTCTTGCAGTGGCAACGTCTATAGCAATCTGTCTTACATGGTGGGATTGCCCGTTCTCTGCACAATCTCACCTCAATTGTCTCTTACGACATGCCTGGAGAAAGATGTGGTGTTATATTTCCTGTCTCTCAACAGAGACCACGGTGAACCACACAATCCCTGGTTAATATTATGATCTACATTTTCTTTGACCGTTCTCCTCGTCAATCTTCTTCATCACCTTCGTCTTGTTGGTGCTATGCGCCCCTTTGATTATTTGGTGACGGCTACACACCCCTTCTTATAAAAAATGTATATACACTCATAATTAAAAGTTTTACAAATAATACATTTTATTGTTATAAAGAAATATCGTTATGGCTTACATATCGTCATTGTTCTATATTTATAGAACCAATCCTGACACATGGGAGTGAGTCATGGACAGAAAGTAAACAAGGAGGAAAGACACTAGAGGCCACAGAGATGTAGTTTTACAGAAGAATGTTAAAAATACAGTGGGCAGTCAAAACGAGTAATGATGATGTCCTGAAAAAGGCTAGTGCGCAGAGGAAACTTATTTCACAAGTTAGAAGAAGCAATCCACTTTTTGGGGGCATGTTATGAGACGAGGAAAGCTGGAATATATCGTAACAACAGATAAAGATTAGAGGAAAAAGAGATAGGGGAAGATAAAGAGAGCAAATACTGGACAGTTTGACATCGTGGCATGGAAGGAGGTCAACAACATAATTGATAAGTTGTACTGGAGACAGGAAGTTGTGCAGAGACATGATCTCCACTAGGCATGGTACTTGAAGAAGAAAAAGATCGTCATAGTGAAATATAAAAAAACAAGTTTTAAAAAAAGAACATATATCTTTAAATGCACAAATCTATAATAATACCAGGAAAAAAATTACATCAGCCTACAAGGCCATTTAAAATTGGACATACGCTCTAATATAACCAGTAGATTGTATGTCTAGGTTGTTGTTCTTCTTCTTGGTCCTGAAAAGGACGTTGGTTGCGTTGTGTCCGTTTACAACAAAGCTGTGATAATTGCGCCTTTTGACCGAAACATCCGACTTCAGCACGGCATTTTTTGGGACCAAGTTAGCCTTCTATCGTAAATTTAGATAGGTTTGAAAGTTATTTATGGTCCCGCCTGAGTAGAGTAGATGGTGATAAGTAAGTGAGAAATAAAGGTGTGAGAATAGATTTCAGGAGTGAAAAGTTTAAGGAGAAGATCTGTCTCTGGAATGAGTAGTTTCTCTAGTCCAGCCTATCAAACGACTATCTTTTAGTACAAGACAATCTTTTACCTCCCTATATGTACTACTGGACAAAAGTTAAGGGCCGCCATTCAGTTTAGACAAGGTTTACATAATTCTTCGGTGAGCAGGGTCAATTTTCCAAATGTCCGGTAGCTTGAAATCTCTCAAGAAGTCTCTGAATGGTAGAGTGGGACACTGCTAAACGTCTTGCAACATGACGAACAGATTGACCATCCTGAATCCATGCCATGGCTCGACCACGGTCTACAGTGCTGAGACTTCACCTTGGTGGCATGGCTAATGCAGTGATCATTTCGACCACTTGTCATACTGATTTATTGCATACCAACGGTGAACACTCTTTATCGATGATCATTTTCCACGTGTATTCAAATTCAACTCACTTTTTCACCTTTTGAACTAGTGTGGCGTGTGGCAAAAACCACGAGTTTTTGCGGCAACAATAGCAATTTTCACGTGCGGGTTAAAGTGACCCAGTTTTTGGACATTAAAAAAACATAAACCTAGTGCACACAGAAATGTATACACATTTCTCTGAGCTCAGTTTAATGACATTTTCACTTGTCTTTACAGTTTGCCAATCAATTATATAAACCTTGTCTAAACTGAATGGCGGCCCTTAACTTTTGTCCAGTAGTATATGTAAATATAAGTTTAACTACTCACACACACACACAACTATGTGACAACAAGACACACAGACGTGAAAAACTATGGTAAACTGGGTATGGGTCTGACCAACACACAAAGATAAGTTCTTTTGTTGTTTATTATCATTAAACTTTACAGCATCGAATATCTAAAGAAAGATTTTAAAAATCAGGATTTCACACAAAGAAAAATAACAGAATACATGTGCCCTCCCCCTTATTGAGAAAAAAAGAACCCAACAAGCTAATAACCCCAAAGGTCAAAGGTTAGCACTATGTTACAGAATAGACAGTAAAGAAAAGAACAAAGTTCCTACTAAATGCTATCCAGTAAAGTAAACAGTTTTAAGCCAAATCAAGTTGGTGCAATCTTTGAAACAAAAGAAAAATATTCTCTCTCTCTGTAATACTCTCTCTCTGTCATACAGTGGCCACATCAATCACGCTTACCCTATTCTGGTGATATCCCTTTGGAATTACAATGGTTTCTTAATATACATTCAGGGGTATTATCCAAGTCGGCCCAAGTCCACCCTCTATAACAAATAAGATTTTAATGAGGGGGACGCCAAAGTTGGTAGTGTATTCCTGGATCAACAAATGCCACCTCGAATAGTTAATTTAGAACCGAGATCTGGTGTTCACATCAAACAGTGGAAAAATACTTCCAGTATTTGGAAGCTCTAGTTGCCACCAAAAAAAAAACTGTTACGATTGTTAATGTGGTAAAGTGGGATAATATAAATATTTATAGGGGACTTAGTGTACTGACTGAGATCAGCTGTGAAGGTATCTATATCTAATAAGGGTAGTGTAATATAGATGACCTTACTTGCTACCACATATTTATACCTCAGTCAGAATTATTCTGGAATATAGTGATGACTACGTTGAATGTCTAGGGTATGTATATGATGAAGTGTAAGTCACAACAACAACAGACAGATAAACAATTTAATTTATTCCACCACACGTTACAACACTGTGACACTCACACACATGTAACATTCTATAAGACTATCTTGAATGAGTCACTGGTAAATTTTCAAATATCAATATGTATTAAGTACTTTTCATTAATATATATGTGTCCTGATTCAAATACAAAGTGAACCAGGAATCACAATCAATTTTAATTACAAGTTATATGTACAGAATTTATCAATATGAATCTTGTAGTGACATATTTTATTAATCTTATCCTATGTGTGTCAGTTGTGTAGTAGTAATATGAGGTAATACTGGTGTTGTTTTTTTTTCAAGCTATGTTGTTATTTGTCATCATGACTTCAAGTGTTTATTTCTGTTGGAACTAGTATTGGAGATGTTCTCAGTTCCGTTCATTTAACAATTAATTTCCCCTCTTATTTTTATACAATGTCAGTTTAAGATGGGGTTACATAATGTTGAGCTCCGCTGGCCACATAGGCTTAACTTTCGTGATGGCGGCAGGAAAAGACTCCTCTGCTCGATTGCTCCCCTGTGTTGTGGAGACACCTCACTGTTTGCTATATGGACCAAGGAGTATGCTGTCCGCCTCTGGATTCAGCAAAGCTCTGACCAGGTACTGCTCAATAGCTTTAGGACCACAGTCCCTGAAACAAGAAGGTTGTACCTCCTACTTCAGAACTAATTTATACTCTATTTCTACACTGAGCACAATACATAACAAACACTGAGTTCAGAGCGGTAGGCCAACTGCTATCTTCATCTGAAACAATTTTCACCAGTATTTTCCTCCCTAATGGTTACTACGCCTCTGCAATTCCAGCATTATTTCTTTCTAGACAATAATATAGGTGGCAGTGTACTGTTTGGTAATTCCATGCAGTTTTACTTTCCTCCGACACCTTCTGTTCAGGTTGGAGCACTATATATGCTTCACCTCATGTTCGCTACTGAACCACACATATATACAGACATAAATTATCAATTTACATTCAATTTTCATTAAAAGATATCAAGTACTTCAAGCTTACCACAATTCATGGAAATAATACAGAATTACGTTGACTGGCACTGAATATAACACAATTTCGATCTTCCGATGTCCCAGGCTTTTATTTTAGAAAAATAGGCACTGGTGCTCAACGCACTGATTCTGTAGTAAGTTTATTTGCAAATGTGGTGCTGACCTGACGCCTCTAATTGACTATATTGGCAAGTCTAACCAATCATGCCATGTTTACACAGCTTTTCAAAAAAAAAGTACTCCTACTCACGTTTCCCCTGACAACACAAGATAGTATTTATAGCCCGACTAATCGTGTTTAGCCTTACATTTCTTGCGCTCCAATCAAATCGGATTTAACATGGAGACCCATTTCCCGTACAATGGTGGGGTGAAAATCTGCCACTGAGCGATTCTGATTTGGGTGTTGTCTGACATCCCTCACTATTTCTTTTGGCTATAATTTGGTAATTCCTAAACTATTTGCGTAACGTTTAACATATTATTTGTCAGCAAGTCCTAAGGAACCCAAATATACAAATTTAAAGGAGCTAAGTGGCTGCGTTCAAAATATGCACTTTCTTCTACCTCCTGTTTATTTCGAATACGAGGTGGTGTCTGGGTACTGTAATGTTTTCAAACGTAAACCAGTATAATGTCATATTTCCTGATAAGCGTTTTTCAGGATTTTAAAACCTAACTCTGGTATGGGTAGTGTTTTTTATCACTGTCGATTTGAAAAAAGTTAGTGCTAGTGGCCTTACACGCGTGATGGCAGCAATTGTGTATCGCGCGACGCGTGTTTAGTGTTGCATGTGTCCCTGCTTTCAGCCCTCCCTTCTTTCTATCTTTAGTCCATCTGTCTTTCGTTTTAGGTAACGTAGTGTATAAAAAGACATGAATGGAATTTTAAATCTAGGTCATCTTGCGTATCTCAAGGTTTTTCTTAGAATTGGAGTACACATTTTATTGTGTTGGGGAAACGCGTGTATGCTGCAGAAGGCCTTTACTATCAACGTGAAACGTTACAATTTGCAGACGAAGTAGAAAACAAGGGGGATTTCGAGTACAGTCATTGTGACAGCACTGTTCTTTACCATTCTTCTTTCCTTTTATTAAATTTATTTGTTAGGCTTTACATTTACGTTTTAATTTATATATGTGGATTAGAATTTCTCACGGCAGTTAATTGATGATGATGGTAAATCCTATCGGCTGGCTCTGTGATGAGTGCCGATTCTGAAACAGCGTAACTTGCTGGATAAATCCGCTGATACGACTGTCAAAAGTCAGATAGAAATGTTATTGGTGTTACACCACAATGGGCTGATAAATGGGAACAAATATTTCTGGTTTTATAGTCCAGTTAAATTTACAAATTTAATGTTTATTTGTCTCTTTGGCCAATCTTGTTCACAAATGAACTTGGCGACTTGTAAGCCAGGAAGAAGACATCATTCACCAATCAGTAAAATGAAGAAAAGGACCAAAATAGACTGCTGGTCGCCCTTGATCAGGTTCTGCGAGGAATAAAGAACATTATGAAAAATTGCTGCTAATATATATTTACACGGACGGAGGAAGACGATCCGTCAGTCCTGAGTAAAGTTAAAAGGCACACGGTGTCTCTAGCTTATTCTTATCCCGCGTCGCTTAGCGAGTGCATGTTTGGTTGAGGCATGCAGCCTTTTCCCTCCTGGCCCGGTCAACGATCAGCGTACAGTGTCAATTATTATTTAATTATCCGTACGCGCACTTAACAAATATCGCCTGTCATTAATAGCTATTAGATAGTCGGCGTCTGTGGGTCGTCGTATGGTATTTAAATAACAGTCACTTACTAAAATTACACAAAATGGAATAATCGTGAATTCTATGGTCTACTATCAGTCGCGCCTAGCATATAATATCCGTCAGCTAAACGTATCTTCTTATGTGAGAAAGCGGGTGATGGAATTACATTAAACTTCACAACTGGTAAAAATATAGCTACGCGTTATGTATTTCACTAGTTCTAACAGCTTGAAAATCACACTGAATTTAAGATGATAACTTAACACATTTTAACACGTTTAAGCACAAATTTATATTACCAGAAAATCAGAATGAAATCCCCACGAAACTATTAGCACATCTTCCGCAATGGTTCTAGACTACGTGTTTAGACTATCCGAAAAATTATGAGCGACAAATGATAACTGGTTTGGGAAGCCACAGTATATATACATTATTGTTATCTGCTCTCTAGAGGATGCTAATTTTCACACCATTGCGCATAGCAGAAAATCAGGAAACTCCGTCCCCCCAGATAAAAGCTTTACGGTTCAGCGTTGCTAATCGACAACAGAGACTTAAACCGTATAACGGGTTCTAATAGATTTGCCCGCTTCTGGAGATCAAAGACTTGTCTCCCCCTGTATGTACGAACATCAAAGAGTACACGGGAGAATGTTTTTGCCCGTGCGACTACTTCAAGATGGTCCGGTTTTTCCCCCGATGCGTCTGTCTGATATATGATGATTGACAGATCAGCTCGCGTGAGAAACTCAGATAAACAAACCAGGTTCGCTCCCTGTTATGACTGACAGGTCGTGGAAGTTAGTAAACTTTCCGTGTGTTTACGTCTCAAGGAAAAGAGGCGTGGATTAAAATGAGTAAACGCAGGCAGAAAAATGTTTGACTTTCACTAGCAAATCATAGAACGCTAAAGGGATTTCAGGGCTGTCAGATACTGTAGGCTATATTTCCATTATACGTCACACCTTCTCACTTCGATCCCTACTCTCTCGGCAAAACAGCAATGATGCAATCTGTTTCCAGGACCACCACTTGGAGGTGGAGTAGGGTCTTGGTCAGCTCTGGTTCACTGACCCTGACGCAAGCAGTCAAGCTATGGGTCGCTAACTGCATTTATCACTGTTGGTGCGTCTTCGGTCCCTAGGTTGTTCGGGGCGCGCTTCAGCTAATTATTTTTTTTTATAATGAGTGGAAATAAAATTTAAATTATCTAGGCAATTTACACGGGTCCCTAGAATCCATTCGGGTCTCGGGGACCACAGTTTAAGAAAGCCTGCCACATAAACATTTCACCTTCTTCCTCTACTCAGCCGCCTTGTTTTCTTCATCATCTTTAATTTTCATCAACATTCTTTGCGCAGCACATTATTTTTCTCCTGTACGTTATCTGCCTCTGTACATCTGTCCATTAACTTTCTTGTATAATGTATGCTTTAGGTTCATGCCTGCTCGGTATAAAACGGATTAAAATGGCATAACAGGATCATCAATGTGGGAAGGAATCGAGACATCATGACAAGTGCTAATGGAGTAAGAGATAAGATACAAATTGGATTAGGATAGGTCAGGCATTGAGAAAACCAGTTAAAAGTATACTACTGGACCAAAGTTAAGGGCCGCCATTCAGTTTAGACAAGGTTTATATAATTCTTCGTGAGCAGGGTCGATTTTCCAAATGTCCGGTAGCTTGAAATCTCTCAAGAAGTCTCTGAATGGTAGAGTGGGACACTGCTAAACGTCTTGCAACATGACGAACAGATTGACCATCCTGAATCCATGCCATGGCTCGACCACGGTCTGCAGTGCTGAGATTTCTCCTTGGTGGCATGGCTAATGCAGTGATCATTTCGACCACTTGTCATACTGATTTATTGCATACCAACGGTGAACACTCTCTACCGATGATCATTTTCCACGGGCATTCAAAATCAACTCACTTTTTCACCTTTTGAACTAGTGGGGCGTGTGGCAAAAACCACGAGTTTTTTCAGCAACAATAGCAACTTTCACGTGCGGGTTAAAGTGACCTAGTTTTTGGACATTCAAAAAACATTAACCTAGTGCACACAGAAATGTATACACATTTCTCTGAGCTCAGATTTAATGACATTTTCACTTGTCTTTACAGTGTTTGCCAATCTATTATATAAACCTTGTCTAAACTGAATGATGGCCCTTAACTTTTGTCCAGTAGTATATTAAGAAGGAGTTCTTGTTTATGGGAATTCCAATTTTTTAAAGTTGGGGGAGGAGGGGGGGGGGGGGGGTGGGGGGTGGTGAGGGGGGGAAGGGGGGGGGTGGGGGGGGCAGGGGGGGGGGTGGGGCGGGTAGGATATTGAGGGACCGAAAAAAAAGACACGGAGAAGAAGCATGGAGACTTCTTAAAGAAGGAATAGAAAGAACCTGAACATCTGGCTCAAGACAAAATGGTTTTAGATTAAACTAATTAAAGACTGCAGCTCCACCGGGAGTAGGCACGTGAACAATAATGCTTATATTATCATTTCTATTGTATCTCTCGCATGCTGTCATGAAGGCATATTAAGTTCTTACTTAGCCGTTTGTCTTCTATCTTGGGGTGTAAAGCTTTGCCAAAAAGAGCGCAATACCATCCTATCAGCTGTCTTCCTCCTGGCCTGGTTCCAGGCTAGCCCTTGATCCTTCAGAGATTCTCCAATGTCCTCTCAGCGAACTCTGGGTAGTCCTGGAGATCTGGATCCCTTGCTCACCCATATTTGTCTTGGTAACCGATCTTCTCCATTCTGCAGACATGACCATATCATCGTAATCGATGAGCTACAGAAGTGGAAATATCAATTCTTGTAGTTATATATATATATATATCAGTGTAGTAAGTTCTGCTCGTCTGCTAAAAAGCAATTCTTCTATGGTTTATGTTTCCAGATCGGCCTCTGAGATTAAAATATTGATAAATATTAAACAGTACGGATCACTATACACATCCTAGTGGCTCTACCACGTTGACCTGAAACATGCCTGGGAGGCCAACCGTTTGTCTTCCTGTATTTATATTCTTCATGTCGTTACTCATCATCACTGGTATTAAGTTCTCCAGGGAACATAGGTTCCCAACCACAAATTCACGCCATATATTCCTATCCTACACCATCCGTTCAAGGTTTTCCATGTCTTCTGTATAGTTCTAAACTGTAACCAGACCTAAAGGTTTTTATATTTGGACATGCGCCCTAATATAACCGAATAGGTTGAACAGGACGCGCCTCGCCATAACGAGGCAAAGTTTTATTTAAAATAAAAAAAAAATGTCATTTATATCCATTGTGTCTGTTTCCAGGTCCCTTGTGCATGTGTTTCATTTAAATCCCGCTCTCTGTCTTACGAGAAGCTTAAAGAAGCAGTGGTTATATTTATTATTAGCTCTCTCGGAAACTCCTTGACACCCCTTATATATATATATACATAAAACATGAGAGAAAGGAAGCGCAGAATGTTTGACGGGCCTGCCTGCCCAATTCTCAACCCTCTAAGAAATAAAGTTCGTTTGTTCTCTTACCCTGGGGGTTCCGAAATAAGGACTGTCATGTAATGCTATCAAAAGGCGTCTTCGATGTGTGTGTTTCATCCATCGTCAGTGTTTTCTTCTCACCTCTTCTTCCACTTGCCCGTGTCTAGTTCTTATTATCATGCCCACGGTGGTGATCTCGTTCTACTGTCACAATCCTTATATTCTAAGCAAGTGCTGATTTGTGAAGTCTGTAACACCTTGATTGTTGTTGTTATTGTTTTTCATGTTTGAGGGATATACCTTCTGACTCCTTTGATACGATGAGAAGATAATGATTTCATTATAACTGCCCCTTTATCCTGTATATGTTGGTGTTTTCTTCATTGTTTTCAACAATGAAAGCTCTGTGGTCTGTTATGCGGAAGACGGACAGCAAAGTAAAAGACAATTACATCTTTGAGGCAAGTAGATTATTCCGCACTCTTAACACAGATCATTGTTTATCGTTACTCTTCGTCCTTTCTTAATATCTTTGCGTGTTTGCTCTTTCAGTGCTGACAATCTACTCTTCTTTACAATACTCCTTCACTACTTTAGTTCTCTCACTGCCACCCTTGGGAATCACAACTGCTATTGTTCTCAACTCTTGAGCTGTGTATAGAGAAAAGACAATTACTCCAAATCCCATTTTGTTACCCAGGTCTGTTTTATGTATGGAGATAAGACATTTACTGTAAATCCCAAATGTGATCTTTACCGTTATTCGAAATTGCCATTCCTCGGTCGGTAGCACGTAATAAAAACACGACCAAAACAAATGTATGCCATTATTACAATTTCCCCCTCGATCAAGAAGATACTGGAATAGAAACAGTCAGCTAGTGTACATAAACCGTTTCTAATCAGACTTTCTAGTTGGTGTCGGTTCATCCATTTTCAGTTACGTTCAAGCAAGTCGTATCTTCCTGTGTTGCTAAAAATTGTTTGTTTTTTTCCTGTGTTTAAAGTAATTTTCACGAGTAATCTGTAATTCGTCCACTTTCTTGCAATTGTTTTTTGTGTCTGTCGATGTAAATACCTTTGAAGAGTTTTAAGGATTCTGATTATTCAAAAATCTTCCTGTGGTTGCAAACATGTGTTCCTATTCCCTGCGTATAAAGTAATATTCATGAGTAATCTGTAATTCTTACCATTCATCATGTGACGTATTCTTTCCAGAACGTTGTCTCCATTACAGCTGCTCTGAACGCATCACGATTCTGGACAAGTCGACCTGCATCAGCCAAAGACAAGTTCAGACTCTCTGTGATGTCCTGGGTCCACCGTCGTCTAGGTCGACCCCTTCCCCTTTTTCCAGGGACCATGCCTTCCATCACTGTTTTTTCCAGACTATTATGTCTTTTTATATGACCGAAAAATTTCAGCTTCCTTATTGCGATGGTATTTAGGAGCCAATGTTCCTGTACATTTAGTGAGTGCAGTACTTCTCTGTTGGTCTTTTTTTTCTGTCCAGGGTATTCTCAACATCCTTCTGTAGCATTTCATTTCGAATGATGTAATCTTTTTTGCAACTGTTTTATTGAGTGTCCAAGTCTCGCAGCCGTATGTTGCTACTGGGAATATACATGCTCTGATCAGTTGTAACTTTGTTTCTTTGCTTGTGCCTTGCCATAGGTTTTTCATCTGTATTAGCTTATGTGAAGCAATTGCAAGTCTTCTTTTAATTTCTACTGCACAGTCGCCAGAGCTGTTAATGATTGATCCTAAGTATTCGAATTCATTGACACTTTCCAGTTCTTCGTTATCAATTTCAATTTCTGGTTTGGTCTTTACTTTGTCTGTTGTCAATACTTTGGTCTTCTTGGTGTTTAGGTATAGATTCTGGGCCTCGCTGTGTTTGTTGGTGGACAGAAGTAATTGTTCAAGTCCTTCTGGGTTGGTCGATAGGAGGACTGTGTCGTCAGCATATCTGATTTCCGGGATCTGGTACCCGCCGATGTTAAATGAGTCAAACTCTGTGTGTTCTTGGTCATCTCTTACGTTTCTCATGATATTCTCGGCATAAATGTTAAACAGGTAAGGGGAAAGGGTACAGCCTTGTCTTACTCCTTTCTGTACTTCAAACCATTCTGATGTTTCCCCCTCTATT
Organism: Oreohelix idahoensis; assembly: GCA_024509875.1. Taxonomy (NCBI): domain Eukaryota; kingdom Metazoa; phylum Mollusca; class Gastropoda; order Stylommatophora; family Oreohelicidae; genus Oreohelix; species Oreohelix idahoensis. The sequence goes on from JAMPIV010022297.1 coordinate 403,194, forward strand.
CTTACGGCTGCCTGTTGTTCTTGGTACAGCAGTGCGATGAGTTGTATAAGGTGGTTTGGAAATCCCATATTTTTCATAATAGCCCATAACTGCTGATGTTGTACACAATCGAAAGCTTTTGTGTAATCAATGAAACAAGTATGTAGGTCAACGTTGAATTCTCTACACTTTTCTATGATGATCCTCATGTTGAATATATGATCCCTAGTGCCTCTACCTGGTCGAAAACCCGCCTGTACTTCATTTATTTCTGTTTCTAGCTTTTGTTGCATCCTTTTCATTATGATTTGTAAAAGTATTTTGCTGGCATGGCTTATAAGAGCTATAGTTCTGTAGTTTGTGCACAGTTTCAGGTTGCCCTTTTTTGGCAAGGGTATGTAAATTGATCTTTTCCATTCCTTGGGCCAAATTCCGCTTTGCCAGATCTTGCAGCATAATGCATGGTATATACGAGCGCTGCCTTCTCTTCCTGCCTGTATCATTTCAGCTGTTATTTCATCACAACCAGGAGATTTTCCACTTTTTAAGTGTTTGATTGCATTCCGGACTTCCTCTATGGTAGGTTCTGGTTCACGTTCCGCTTCATTCATGACGTTGTTATCTGCCGCTTTGTTTATTTCCGTATACATTTCTTGACAGTACTCCTTCCATCTGTTCAGAATATCCTTACGTTCTGTTAGAGTGTCGCCTTTCTTGTCGTTTATTGCTCGAGGTGATGATTTAAAGTTGCTGTTTTTCAATGTTCTTACTTTAGAAAACATATTCTTACTCAATCCCTGTTCGCGCATTTCCTCTATTTTCCTGCAGGTGTCGTTTATGTATTGTTGTTTGTCTTGTCTGACTCGTTTTTTAATCTGCTTTGTGTATTCCTTGTACAACTCCTGATTTTCTGTATCTTTTTTGGACTTCATTTTTCTTCTCTCTACCACCAACTTCAGTGTTTCGTCTGAGATGTATTCTCGTCTCTTTATGCTTCTTTTAGGAATTAACCTCTGTGCATTTGTAATATATACATCTCTGATGTTATTAGCAAGTTCATCTGGTGTCATTTCCTCCTGTACTGCCATAAGAATGTCAAATTTGTTCTGAATGTCGACACTGTACTCTTCTGGTATGGCGCTTGTGTCATAACGTATTACTTTGTCGCTTGTAACGACTTTTTTCAATTTGATCTTGAAGTTTGCAGCAAGAAGTTCATGGTCGGAGTCACAGTCTGCTCCTGGGAACGTCTTGATGGATGAGATACAAGATCGCCACCTTTGTTGTATTAAGATATAATCTATTTGGTTCTTGCTTTTTCCGTCCGGTGACGTCCATGTATATAGTCTTCTAGGGTGTTGCATAAAAAGAGTATTCGTGATGACTAGGTTGTTTTCTAGGCAGAATGTTGTCAAGCGTTCTCCTCTCTCATTTCTCTGGCCCAATCCATAACTTCCTTTCACTCTTTTTTCATGTTCTAATCTTTCGTTTCCAACTTTGGCATTAAAATCTCCCATTATTATCCTAATATCTTGCTTATTTGCTTTCTCTAATGCATTTTGCAGTTCATTGTAAAAATCTTCAATTTCCTGTTCTTCAGCAGCTGCTGTTGGCGCATATGTTTGTATAATTGTGATGTTCTTTCTTTTTCCTTTCAGTCTGATTGTGACAATGCGGTCATTTATGGGATTATATCCTAATAGTGAGGCAGCTGTCCTTTTAGACAGGTAGAAGCCTACGCCGCTCTGACCTCCTCTCTCTTTGCCTGAGTATATGAATGTTCCTCCTGATGGAATCGAAAAGTGTCCCTGGCCCGACCATCTGTGCT